>CAUDMG010002111.1:337445-652445 GCA_958450375.1 Homarus gammarus
TTGCATGCTCTTTGCAGGAGGGATAAATGCAGTAACCATATCCCCGGTTGTATAGTGGTGAGTATCCCCGCCTGTCTCGCGGGAGACCGGGGTTCGCCGGGGAGGTTGTGCTTTTAAACCCTACACAGTCAGTGGCGCTTCTAGCTTTCGGATGGGGGGGGGGGGGGGGCACTTTGGGGCCAAGGTAAATGTTGGGGGAAGCGAAACCAAACCTGTGTATCATAAGTCCGTAACCTGCGAGGCTGCGACCTATCCGTCGTAGCATAATATATAAGCGTGTTAGCGTGCTTCTCTATTTAAATATTATTTGCGTCTTTATTACAATGAATTATAAATTATGATAACTTCATTCATTTGCAAATACAGTACTTAGTGATCAGTGATCCCTGATCACAGATAAACAATTGCGGAATATGCGTGTAGGTTACCCTATCACTGCTGACTTGGTGAGATGCAACTGACACTCGGTTTCTTATTTTAATGCAATTCTCGTACCTTATTTCATTAATATAGATCATTTTTTAACTATAGGAGTATGGAGTAATATTTCAATCAGTCAATCTTTCAGTTCAAATCAATCAAGTGGCTGTAGTTGAGCTGGCTAATTTGCTGAAGAGTATAAGGTAAATCAGTACAGTCCAACAGTTATATCATTACAAAATGTAGGCCTAAAACATTCTCATGACATATTAATTATATATTCTTATGACATATAATATGTCATAGAATGCTTTAGGCCTATATTTTGCAATGATATAACTGATGGACTGTACTGATTTACATTATGCTGTACAGCTCAGCTCAACTACAGCCACTTGAACTGAATGATTGAGATTGACTGATTGTAAAATTATTCCTATAGTTAAAAAATTACTCACATGTTCTCTCTAAACATACCTCACTTAGCAAGTAGAAAAACCCACAGTGGCACTGTGGCAGACGAAATATTTCTTCTGGGTAGTTTCGGCGACAAATTCGACATTTACTGTCAATCTGTCACCCTCCTCAGTGGAAATACAGAGTGGTAATGTTCATAACCGACAAGGCAGTTTGTTTATATACACCGTGATGTGACCCCACCCCGTATATCTGCACCCTCCCAATTCCTGCCCTCCGGGCCTCACCTCACCTCAGTGATCTCACCTCGCGTCAACCATGCCTGCATCTGGCGTGCGGCGCTCCCATTGCCTGAGTCACTTGACTCACTTCCTGGTTTTGGGAATGTTTTTGGAATTACAATTTTGAGAATAAAAAGTGGGGGGCCAACTCAGGGGCCAGACCCACAATCTGGGGGGGGGGGGGGCATGGCCTCCCACTGGGCCCCTGTAGAATCGCCCCTGTACACAGTGTGAGGGATGTAGATTGCATAATCTTTGCAGGTGGGATATACAGTAACCATATCCTCGGTAGTATAGTGGTGAGTATCCCCGCCTGTCACGCGGGAGACCGGGGTTCAATTCCCCGCCGGGGAGGTTCCGCTTTTGAACCCTACACATTGTGAGGCAGGTAGATTGCATAATCTTTGCAGTAGGGATAAATACAGTAACCATATCCTCGGTAGTATAGTGGAGAGTATCCCCGCCTGTCACGCGGGAGACCGGGGTTCAATTCCCCGCCGGGGAGGTTCTGCTTTTAAACCCTACACTGTGTGAGGGAGGTAGATTGCATAGTCCTTTCAATAGGGATAATAACTGTAACCAAATCCTCGGTAATATAGTGGTGAGTATCCCCGCCTGTCACGCGGGAGACCGGGGTTCAATTACCCGCCGGGGAGGTATTTCTTTTATACCCTACACAGTGTGAGGGAGGTAGATTGCATAGTCTTTACAATATGGATAACAACTTTCCAACTCCTCGGTAGTATAATGGTGAATATCCCCACCTGTCACGCGGGAGACCGGGGTTCAATTCCCCGCCTTTGATGTTCTGCTTTTGAACTCTACACAGTGTGAGGGAGGTAGATTGCATACTCTTTGCAGGAGGGAAGAACACAATAACCAAATCCTCGGTAGTATTGTGGTGAGTATCCCCGCCTGTCACGCGGGAGACCTGGGTTCAATTCCCCGCCGGGGAGGTATTTCTTTTATACCTTACACAGTGTGACGGACGTAGATTGCATACTCTTTGCAGGAGGGATATACAGTAACCATATACTCGGTAGTATAGTGGAGAGTATCCCCGCCTGTCACGCGGGAGACCGGGGTACAATTCCCCTCTGGGAGGTTCTGCTTTTAAACCCTACACTGTGTGAGGGAGGTAGATTGCATAGTCCTTACAATAGGGATAACAACTTTAGCCAAATCCTCGGTAGTGTAGTGGTGAGTATCCCCGCCTGTCACGCAGGAGACCGGGGTTCAATTCCCGCCGGAGAGGTTCTGCTTTTAAACCCTACACGGTGTGAGGGAGGTAGATTGCATACTCTTTGCAGGAGGGATATACAGTAACCATATACTCGGTAGTTTAGTGGAGAGTATCCCCGCCTGTCACGCGGGAGACCGGGGTTCAATTCCCCGCCGGCGTGGTTCTGCTTTTAAACCCTACACTGTGTGAGGGAGGTAGATTGCATAGTCCTTACAATAGGGATAACAAATTTAACCAAATCCTCGGTAGTATAGTGGTGAGTATCCCCGCCTGTCACGCGGGAGACCGGGGTTCAATTCCCCGCCGGGGAGGTTCTGCTTTTAAACCCTACACAGTGTGAGGGAGGTAGATTGCATGCTCTTTGCAGGAGGGATAAATGCAGTAACCATATCCCCGGTTGTATAGTGGTGAGTATCCCCGCCTGTCTCGCGGGAGACCGGGGTTCGCCGGGGAGGTTGTGCTTTTAAACCCTACACAGTCAGTGGCGCTTCTAGCTTTCGGATAGGGGGGGGGGGGGCACTTTGGGGCCAAGGTAAATGTTGGGGGAAGCGAAACCAAACCTGTGTATCATAAGTCCGTAACCTGCGAGGCTGCGACCTATCCGTCGTAGCATAATATATAAGCGTGTTAGCGTGCTTCTCTATTTAAATATTATTTGCGTCTTTATTACAATGAATTATAAATTATGATAACTTCATTCATTTGCAAATACAGTACTTAGTGATCAGTGATCCCTGATCACAGATAAACAATTGCGGAATATGCGTGTAGGTTACCCTATCACTGCTGACTTGGTGAGATGCAACTGACACTCGGTTTCTTATTTTAATGCAATTCTTGTACCTTATTTCATTAATATAGATCATTTTTTAACTATAGGAGTATGGAGTAATATTTCAATCAGTCAATCATTCAGTTCAAATCAATCAAGTGGCTGTAGTTGAGCTGGCTAATTTGCTGAAGAGTATAAGGTAAATCAGTACAGTCCATCAGTTATATCATTACAAAATGTAGGCCTAACCATTCTCATGACATATTAATTATATATTCTTATGACATATAATATGTCATAGAATGTTTTAGGCCTACATTTTGCAATGATATAACTTATGGACTGTACTGATTTACATTTTGCTGTACAGCTCAGCTCAACTACAGCCACTTGAACTGAATGATTGAGATTGACTGATTGTAAAATTATTCCTATAGTTAAAAAATTACTCACATGTTCTCTCTAAACATACCTCACTTAGCAAGTAGAAAAACCCACAGTGGCACTGTGGCAGACGAAATATTTCTTCTGGGTAGTTTCGGCGACAAATTCGACATTTACTGTCAATCTGTCACCCTCCTCAGTGGAAATACAGAGTGGTAATGTTCATAACCGACAAGGCAGTTTGTTTATATACACCGTGATGTGACCCCACCCCGTACATCTGCACCCTCCCAATTCCTGCCCTCCGGGCCTCACCTCACCTCAGTGATCTCACCTCGCGTCAACCATGCCTGCATCTGGCGTGCGGCGCTCCCATTGCCTGAGTCACTTGACTCACTTCCTGGTTTTGGGAATGTTTATGGAATTACAATTTTGAGAATAAAAAGTGGGCGGCCAACTCAGGGGCCAGACCCAAAATCTGGGGGGGGGGGGGGGCATGGCCTCCCACTGGGCCCCTGTAGAATCGCCCCTGTACACAGTGTGAGGGATGTAGATTGCATAATCTTTGCAGGTGGGATATACAGTAACCATATCCTCGGTAGTATAGTGGTGAGTATCCCCGCCTGTCACGCGGGAGACCGGGGTTCAATTCCCCGCCGGGGAGGTTCCGCTTTTGAACCCTACACATTGTGAGGCAGGTAGATTGCATAATCTTTGCAGTAGGGATAAATACAGTAACCATATCCTCGGTAGTATAGTGGAGAGTATCCCCGCCTGTCACGCGGGAGACCGGGGTTCAATTCCCCGCCGGGGAGGTTCTGCTTTTAAACCCTACACTGTGTGAGGGAGGTAGATTGCATAGTCCTTTCAATAGGGATAATAACTGTAACCAAATCCTCGGTAATATAGTGGTGAGTATCCCCGCCTGTCACGCGGGAGACCGGGGTTCAATTCCCCGCCGGGGAGGTATTTCTTTTATACCCTACACAGTGTGAGGGAGGTAGATTGCATAGTCTTTACAATATGGATAACAACTTTCCAACTCCTCGGTAGTATAATGGTGAATATCCCCACCTGTCACGCGGGAGACCGGGGTTCAATTCCCCGCCTTTGATGTTCTGCTTTTGAACTCTACACAGTGTGAGGGAAGTAGATTGCATACTCTTTGCAGGAGGGAAAAACACAATAACCAAATCCTCGGTAGTATTGTGGTGAGTATCCCCGCCTGTCACGCGGGAGACCTGGGTTCAATTCCCCGCCGGGGAGGTATTTCTTTTATACCTTACACAGTGTGACGGACGTAGATTGCATACTCTTTGCAGGAGGGATATACAGTAACCATATACTCGGTAGTATAGTGGAGAGTATCCCCGCCTGTCACGCGGGAGACCGGGGTACAATTCCCCTCTGGGGAGGTTCTGCTTTTAAACCCTACACTGTGTGAGGGAGGTAGATTGCATAGTCCTTACAATAGGGATAACAACTTTAGCCAAATCCTCGGTAGTGTAGTGGTGAGTATCCCCGCCTGTCACGCAGGAGACCGGGGTTCAATTCCCGCCGGAGAGGTTCTGCTTTTAAACCCTACACGGTGTGAGGGAGGTAGATTGCATACTCTTTGCAGGAGGGATATACAGTAACCATATACTCGGTAGTTTAGTGGAGAGTATCCCCGCCTGTCACGCGGGAGACCGGGGTTCAATTCCCCGCCGGGGTGGTTCTGCTTTTAAACCCTACACTGTGTGAGGGAGGTAGATTGCATAGTCCTTACAATAGGGATAACAACTTTAACCAAATCCTCGGTAGTATAGTGGTGAGTATCCCCGCCTGTCACGCAGGAGACCGGGGTTCAATTCCCCGCCGGGGAGGTTCTGTATTTAAACCCTACACAGTGTGAGGGAGGTAGATTGCATAGCCTTTACAATATGGATAACAACTTTCCAAATCCTCGGTAGTATAGTGGTGAGTATCCCCACCTGTCACGCGGGAGACCGGGGTTCAATTCCCCGCCTTTGATGTTCTGCTTTTGAACTCTACACAGTATGAGGGAGGTAGATTGCATACTCTTTGCAGGAGGGATAAATACAATAACCAAATCCTCGGTAGTATAGTGGTGAGTATCCCCGCCTGTCACGCGGGAGACCTGGGTTCAATTCCCCGCCGGGGAGGTATTTCTTTTATACCTTACACAGTGTGACGGAGGTAGATTGCATACTCTTTGCAGGAGGAATATACAGTAACCATATCCTCCGCAGTATAGTGGAGAGTATCCCCCCCTTTCACGCGGGAGACCGGGGTTCAATTCCCCTCTGGGGAGGTTCTGCTTTTAAACCCTACACTGTGTGAGGGAGGTAGATTGCATAGTCCTTACAATAGGGATAACAACTTTAGCCAAATCCTCGGTAGTGTAGTGGTGAGTATCCCCGCCTGTCACGCAGGAGACCGGGGTTCAATTCCCCGCCGGGGAGGTTCTGCTTTTAAACCCTACACGGTGTGAGGGAGGTAGATTGCATACTCTTTGCAGGAGGGATATACAGTAACCATATACTCGGTAGTATAGTGGAGAGTATCCCCGCCTGTCACGCGGGAGAACGGTGTTCAATTCCCCGCCGGGGAGGTTTTGCTTTTAAACCCTACACTGTGTGAGGGAGGTAGATTGCGTAGTCCTTACAATAGGGATATCAACTTTAACCAAATCCTCGGTAGTATAGTGGTGAGTATCCCCGCCTGTCACGCGGGAGACCGGGGTTCAATTCCCCGCCGGGGAGGTTCTGCTTTTAAACCCTACACAGTGTGAGGGAGGTAGATTGCATGCTCTTTGCAGGAGGGATAAATGCAGTAACCATATCCCCGGTTGTATAGTGGTGAGTATCCCCGCCTGTCTCGCGGGAGACCGGGGTTCGCCGGGGAGGTTGTGCTTTTAAACCCTACACAGTCAGTGGCGCTTCTAGCTTTCGGATGGGGGGGGGGGGGGGGGCACTTTGGGGCCAAGGTAAATGTTGGGGGAAGCGAAACCAAACCTGTGTATCATAAGTCCGTAACCTGCGAGGCTGCGACCTATCCGTCGTAGCATAATATATAAGCGTGTTAGCGTGCTTCTCTATTTAAATATTATTTGCGTCTTTATTACAATGAATTATAAATTATGATAACTTCATTCATTTGCAAATACAGTACTTAGTGATCAGTGATCCCTGATCACAGATAAACAATTGCGGAATATGCGTGTAGGTTACCCTATCACTGCTGACTTGGTGAGATGCAACTGACACTCGGTTTCTTATTTTAATGCAATTCTTGTACCTTATTTCATTAATATAGATCATTTTTTAACTATAGGAGTATGGAGTAATATTTCAATCAGTCAATCATTCAGTTCAAATCAATCAAGTGGCTGTAGTTGAGCTGGCTAATTTGCTGAAGAGTATAAGGTAAATCAGTACAGTCCAACAGTTATATCATTACAAAATGTAGGCCTAAAACATTCTCATGACATATTAATTATATATTCTTATGACATATAATATGTCATAGAATGTTTTAGGCCTACATTTTGCAATGATATAACTTATGGACTGTACTGATTTACATTTTGCTGTACAGCTCAGCTCAACTACAGCCACTTGAACTGAATGATTGAGATTGACTGATTGTAAAATTATTCCTATAGTTAAAAAATTACTCACATGTTCTCTCTAAACATACCTCACTTAGCAAGTAGAAAAACCCACAGTGGCACTGTGGCAGACGAAATATTTCTTCTGGGTAGTTTCGGCGACAAATTCGACATTTACTGTCAATCTGTCACCCTCCTCAGTGGAAATACAGAGTGGTAATGTTCATAACCGACAAGGCAGTTTGTTTATATACACCGTGATGTGACCCCACCCCGTATATCTGCACCCTCCCAATTCCTGCCCTCCGGGCCTCACCTCACCTCAGTGATCTCACCTCGCGTCAACCATGCCTGCATCTGGCGTGCGGCGCTCCCATTGCCTGAGTCACTTGACTCACTTCCTGGTTTTGGGAATGTTTTTGGAATTACAATTTTGAGAATAAAACGTGGGCGGCCAACTCAGGGGCCAGACCCAAAATCTGGGGGGGGGGGGGGGGCCTGGCCTCCCACTGGGCCCCTGTAGAATCGCCCCTGTACACAGTGTGAGGGATGTAGATTGCATTATCTTTGCAGGTGGGATATACAGTAACCATATCCTCGGTAGTATAGTGGTGAGTATCCCCGCCTGTCACGCGGGAGACCGGGGTTCAATTCCCCGCCGGGGAGGTTCCGCTTTTGAACCCTACACATTGTGAGGCAGGTAGATTGCATAATCTTTGCAGTAGGGATAAATACAGTAACCATATCCTCGGTAGTATAGTGGAGAGTATCCCCGCCTGTCACGCGGGAGACCGGGGTTCAATTCCCCGCCGGGGAGGTTCTGCTTTTAAACCCTACACTGTGTGAGGGAGGTAGATTGCATAGTCCTTTCAATAGGGATAATAACTGTAACCAAATCCTCGGTAGTATAGTGGTGGGTATCCCCGCCTGTCACGCGGGAGACCGGGGTTCAATTCCCCGCCGGGGAGGTATTTCTTTTATACCCTACACAGTGTGAGGGAGGTAGATTGCATAGTCTTTACAATATGGATAACAACTTTCCAAATCCTCGGAAGTATAATGGTGAATATCCCCACCTGTCACGCGGGAGACCGGGGTTCAATTCCCCGCCTTTGATGTTCTGCTTTTGAACTCTACACAGTGTGAGGGAGGTAGATTGCATACTCTTTGCAGGAGGGATAAACACAATAACCAAATCCTCGGTAGTATTGTGGTGAGTATCCCCGCCTGTCACGCGGGAGACCTGGGTTCAATTCCCCGCCGGGGAGGTATTTCTTTTATACCTTACTCAGTGTGACGGACGTAGATTGCATACTCTTTGCAGGAGGGATATACAGTAACCATATACTCGGTAGTATAGTGGAGAGTATCCCCGCCTGTCACGCGGGAGACGGGGTTCAATTCCCCTCTGGGGAGGTTCTGCTTTTAAACCCTACACTGTGTGAGGGAGGTAGATTGCATAGTCCTTACAATAGGGATAACAACTTTAGCCAAATCCTCGGTAGTGTAGTGGTGAGTATCCCCGCCTGTCACGCAGGAGACCGGGGTTCAATTCCCGCCGGAGAGGTTCTGCTTTCAAACCCTACACGGTGTGAGGGAGGTAGATTGCATACTCTTTGCAGGAGGGATATACAGCAACCATATACTCGGTAGTATAGTGGAGAGTATCCCCGCCTGTCACGCGGGAGACCGGGGTTCAATTCCCCGCCGGCGTGGTTCTGCTTTTAAACCCTACACTGTGTGAGGGAGGTAGATTGCATAGTCCTTACAATAGGGATAACAACTTTAGCTAAATCCTCGGTAGTGTAGTGGTGAGAATCCCCGCCTGTCACGCAGGAGACCGGGGTTCAATTCCCCGCCGGGGAGGTTCTGTATTTAAACCCTACACAGTGTGAGGGAGGTAGATTGCATAGCCTTTACAATATGGATAACAACTTTCCAAATCCTCGGTAGTATTATGGTGAGTATCCCCACCTGTCACGCGGGAGACCGGGGTTCAATTCCCCGCCTTTGATGTTCTGCTTTTGAACTCTACACAGTGTGAGGGAGGTAGATTGCATACTCTTTGCAGGAGGGATAAACACAATAACCAAATCCTCGGTAGTATTGTGGTAAGTATCCCCGCCTGTCACGCGGGAAACCTGGGTTCAATTCCCCGCCGGGGAGGTATTTCTTTTATACCTTACACAGTGTGACGGAGGTAGATTGCATACTCTTTGCAGGAGGAATATACAGTAACCATATCCTCCGCAGTATAGTGGAGAGTATCCCCGCCTGTCACGCGGGAGACCGGGATTCAATTCCCCTCTGGGTAGGTTCTGCTTTTAAACCGTACACTGTGTGAGGGAGGTAGATTGCATAGTCCTTACAATAGGGATAACAACTTTAGCCAAATCCTCGGTAGTGTAGTGGTGAGTATCCCCGCCTGTCACGCAGGAGACCGGGGTTCAATTCCCCGCCGGGGAGGTTCTGCTTTTAAACCCTACACGGTGTGAGGGAGGTAGATTGCATACTCTTTGCAGGAGGGATATACGGTAACCATATACTCGGTAGTATAGTGGAGAGTATCCCCGCCTGTCACGCGGGAGAACGGTGTTCAATTCCCCGCCGGGGAGGTTTTGCTTTTAAACCCTACACTGTGTGAGGGAGGTAGATTGCGTAGTCCTTACAATAGGGATAACAACTTTAACCAAATCCTCGGTAGTATAGTGGTGAGTATCCCCGCCTGTCACGCGGGAGACCGGGGTTCAATTCCCCGCCGGGGAGGTTCTGCTTTTAAACCCTACACAGTGTGAGGGAGGTAGATTGCATGCTCTTTGCAAGAGGGATAAATGCAGTAACCATATCCCCGGTTGTATAGTGGTGAGTATCCCCGCCTGTCTCGCGGGAGACCGGGGTTCGCCGGGGAGGTTGTGCTTTTAAACCCTACACAGTCAGTGGCGCTTCTAGCTTTCGGAAAGGTGGGGGGGGGGGGGGCACTTTGGGGCCAAGGTAAATGTTGGGGGAAGCGAAACCAAACCTGTGTATCATAAGTCCGTAACCTGCGAGGCTGCGACCTATCCGTCGTAGCATAATATATAAGCGTGTTAGCGTGCTTCTCTATTTAAATATTATTTGCGTCTTTATTACAATGAATTACAAATTATGATAACTTCATTCATTTGCAAATACAGTACTTAGTGATCAGTGATCCCTGATCACAGATAAACAATTGCGGAATATGCGTGTAGGTTACCCTATCACTGCTGACTTGGTGAGATGCAACTGACACTCGGTTTCTTATTTTAATGCAATTCTTGTACCTTATTTCATTAATATAGATCATTTTTTAACTATAGGAGTATGGAGTAATATTACAATCAGTCAATCATTCAGTTCAAATCAATCAAGTGGCTGTAGTTGAGCTGGCTAATTTGCTGAAGAGTATAAGGTAAATCAGTACAGTCCATCAGTTATATCATTACAAAATGTAGGCCTAAAACATTCTCATGACATATTAATTATATATTCTTATGACATATAATATGTCATAGAATGCTTTAGGCCTACATTTTGCAGTGATATAACTGATGGACTGTACTGATTTACATTATGCTGTACAGCTCAGCTCAACTACAGCCACTTGAACTGAATGATTGAGATTGACTGATTGTAAAATTATTCCTATAGTTAAAAAATTACTCACATGTTCTCTCTAAACATACCTCACTTAGCAAGTAGAAATTCCCACAGTGGCACTGTGGCAGACGAAATATTTCTTCTGGGTAGTTTCGGCGACAAATTCGAGATTTACTGTCAATCTGTCACCCTCCTCAGTGGAAATACAGAGTGGTAATGTTCATAACCGACAAGGCAGTTTGTTTATATACACCGTGATGTGACCCCACCCCGTATATCTGCACCCTCCCAATTCCTGCCCTCCGGGCCTCACCTCACCTCAGTGATCTCACCTCGCCTCACCCATGCCTGCATCTGTACGCCCTTAACTCATGTGACATAAAGGCAAGCATGAACTTATCATGCTTCCCTGTTGGGTGCTGTAAACGCTTCTGCGCTTCACCTTACACAAGGATGTAGGGGAGTGCCCAATAAATGAAAAAAAAAAAAAAAAAAAAACTTTGGCGTGCGGCGCTCCCATTGCCTGAGTCACTTGACTCACTTCCTGGTTTTGGGAATGTTTTTGGAATTACAATTTTGAGAATAAAAAGTGGGGGGCCAACCCAGGGGCTAGCCCAAAATCTGGGGGGGGGGGCATGGCCCCCCCACCTGGCCTCCCCGTAGAATCGCCCTTGTACACAGTGTGAGGAAGGTAGATTGCATAGTCTTTGCAGGAGGGGTATGAATTAATCATATCCTCGGTAGTATAGTGGAGAGTATCCCCGCCTGTCACGCGGGAGACCGGGGTTCAATTCCCCGCCGGGGAGGTATTTCTTTTAAACCCTACACAATGTGAGGGAGGTAGATTGCATAGTCTTTACAATAGGGATAACAACTTTAACCAAATCCTTGGTAGTATAGTGGTGAGTATCCCCGCCTGTCACGCAGGAGACCTCGGTTCGCCGGGGAGGTTCTGGTTTTAAACCCTACACAGTGTGAGGGAGGTAGAATGCATAGTCTTTTCAGGAGGGATATACAGTAACCATATCCTCGGTAGTATAGTGGAGAGTATCCCCGCCTGTCACGCGGGAGACCGGGGTTCAATTCCCCGCCGGGGAGGTTCTGCTTTTAAACCCCATACAGTGTGAAGGTGGTGACAGCAACAGATCTCCTTCACTCTCCTGTGTAAAGTAACGTAAATTATATGAAATTTTAAAACGCAATTTTATGATACTCTTCGAATTACTTTGTGATTTAATGAATTCTTATTGCTCACAGGTAGCTGTGGTGAGTCATAGTTACGCCAATTCCCGAGCCATTATCACATTGGATGTATTTTTATTTATCACCTTTCACGCGGAGGGAGACATCAGGAGATTTTATTTCGACACGTCAATACGTTTACAAGTTAATAAATAAAGTACACGTCCAGTAATTTCCATGTGTGACAGGTTTAACTCTTAAATGGGCAACGCCTGTGGTGTAGAGTGGGCAGATGGGGTAATAACTGACCCATTATGCTGATACTACCATAAATTTCTTGGAGTTATAAGTTGAGTGGAAACATTACTTTGCATTAAAAATCGAAGATGGCTGACCTATATAGTGGCCAGTGACTGGAAATGCTCCCTGTGTAAGCCATGTTGCCTCCTGCTCTTACTAACCTCCAAACTACCCGGTTGATTATCATTTATTGAATATCAACACGATGTCTTATAGCTCTAATTTGAATCCAACTCTGGTAATAATTAACCCTGAAGGTTTCTTTAGGTTAGGTCGTTTGCGAGAGAAACGTCATAGATATAAAATGTTTCAGAATTGTCAAAGCTATTGATTACAACCATACAACTCTAGAAGTTCTTTGAATAGTAGCAGCGAAATTTTACCCAAAATAACATGTAAGTTATTAGAATTAGACACCTAGATGTGTACTTCTTTGAATAAAATAGTAAACCCGGGCGAAATTAAACGTCGCATCGGTGGTTCAGTGGTAGAATTCTCGCCTGCCACGCGGGAGGCCCGGGTTCGATTCCCGGCCGATGCACAGTTTTATTGATTTATTGTCTCACTTGTGTAATGGACTTTTTAGGAATTGTATGGAATTATAACCTGTTTTTTTATATTAGAAGTGGTCGTCAGTACATCACAAGGGGTATATGACTTTATATTTCATCACGTGGGTTTATGATACATACTGTAGGTGACCATATGTTTGGGTGTGTGTTGTTGACATAATTTGTGTGTGCCTGTGTGACTGTTGTGTTTCTGAAAAGTTATATCTAGTTGGAAAAAAGCAAACTGAGAATTTGGAATTATAAAGGGTACCTTGAACCTTCGAATAAAAAGATAAGAAAACGTTCCTTCGACTTTTTAAATCTCACGTATTAAAGTTTGGATTACTGTATGTAAGTATGTGCAGCTTACTCCAGAAAGACCTAACATCCTTAGCAAAGATAATTCAGAAGTAAGTTCATCTTATATCCAAGTTGACTGAGGGCCTTAGGACTAACAACGCTTCAGACAAGACACAATAGGGCAGGTATAATAGAGTCGTTAAAATCTTGAAAGTGATGAAAAACGTGAATTCGGCAATTTTGTTGTGATGACACTCACCATCAACACTAGGGAACACAACTTAAAGGTCGTCAAGTTATCTTGCAGAACGAACATAAGGAAATGTTTCTTCACGGAAATAGTGTAATACTGCGTGAATTACAAGAGGGCGCAAATGCCTGCATAGACTGTACTACGTGATATATTTATTCCAACAGTCACATTTTTAGTATAATTTTCTCTGTCGGGAGTAAGGAGCTTCAGCTTTTGGACCTAACAAGACTTGTTCTATTCGGCTGAGAAAATTGAGGTACAAATGGTGACTCTAGGAAATCATCTTGTAGTTTTCTTACTTAAGTATACACATGGTAATATAGTATTTTGTAAAAGACTTGCATCATTGATATACAAACAGAGAACTTATCACTTTGTAAGGTAGAAATAAACTTATTTCATTATCAATACCAAACGAGCTTCGTGGAATATGTTAGTTAGTTCTGAAAATATAATAGAAAATGAAACCTGATTCGAAAGAGAAGAAAACGGTGTAACTTGATATTAAGTGAGTAGCATAAATATATTTAAAGTGAATGAGTATTTGTTGGTTTACTGACATTGTAATGTTTAAGTGGAAATACCCATTCTACCATAACACATAGAAGAGTGGGTGAAAGTTGTAGTCGACCTGTGAGGCCTTGATTACTGGCCCGGATATACTGTACAATCTTCTAATCTTTATAACTTGTAAAGACCAGCTGTATCTCTTCTTACGTTCACCACCACCATTCACCATCACCATTCTTCCCTCATATGGTTGTCCATTAACATATTCACTTAAGAAACGTGGCAGAAAACATATTGTTGAATTGTGTCAACTGTAAAAATTACATAGTCGGTGTTTTAATACTTTTAATTACATTTTTGGGAAAGGATTAAACGCACGAGGGATCTTGATAAAATCTCCTTCTCCTTCAGCAGATGTAAAGAGATTAAACAGAACAGAAACACAATGAAAACGACCCATCCAATTATAATAAGAGAGAGAGAGAGAGAGAGAGAGAGAGAGAGAGAGAGAGAGAAACATTAAAAGTATTACTGCACAGTCAACTACTAAAGTCCATTCACCTTTCCCCCTGAACCACGAACCTAGGAAATCAGCCTCATGAATCCTAAGCGTTTATGGGTAGAATAATGTATCAATCGACTGCTTCGGGTTCACGAGTCTGAATCTCTCGGGGTTCGTGTTTCAGGGGAAGAAACGAATGGACTTTAGTAGTTGACTGTACACCTGAACCATAAGAGTAGCATACCACAATCTAATAAGGTAACAGCACCAGTATAGAGCTATATGAGAGGAATAACATTAATATTGACACTTGGAGAGTCCCGATAATAGAGACCGCCGTCAGGTCAACACTAATGAGTGTGTAGACAGAGTATCCCAGAGCCCCACAGGAAACGAGTCACCATTAAAAGTTTGTCGTCTCGCGTTTTATATCGAAAAGTTGGACACATGAAGCTGCTGCATGTGCGCTTTTAAAAGTTATCTGGAGATGAGGAAACAATAGGAGCCTCAGGGTGTCTTCGTGTGGGTCTTCATTGTTTGTGTTGCTGTAGATCCTTCGTGTTTGAGTTGTTGTAGATCCTCAGTGTTGGTGTTGCTGTAAATCCTCAATGTTTGTGTTGCTGTAGATACTCAGTGTTGGTGTTGCTGTAGATATTCAGTGTTGGTGTTGCTGTAGATCCTCGGTGTTGATGTTACTGTAGAATCTCAGTGTTTGTATTGCTGTAGATCCTCACGTAGAAATATATCGAACCTTGGTACTGGAGTTAACGTTAGAGTGTCTCGTGTTCGTGGCGCAAACCATAAGAGCTGAGAGTTGTACCTTCCTCGGCTGCGTTATTCCCAAGTTTATCTCCTTCCGCAGGGCTTCTGTTGCCTCGTCTCTCCATGCAGGGCGGTTGGAGTGCTATTCGATACACAGATAACGATAGCGAAAAACGTCTTTATAGGAGGTTGGAGAAGGTGTTAGTATTGATTGCATTATTCATGTTTATAGAATGATGATTCTTTTCCTCGTGTTCATCTTGCTGGTGTCTGTTAAAACAAATCCGAATACGAACCCGCTTTTCTATTTATAGTCAATGGTTCCCCTTCAAGAAATATTTCATTTTCGGGCAAGAAGTCCCGTTAGAAGCATTACCAGGAGGGAGCACCAAAGCCGTAGTTAAAATAATGACATTCGTAATGGGAGAAAATACAACGTACAAAAGAACACAACATCTGCTGCCCTCTTGCGGTGAGTTCCTACGTCCTCACCACTACTGCAGCCTTAACTTGTTCTTCGTGTTTTAGAGAATAATATATGGTTCATGTGCATAATTTCCTTGTAATACTTGTACTGTTGAAATTTCGCACCTGTTTAGAAAATACCTGTAATCCTGGTGATAAGGGTCGTGTGTGTCGTGTAGTTAGGAGCACTTGGACTGGTGAGTGGCCTGGTGACCATCACACGACAGCTGGCTTGTGGTAACCCCACCACCACTTACTCCCACTCATCTATTGTGGTCATGAAACTCTTGGTATACAACTTGCTGGGTTTATGTGACACCAATGTTATGTTGTTTGTAGTTGTTGGCGTAAGTACTTGTGTGTTCGCCTTAGTGCAGAGCCATCTGTTTGTGTTCGCATTTGTCTTCGAGTTGTCACCTTATAATTATAAAGTTTAAAGCAAAACACAAACAGTATATTGAAATAGAAAAAAAAGCTTTACTGAAAATTAATCGAGACTTTTTGTTAAATATTTATTTCCTCGTTCTCTTCCTTTCCATCATTGTGCTCTAATTCCTGTTCTGCTCTTTCCTCCCCTCTCCTATTTGTCTCTTTCCATTCTTATTCGTCCCCCCTCCTCTCTTCCTCCTCCTCCACTATCGCTTATCACCCTCTTCTCCTTATTCACGCCTGGAATGGTCTCTCATCAACCTCCAACACTCCAACTACTCAGAGATCTCCAGATTCGTCTCGAGACGTCATTCCTGCCGAAGTAAATCTTTATTACCCCACGCGCGCCCTCTGCAGCTGCTGCGGTCACGTGACTGGCCACCCTCCAGGGTCTACTGCAGGTGTATAACTGGGGGCGAAGTGTGCTCTTATTACCGTCAGTGTTATTTATTTATACATGGCAGCAGTTCTTCCCAACCCTGCTACAGTAGAATAGATATTTGTGTGTGAACGATTTTTTTACTATAATGTAGCGACCTGCATAGCCACACACTGAAGTACAAATAAGAACATAAGAACATAAGAATGGAGGAAACTGCAGCGGGCCTATTGGCCCATACTGGGCAGTCCCGTTTACACCCAACCCCTATTGCTCATATGAGCATCCAACCTATGTTTGAAGCAATTCAGCGTATTCGAGTTAATGATGATATTTGGTAACTTGTTCCATTCATCCACTACTCTGTTTCCAAACCAGTGTTTACCTATTTCACGCCTAAATCTAAATTTGTCCAATTTAAAACCATTGTTACGAGTTCGCTCCTGGTTGGATAATTTGAGTACCTTTGTAATGTCCCCTTTGTTTAGCCCTGCCTTCCACTTATACACCTCTATCAGGTCGCCCCTCGCTCTACGTCTCTCAAGGGAGTGCAAATTAAGATGCTTTAACCTGTCTCTATACTCAAGGTTCCTAATGCCCGGGATTAGTCTTGTCATTCTCCTCTGAATTCTTTCCAAGGATTCTATATCCATTCTGTAATACGGTGACCAGAACTGGACTGCGTAATCCAGGTGTGGTCTCACAAGAGCAAGATACAGTTTTAGGATGACCTCGCTAGTCTTGTAACTAACACTCCTTTGTATGAACCCAAGTACTTTATTAGCCTTGTTACGAGCAAAAACACATTGTTTACTTGGCTTAAGGTTCCTACTTATCATTACTCCTAAATCTCTCTCGCAGTCGGATTTCTCTATGGCATCGTTGTTCATCTGGTATCTGGTTTCCCTGTTTACATTTCCTATACTGAGTACTTTACATTTGTCGATGTTGAATTTCATCTGCCATTTTTCAGACCATTCGAAAAATTTGTTTAGATCCTCCTGTAGTTTTGCCGAGTCCTCGTCAGATTTGATAACACGTCCTATTTTAGTATCATCAGCAAATTTACTTATGTTGCTGTCTATGCCGATATCTATGTCGTTTATGTATATAATAAACAATAATGGTCCAAGTACTGAGCCTTGGGGAACTCCACTTGTGACGTTGCTCCAATGGGACTTAGTGCCGTTAATGCTCACTCGCTGTTTCCTGTCCTGTAACCACGCCCTAATCCATTTAAGGATGTCACCTTTGATGCCATGAGCTTCTACCTTTCTAATTAGTCTTTCGTGGGGTACTCTGTCGAAGGCTTTGCTAAAGTCGAGATATACCACATCATAATTGTGCCCCTCGTCCACTGATTCGAAAACTGATGAAAAGAATGTTAATAGATTAGTTAGGCAAGAACGTCCGCTTGTGAAGCCATGCTGGGAATCATTGATCAATCGGTGCTTCTCCAGGTGATTTCGAATAGAGTTTGAAATGATTGCTTCCAGTAATTTGCCTACTATTGATGTTAGACTGATTGGGCGGTAGTTAGAGGATAGTGATCTATCCCCCTTCTTGAAGATCGGTATTACATTCGCTATCCTCCAGGATTCTGGTACTACACCTGTTTTTAAGGACATGTTAAACAACTTTGCTAAGGGCATACTAAGCTCTTCCTTACATTCCTTTAATACTCTGGCAAATATCTCATCGGGACCAGGTGACTTATTAGGCTTTAGTTTGTCTATTTGCTTACTAACATCGTTACTAGTCACTACTATCTCACTTAATTTGTTTTCTTCACTATCTCTGAATAGAGTCGGTGCCTCGGGTATCATGTTTAAATTTTCGGTGGTGAAAACTGTTGAAAAATATTTATTCAAATTATTGCTCATTTCTCCGTCGTTATCAGTGAGCTCGCCGGAGTCTGACCGTATTGGTCCAATCTTTTCTCGTGTTTTAGTTTGATACATTTGGTAGAATCCTTTGGGGTTTGTCTTTGCCTCCCTTGCTATCCTTACCTCATTATTCCTCTTTGCTTTCCTTATCTCGGTTTTAACCCTACTCGCCAATACCCTATAATAGTCCCGGAGGTGAATTTCGCCACGATTTATCCTTCTACCTATAGCCTTCCTTTTGCCAATGATGTTCTTTAAATAATTATTTATCCATTTAGGGTCATTGTTGTTTGATCTGAGTTTTTTGTATGGTATGTTCTGCCTTTGTGCATTAAGTAACTCACTATTTAAATTGTCGTGGAACTCGGCAGTCTCAGATCTCGTTATCAGGTGGGTGTCATCTGTCAGGTTCACGGCCAAGCGCGACACCCCCTCTCTCAGCTGCCTCTTTAAACTGTCAAAGTTTGCCCTTCTGAAATCTGGTACTTTAGTGGAATTTTCCTTACGTCTGCCCTGAAAATCTAACTGGAATCGAATTTCTTTGTGATCGCTGTTTGCAAGTTCGTTCCCTACCTCGACATTGCTAATGAGGTTTTCTCTGTTTGACAAAACTAAATCCAATATATTATTACCCCGTGTGGGTTCGGTTATATGTTGACTTAGGAAACAGTCCTGGATCGTCTCGAGAAAATCCTCTGATTCTGAGTTACCCGTAAGGTCGGTCCAATCTATTTGGCCAAGGTTAAAGTCGCCTACTATACAGACTTTGTTGTGTATGGAAGCCCTGCGCATTTCATCCCAGATAAGTCGCTCATTGACGCTATCAAGATTGGGGGGTCTATATATTACTCCTGTGATTAATTTTTCCCGACCGTCGCTTAATTCTATCCAAATTGTTTCTGTATTCCTCTCAGTTTTTATTTCCTTATTTATTTCACACTTCAGATTATCCCTAACATAGATTGCTACTCCGCCTCCTTTCCTGGTCTGCCTATCGGTATGGAACAGTTTGTAACCCGCAATTTGGTATTCGACTGGTAATTCACGTGTGTCTAGGTTGATCCATGTTTCAGTGAATGCAATTATATCGATTTCTTCGGTACATACCAAGGCCCTAATATCATCCATTTTGTTTCTCATACTTCTACTGTTTGCGTAATATACATTTAAGTTAGTCGTGTTCTGAGTCCTCCCCTTACCGCGTTTAGTTTTAAACTCCCTGTCTAATTTAGTTATGTCATCATTCCTAACACTATTTCCCTGTAATCTTTCGCCTTGTTTACCCGCTCCCACTGCAGTCTCCTCCACCCCCATGCCCCTATGTTCTCTTAGCAGTTTAAAGACTTCGATATCTTTTGAACTGCCCCCTCTAGAGCCCCAGCCAGGGTTGCTACTCCATCCCTAGACAGGTGCACCCCATCCCTAGCATAAAGGTCCCTTCTGCCATAGAAGTTGTCCCAGTTGTCAATGAATGGGACTGATATTGACTTGCAATATCTGTCAAGACGGTCGTTAACACCAACTGCCCTTGACAACCATTCACTGCCAACTCTCCTTCTAGGCAGGACACCGCATATGATAGGGATCCCTCCCTTAGTCCTAATACGATCTATGGCTGCCTTGAACTTATCAAGAAGCTCCTCACTCCTACACCGGCCAATATCATTGCCTCCTGCACTGAGGCAGATAATGGGTTTGTTCCCATTACCAGACAAGATATTGTCCATCCTGTCAATTATATCCCCCACCCCAGCTCCTGGCAAACACACCCTCATCCTATTTTTGTTTTTACCACAAAAGGCCCTGTCCATGTACCTTACCTGTGAGTCACCAACAATTAAAGTTTTTATACCTTCCTTGTCATCCCTGCCCCTGACTGTACTAACGTCCAATTCGTCTATCAAGGAACTGAACGGGTTGGTACACTTAGCTGTTGCTGTCGTTGTTGTCGTATCCTTCGTGTGCTTCTTTACCACCAGCTTGGTCCTACCACTACTCACAATTTTCCACTTGCTTGATTTTTCGTCAGCCACTGGCTTTACTCGT
Organism: Homarus gammarus; assembly: GCA_958450375.1. Classification (NCBI taxonomy): domain Eukaryota; kingdom Metazoa; phylum Arthropoda; class Malacostraca; order Decapoda; family Nephropidae; genus Homarus; species Homarus gammarus. The sequence continues at coordinate 357,759 of CAUDMG010002111.1, forward strand.
CCAGCCTCTCCTTTTAACATCGCCAGCTCTTCCCTTAATTTCAAGTTCTCCAACTTGGCCTTCGCCAATTCTTCAGTGGACCACTCCAGTTTGGTCAACAAACTCTCATACCCAAGACCGCACCTAGCTCTGGCCATATCTGATAATTATCCCTCCGGAGCTAACCCTGCCGTGACCTTTCCCCTAGTGAGGTCAGAACACAACAAATGTAAGATGGCGACCGTTTGCCCTACAAGTATGTGCCTCAACGTGTAATCGATCAGCCTTGGATGTTTTAAACGTCTCTTGTTAAATATTAAAGATAAATTAACCGAGATATTACGTCGTTAACACCAGCTTACCGAGAATCGCGATACACTACAACAATAATTTACTCAAGGTACGCTACTGGCCTTCCTCTGTGGGCTCCATCTTCCGTATCTCTGTTCTGGGTTCACTCGTGGTAATCAGCTTACCTGAGGATTCTCCTGAGCTTGGGTGAGCCACGGGGCAGTAGCAGGGTTCATGATACAGCCTCCCCGGGAACATACCTTGGGAAGTATGAGGTATTGTCTTTTGTCCATAAGTAAAAAAAACATATGATTCAGTTCCACCATGTCTGTTTATACCTAACTTCACCTGTGTACCGAGGATGGACCATGTATAAAGGAAACTTGACACACTTGTTGGGTTAGGTTAGGTTAGGTTAGGTTAGGTTAGGTTAGGGGAAGTTCATGACTTAAAAAAAACTGCTTCTGAAGAGTTTCGTAGCTGCTTCATTAAGGTAAAATGATGAAGCTCTCTATTCCACTCGTTGGTCAGGTAGACTCGAGCGAATGTTTGAAGTAATGAATATCTTGAGACTCAGAATTCTACCGATAAACTATTTTCCTTCTTTCTTTTTGTAGATGTCTTCAGCAAGAATGATTTTCCTTTGTATTTGATTTTATACAACATAAACCATTCGTTCAGTAACTTCTCTTTTGGTAAGGAAGAGTGAATTTACAGTACATAGTTACCATTCTTTGAGGTGAGGAGGCGACCGAACGCTGACTTGCTCTACTCCTCCCAGTGTGTAAACAAAGTGCAGTGACTTGAACCAATGGAGGATGATGGATTTCTTTTCTTGTCTGTTATATTATTTTTCATGATTTTATGATCAAATTAAAGTGTTGTGATATTATAGTTTATAAGTCTCAGTCGTTATAGTTATAGGTAGATAAAGAAGCCTCCGCCGCTGCCCCTTGAGTCTATACCTGAGTCTCTTCCTACCCTTCCCCCCGTCCACCACACCTCAGACCACACCACCAGTACTGGGTTATACCACATCAGTAGTAAGGTTTTTAATCATGAACTCCTGAAGAAGAACGTCACAATTAGCGGCACTGGGAGGGCTATGCTGGGTGGTGCTGGCTTTCAAGATCTCGCGTTCCAGTGATTTACTCATTTCCGTAAAATGCGGAAGCTCTCGTTAACGCTCGGGAGATCACGCCCGATCTTCACCTCGTCAGGCCGCTGCAAGGGGGATGGCAGCAGGAGGAATGTTGAAATTTAAGGATTTTATAATGACTCTCTCTCTCTCTCTCTCTCTCTCTCTCTCTCTCTCTCTCTCTCTCTCTCTCTCTCTCTCTCTCTCTCTCTCTCTCTCTCTCTTTTATTAGGACGTTTACTTATATCTTTCGTATACAGTTTAGTCGTGTACTGTATACCTCGGCTGCGGATCCTATGCCTTGCACCGCTCTATATAATAAGACGTTAAGTAAATCAGGTAAATTTGTTTATTGAGTTAAGGAGGTAAATTCTTTTGTGTGAGACAGCAGGTGGAGGGTGCGGGAGGTGGAGGGTGTGGGAGGTGGTGAGTGTGGGAGGTGGTGAGTGTGGGAGGTAGAGGGTGTGGGAGGTGGAAGATGTGGGAGGTGGTGAGTGTGGGAGGTAGAGGTGGTGGGAGGTGGTGAGTGTGGGAGGTAGAGGTGGTGGGAGGTAGAGGGTGTGGGAGGTGGAGGATGTGGGAGGTGGTGAGTGTGGGAGGTAGAGGTGGTGGGAGGTGGTGAGTGTGGGAGGTAGAGGTGGTGGGAGGTAGAGTTAATGGGAGGTAGAGTTGATGGGAAGGTGGAGGTGATGGTAGGTAGAGGTGATGGAAGGTAGACTCACTCGAACACGCTATAACTACTCTAATATGAGCTAAGACTCTCTAGGGGTAACAACTCGAGACAGTAAGATGCCCTAGTGATAGAGCTTCTAACGCATCTAAGAGATTCTGTAGGTAAGCTTCTTTAAGAGGAAGCTTAGTAGTAGTTAAAGCTTCTAAGTTGGTTGCCAGGGATAGGTGGTTGGTATGAGGGTGAGGTGTGAGGTGCAGACTCCTTATTTTCTTATGTTCTTAAGTCTCTATGGTGTTGTTATGAGGGTGTTCAGTCACTGTTTACAATCTGTTATCACACACTAATTACACGGGATTGTTACCTGGGGTGTACCGAGTCGCCGCTGCTGCAAACCTATGCTTACCTGTGCTTACCTGTGCCTCACTCTGCTTCGCTCATTTATGGACAGGTAATGCCATTAGTGTCTAGGTTGTTTCATATCACACATACGGATATATTTTCTTGGTGTCGAAACATCCCACGTGTTGGAACTCTCCCGGATAAATATATTCTATGAACCGAGACATCTTACACCTGCTGACTCATTCCAAGTATCGACCCGTTCATCGTTACCAACACATCCAACGTGCCGACACACACACACACACACACACACACACACACACACATATATATATACACACACACACACACGCACGCACGCAGGCACGCAAGAGTTGAAGGTGAAGGTTATAATTATACCAGTCATGAACAATAAAGAGAACTTTGTTCCATCCTGTGTCCATAGAGGCAACTTGTGTGGTACAGTTATCCCATGACAGGGGAAGAAAGGAGGGAGGGAGGTATGGAGGGAAGGAGGGATAGAGACGGAGGGAGGGAGGTAGGGAGACACAGGCGTCCAATAACCCTGGGTTGAGTGATTGATTAAGGTTATTGCGGCTGTGAGCGTAAATGAAACCACCCATGTGTATATGACTCCTGGGGCAGGTGGGGGGGGGGGGCAACTGGGTGGGTGGTGAGATAAAGGGGTGGGGGGGGGGAGTCCCAACTTTAGGAATGGCAGGAACGGTCGGAATGATTAGGAATGGGGAGGGATGACTCAACGTAATTTGGTGAGCACGTGTGCAGATGAGGCGTCTTATCGCGAGCGAGCGCTAAAGGGAGGGGAGAGGGGATAGCGCTGTTATGGTTATGAGGCTGTGGGTCGTGTGCTTATACGCTTTCCTCTTTCGTACAGTACTTCGTCGACTGGGCATATAATACATACATATGTACTTCCCAAGATCACCTTTGCCTCCCCTACCTGGTCTTCCTCCGTAAATGCCACACAACGTAAACACCTAGAAAAAGTGCAAAACAGGGCATGCAAGATTATTCTATCCCCTTCCTACTCTACATAGTAAAAAGCGCTCAACTCACTGACCCTCTCGGCCCTCACTGATCATCACCAAGACCTCATCTGCAATTTTGGCGAGACGCTTCTGCACCATCCTCGACACCGGCTCCTACTAACACCCGAGATCCCTCGTCCGAGAATTGCTGTTCGACACCACAACCGCATCCATCCCATACGAGCACGAACTGATCGCTCTAAGAACAGCCCAGTCCCAACCATTGTAAAAAATATTAATTAACTTGGAATCAACCAGTGTATTCACTCCAAGGTTAATCTTACTTTTTGGACTGTCAGTATGTTGAAATGCCCTGTAGTTTGAGCTTCTCCCCACCTAGTAATTATATATCGTATTTGTATCACTTACGTTACTTTTATATTATTTGTAAATCAAGAGACCCATTCCCCAATTATGTAACTGTATATTTTCAACCTTCCGGCTGCCATGCTCTTTCAATAAGCCGTTAATTATTATTATTATTATTATTATTATTATTATTATTATTATTATTATTAGTTTTATTATTATTATTATTAGTAGTAGTAGTAGTATTACATACACATTCATTTACATACATCCAAAACATACATACATACTCGTCCATACATACATACATACATACATACATACATACATACATACATACCAGAATTCACTTTTAAGCAAGGTCACGTCATATGCTGTTGATTAAAGTACGTTTGAGCTTGACTGATTTTAATCCCTGTTCTCTCTTCCCTTCTGTGTGTGTGTGAATGTTTTGATCAGTACACTTGTAAGCCTCTGACTCTTCAAAAACACAATCCCTGGTTACTGCACAAAAGAGAGTTGTACAGACAATGACCTACTTGAAAAAAAAATCACACAAACAAAAAATTTGCGAAATTGAAAATATTAAAATTCGAAGATATTAACACCTACTGCTGTGCCCTCTTTTTTTTTTTTTTTTTACAAATCTAGCCATCACTTGCTTGACAATAATTTTTTCCAGTTCCGGAATAATCAGAGATACAACTTAAGGCACCCAGAGCTACTAAGACCACCTCCCATGCGCTCCTCTCAGTCCCAGACCTCCATAAAATATCATGGTGTGAAGGTATGGAACAACTTACCCCCACCCATCCGAGCAAAGACTACGCTCCCTTCCTTTAAATCATCTCTTAAAAAATATCTATTGTCTAAGTATTAATATTTCTTGTATTACCTATTATATATACCTGCTCTTATTGTACCATCAAAACCGTTTTATCAGAAATTATCATGTAAATAGATAAGAAATTACTATTGCAATAAATATATTTGCCAACTAGACATAATCCTGTCAACTCTGTCCTCTTGTTCAACCTTATTACTGTGCAACCCATGTTGTACTGCTCCCCCATTATATTTATGATTTTCAATGCCACTGTAATTTATGTATAATACTTATAATATAAATTAAAAAATATATATAAATAAATAAATAAATAAATAAATGAATATTGAAGTGATAACCGTGGTAACATTCTGAGATGTTCTTATTACCACCATGCTATCGAACTATTCCAGATGATACTAAATGTTACATAATACTTACTTGAGATAAATGTATAGTATATATCAGGTGCCTACAGGAGAGCTCAGGTTCTCAACTGGCTCAGCCATGTTAATATTGTTATTATTATCCACTCTGTATATGGGTTTTTCTGGCTAAATAAAATGTTTCAATTCAATTCAATTAAATTCATCCCCCCCTCCCCTTCGTTACTGTTACCCTCTGAGTGAACGGCGAATCCAGGATGTATCATACGACCTCAGGAACAATACCATTATTCTGCAGGAAAAATATTCCCTGTCTGTAATAAACAAACAGATCGACTAACGTTCTCACAGTGACGGAGATAAGATTTAACAATTCATTTGATTCCGAAACTCACCGAAGCGTACAGGAGATTTTCAGTGATGGATCAGCTGTCGTTTATATTAAGAGTAACTTCCCGTCAACAGTGAAATGATTATATTAACGTGGATGTAAACCTCACATTTTGGGCTTAGTTCGTGAGCCTTGGCGTGAGGTGTTGGGTAGTTGTGGTGGTGGTTTGTGAGTGAGGCGTCATGCAGGCACAAGGTTGTGGTGAAGCTTGGTGTGGGAACGTTCTGAGCAGAACTAGACGACGGGAGAGACAAGGAGACTCGTAAACTTTAGCATGATTGACTTCCATAAGACATTCTCACAGCGTTTATAAGAATTTGATGATGTTGTATTATAGGGGGCAGGGAAAAAACACTTTTATTTGAGTTGCAGGCTGCACTTTTCAGGCATCGTTTGTATGGCTGTAACAAACACCTGTGCAAAATTTCATGCCATTTCATGCATACTTACCCTGCCGCATCGCGAACGACTTTTTGTCAACTTTTAGTGTATACCCAAAATTAGGTGTCATTTAATGTTTTCCAGGAAAATGATAAATTTTACATGGGTGACATCGATTTAATTCACATGTTATTTTACAGGTACACCGTATAGAAAATCATTACAAGTTCATATTGAAATTCTTTTTTGTGCGGAACCTTTGCATCATTTTCCTAGACAATAATCTTTGCCTAATATATCCATCTCTCGATTCGTATCCCGTCACTTCAGTGCAAGCTTCAGTCATCACTTTTATGCCTCTCTCGACCGCCTGAGTGCTGTTTGGCCACTTGGGCACCACTAATGGTGTCTCAAGAATGTCATTAACCTGTAGATTTGACAGAGAAGCAATGTAAGGAGGCTCAGTCTTGAGTTCATTCCTCCAGTTAATCATGGAATGATAGTTTTTTGCTTGCCACTTTAGTTTCGGAGTCACCACCTTTCTCATGTTGACTACAGGAGGCACATCCTCATTCCCATCTCCATCTTTACCCTCCTCATCAGTATAGTTTAACAAATTCTCGTCAACAGCAGCATCAGAATCTTCCTCCTCCTCTTCAGATCTACCAGTGCATTCTTCCTTTTGCTGATTCTCCTCTCTAATTTTTCTTATCATTGAGACAGCTTTTTCTCTAACAGTCATGTCCTCATCTGCACACATACCAAGAAGAAGTTGATCTGTGTGGGCGAAGTATGCATTTCTCTGGACAGCCTTCTTCACTATCGTCTCCTCCTCACTATTCAGGTGTTTCATATATAGCAGGGACTGGAATACGTTCCTTGAGCCGTGTGTTACGTAAGGGTGTATCTTGATGTAAAACCACATTGGAGCACTGAACTTTATTATTGTAATGACAATTCTTTTCAACTCATGGCTGGGTCTTGATGTTGCTACATACAGCCTGAGGATTCTACTCCATAAGGTGTTCCACCTTGACACACAGGGAGGACCTGGCTCAATAGCAGCCAAGTCATCTTCAACAACACCTGTGATAACTCCTTTACAAATCCTATACAGGTATTTCTGATCCCAGGACAGATCTTTCTCCACTTCATCATTAAACACAGGGAAATCAGGGAAACTGACTGGCTGGAAGGCGACAACTGGAAGCTTAGACAAAGACTCCTTGATCTGCTTTCCAATGGGACCACGCCAATGCTCAGGACCACTTGGTTTACCATCATAGTGATAAAAAACTGCGCGGAAAGGCAGCTCATTTCCGTGAAGCTGACATATGAAATAATGGAGCGGGTGACCAAGTAACATTTCAAGATGATGAATGACTCCATTTTCTGATCCTACATTTACATTGGTTCCATCACAACCAACACACACAATGGGCTGCTGGGTTAGATTTTTCTCCACCAGAAACTCGTGAATAGTTTTGGCAATCTGCTTTCCGTGTCCAGTCTTGGGAGTCACATGTGTGAGATATTCATTGCCAGGCTCAACCATGATGACATAATGATCTTTCACCATCATCCTCGAACTCCATTTCTCGGTCTTCTCATTCTTTATCATCACACGAGTGGCGGTCTTCTTACCCTCAAAATAGAGTGACGTCAAATTATCTAAACTAGCCATCTCAATTTCTTGCCTCTTAAATCGGTATTTTTGTCTCGCATCCCGCAGCTTATGTGGTCCAATAACCTGACTCTTGTCATCCTTTGTGATAATGCCATAGTCAGTTAAGGTGGCAGTAGCAATGGCAGCTCCAGCATAATCACTAATCAAGTATCGGTCACAAGCGGCAGCCAGTGTAGGGAGTCTTGTCCGGTTCTGTGAACTGGTGTCTGACAGAGCCCTTGGATCAGGGACAAAATCAGCATCAGTATTGACGAGAGGAATATCTCTTGAATCATCTGAATTATCCTCAACTCTGAACAGAACATTGCACCGCCACAGCGGCTGTTTGGCTAGTACTGTAGGTAAATTTATAAATTTCAGTAGAAAATGCGGCAGACTAAACCTCGACATATCAGCTTCAAATTTGGCATGGAGTCTTAGATATGTATTAGGAACAATGCCTGAAGAGTGCAGCTTTGAGCAAAATTTCACTGCCCCCTATTGTATTATCTCAACTTTACAAATAGGAAAGTATAATATTAGTGATATATCGTCAGAAAAATTCCTTTTTTTTATATAACCTTAAGGACTGCATGTTGTCATAGTATAACTGAAAAAGTGCCTACGGATCATTGAACGTGTGTGTGTGTGTGTGTGTGTGTGTGCGTGCGTGCGTGTGGTACACTCAACTGGATACTCACTCCGGTCGAGGGCCAGCGTGTCGTCCAGGAGTGGCCCGCGCCTCACACTGGCCGTGACGATCACCTTGGCAGGCAGCGCCCCGTTACCCTGGCCCGGACCTCGCCTCGTCAGTCCTCGCTGATGGGTCCGATCCTGGTGGCGGTGGGAGACTTGCGTTACTACACATGTCGTAATATTAAGATCACAGATAAGGAAAAATAACGATTTATTATAAATTTATTTTTTCACTTTACAGCTTACCTGGCAGACATGAAATAAACCCTCCAAAAGGGATTTATTAATAAGGAGTAGCAAAAGGAATAATATTTCACGATATTGTAAGAAGTGGTTTAAACAGTTTGCCATTGAAGAGTGTTAGTAGCGTACACTGCAGAGCTAGAGAGTCAGGGAGGAACTATGAGAAACATTTACAACCGAAACAGAAAGATGAAAAAGAAAGAACAAACATTAAAAGATGAAACACAAGAACACTTCATGATCTGTGAGATATTAAGCCAAGACTGACTGCAAGGAGGCAGGAAATAAAAATGTTTGAGTGCTAGTCTTACCCCCAGAGCCACAACGTCACGACTCACCTGATCAATAATTCTCTTCTCCTTGATACATTACAAAGCAAAAATTTATTATAATGCACCGTCGACAAAATATCGGCTCGGCCCCACGCACGTCGTCAGCAGTTTAGTCATCTTGTGCTCCGGCGAGAAGAATATTAAGATGATGTAGAGTCCAGCTGGAGGGAGGGAGGAAAGGTAGGCAGCTACAGAGGAAAAAAGTAGAAGGAAACTGTAGAAACTGTCTAAAAGATGTAGTATGTTGATGAATAATGTATGGTGAGGCTTTTGTTAAAACATTTTATAGTGAATCACGAACCATTCATATTAATCACTGAGATAAAATACCTTTCATCATCCTACCTGTCCCGCGTTCAATAAAATCAGATCGACTCTTTTTTTTCCATTTCATCTCTTATACATATCTATGCTGATGTCTTCTGGCCCTCACCCAATCATAACATCTACCTCCACTTTCCACCACCACTGTCTTTGATGTTCCTCTTGTAGGCTTCACTATTTACCTTCCCTGTTAGTGTCCAACACAGCTCCTCGTGACTACTATACACTCCTCCCAACCTCTCCAACAGGGGCTCTTTCTGCACTCTTACACAGATGGTCTTTCATTACTCTCTCTCTCTCTCTTACCCATTCTAGCTTTTATATATTCTATCCTCTCTCTCTCTCTCTCTCTCTCTCTCTCTCTCTCTCTCTCTCTCTCTCTCTCTCTCTCTTCACATATGCAAAATCGTGCCGGATCCTTGTTATGTTAGGGTGCACCGGTCCGCATCATTTAGACTGGCTCGTCGCTAGACCACATGTTCCTTGACCACAGCACACCAGCACAAATAGATAATGACGTGTGTGGGAGTGGGTGTGTGGGTGAGTGTGTGTGGGAGTAGGTGTGTGTCGGTGGGTGTGTGTGTGTGTTTGTAACTCTAGCCTAGTTGAGGTTTGTTATTAAACATTTTATTTCAAACATGATAGGAGGTACATTATAACAGTGCCTAAAGTGTACAGCTTGTAGGGGGGCCTTAAAGAGTCCAACAACTCGATATTGTCCTATACCGTATCTCACTGTCTCCAGTCTCTACACCTGAAGGAGATAGTACCACTCAACCTGCTCACCCTGTCGTGTCTCCTCTTATCTCGCCCTCTCTTCCTCATCTCCTACCCCTCTCTATCATCTCTCAGTCTTTTTGGTATACAAGAATAAATGCCTCCGTTGTTTTCAGAAAAAGAAGGAAGTTTCACCGGCATTTTTTAGGAGTTGAGATTTATGTGTGTCAGTTGGGACGGCGCGAGAGTGTTATCCATCACTTACCCGTGATAAATGACTCACACGATCCGCATATTAGCTGTTAGTTTTTCTCTAACTACTCCACAACGGAGGAGTAATATAGCAAAGACTTACTCCACGTACTGTACACACCCACCTACTGCCTCTTGTCACAATATGATGCTCCCAGCGTTGGTTATTAACAGCGAAAAGGTTTAATTTGTGAGCAAGACTAGATTAGGTACAGACTTTTATGACCTAGGAGGCTTTGTCAGTGAGCTGAGATGCCACATTAAGTATGTTCATTAGAATATTGAAGATAGTCTAACTTAAACTCACTAAATCTTACTCAAGTTGACCTAAATGTTACGGCAACCAGGTCCAGTTAAGTTCTCACAGTTAAAATTGTACGTTACATCGGTGAAACTCGCGACGTGTGACAGTACGAGATATGTTAGTATTGTATCACTTTGTATATGTGAACTAACATCGCTTAACTTATCATAGCTTGTCTGTTAGTAATGAAGTAATCGACGACCCAGGTACAGCTCACCAAGGGGAGTCGGAGGGCGTAGTTCGCGTTCCTTTCCTCCAGCAGTATTCACGACCCAAGATGAGCCGCCCCTGCCTGAGCTATGGTCGCCGCTACCCTCCCTACGCTTGGCACGTAACACCGCATCAATTTTCCCCAGTGAAGCACCGAGTTATTGGAAGGACGCGGCCATAATGCCAATAAGGACGGAAATATGAAAATGTGTGGGGAAGTATTACATCACGCCGCCATATTGGAAGGAAGTCTTGATACTATTACACAGATTATACAAGACCTTCTCCTGTTCCTTACTGAATTTTGTTACGGTACCTGAGGACGTCTTAGCCTTCATTCTAGATGTTTGATTATAATGGTGACTACGCTGCCGCACACATACACAGAGCTGGGCGTCCTTGTATGTACTACAGTGTAACTCTTCTGGTTTTCAGGTCGTACTCAAATTGAACTCTGGCTGTCTTGTAAAAATATCATGATACTAAAATATCCCCAGTAAGACTGAGGCCGTTTGCTACTGAACGACTGTTAGTTAAAATTGTTGTGGGATAAACCATGTAGTTGTTGTTATTCTCTTCTGTTTGTTCTCTTATTCAGTTATTTAAGAGAATTTATGATGTTGAAGGACCGAAACCAATTTAAAGTCTAGGTGAGTTATGTAAGTGTACAGTTGTAATAATATTCAATCATTCCTGTGTTAATAGTTATTGGTTGTGGTTTCAGGTAAACTGTTGTGGATGTTGTATAAAGTGGAGACACTGCTCTAGTTGTGGCAACGGTGAGCATCCTGACGCCGATGTTGTCAGTCTCCAATCATCTGTCGGTACATCATCTGGATAAGGTCAGTTACCTGATCAGTTTACGGGAATTAATAAGTTAAATACATCTTACTCTCCTTTGCCGTTCGAGTGTATAATATTCATCTGAAGGTGAATGAGACAATGGGGATCTTTACACAGATAATTATACATTTTTACGTTGTATGTTTCACTGTCGATGTCGATCAATCTGCCCACTTCATTATATTACCTTTTAATGATGACAATCGACCGCAAGATCTATGGTTCAGTTGTTCGGAATTACAATCACCTAACTCCGTTTCTGAACCACGTAAGAAGACCAACTTGAGAAACAATGATCGAAATCTAATCCACACAGACGAAGTGTTAAGTTGGAAACCTCTCGTACTTAAGTCTAGGCTTTTACTGGTGGTCACTACGGGAAGAAAAAGTCATGTGTAATACTTCCACATTTTGTGTGTGTGTGTGTGTGTGTGTGTGTGTGTGTGTGTGTGTGTGTGTGTGTGTGTGTGTGTGTGTGTGTGTGTGTGTGCTAGGAGGTGTAAATAACGAGAATAAACCAGTATGTCGTAGCATAGTGTGAGAAGAAGTGAGAGTTGAAAATAGGAATAGAGAGAAGAGAAATCCGCGAACCATTGACAAGAGACCGACAAAGACGACAATTCCTGAGGGAAACGATTGAGGAGGAGGAGTAGGAGAAGGAGGAGGGAGCCTAGGAGGAGGTGGGGGGTTAAGAGGAGGAGGGGGGGAGAAGAGGCGGGGGCTTAGGGGGAGGATGAGAAGGAGGAGGAGGAGCAGTGGGGGGGTTACGAGAGGAGGAGGATGGGTAGGAAGAGAATGTAAGTCTTGTGAGTTTAGTGATCCCGTAAAACCGTGAATGTGACTACGACCAGAGACGCCCCGGACACATAGGCCAGCCCGATGATCGTATAAACATGACATGGCTCAAGAACTCCTGTCGGTGAGGCTGAGTTTGTCACTGACCTCGGGAACTTCTCTTACCGTGGAAGCCGTGGGTTCTTATTGTGGGTAGAAGGTTTTTAATGTGTGGGGGAAGGTTTCTTGCTGTGGGGGGAGGTTTCTTATTGTGGGAAGTGGATTCTTATTGTGGGGGAGGGTTCTTAATATGGGGGAAGGTTTCTTGTTGTAGGAGGAAGAGGTTTCTTGCTGTGGGGTGAGGTTTCTTATTGTGGGAAGTGGATTCTTATTGTGGGGGAGGGTTCTTAATATGGGGGAAGGTTTCTTGTTGTAGGAGGAAGAGGTTTCTTGCTGTGGGGGGAGGTTTCTTATTGTTGTGGTAAGGTTTCTTAAAGTGTGAGGAATGTTACTTATTGCTGTGGGGGGAGGGGGAGGGAGGGGTTACGACTTGAGAAAGTTTGTCAATATCTAAGAAAGTTTGGCACGGCTTGAAAAGGTTTCTCAAGTCGTGGGAGTAGTTTTCTGTGTTTGAAAAGTAACGTTAAGCCAAAGAACGATATTTATTCTTGTACAGCGAAGCGGGCAACTAAAATGTCTTGTTTTATGTTTCCTATGTGTAAAGGTTAGGTTAGGTTAGGTTAGGTTAGGGTTTGTTAGGTTTGGTTTGGTTTGGTTTGGTTACGGTGTGAGTCGTCAAAATTTTGTGAAGGTTTATGGTGATGTCAGAGTCACATAACTGATTTGGTCTGACGGGATCCTTTACGGCCTGAGAATTTCTTTGAGACACTTCCAGGAACTGCACGTCAGGAAGTGATGCCCTGCTTCCCGCCTTGAATAGAATCGCCTGCAGAGAGTTTTATGTATAAGGTGCAGTAGTGAACCCCGACCTTCTTGTAGCCGAGTGAAGGATATTGGTAAGGCTCAGGAAAAAATTGCGGTTCTTGGTCACGTTGAAGAATACAATCTAACTTACACTTATGTCTCTCAGTGGATGGGTTGTCATATTCTTGTCTCCTGAGCTACAAAATAGTTAGAAAATTTTTTATTATTGAGAATTTAGGGAAGTTATTGTCTAAGTTATGGAAGTTGTATCGTGTAGAGTTTCTAGTGTCAGTAGAGAAAGGGTGGTTAGATGTTACTCTGTTGGTTGATATTGTGGTGTTTGTGTATCGTAATGCTGTTGTGGTTGAAAAGAAAAGTTACGTATCGAACCACAGAGAGAGAGAGGAGAGAGAGAGAGAGAGAGAGAGAGAGTTGACTGATCACCTGCGTCTGATAGGGCCATTAAGAACACTTCACCCAATAGTTCTGAGAGTGGTGGACCCCAGAGCATCATAATGTGACAGAACGGGAAAAATCGTCTCGGGGTACCAACTTTTCTGAATTTATTTTACAATCCAGTGACTTGACAGGAAGTAAGGATAACCCCCCCACCTCTCACCTCCCTCCTCTCTTTCCCCAGGCGGGCGAGCTGGTGAGTGACTCTACACCTGGGGAAGTGTTTCAGAGGAGAGCACAAAAGCTACCTCGGTGTGTTGTCTGGCAGTCTTTAATGTTTAGAGTGTGGAGATGATTGTTGCTAGTTAAGATACATGAACACTTTTCTAATGACTCTTCTCATAGTGTTTTATCAATAACATAATGAAACCGAACAGACAAGTGTACACATGCTGAGGCTGAAATACGTAGAAATAATAGTTTTAAATTTAGGGTGGGTAATATTTCCTCGTATAATGACATTCTACAAGGAGGGAGACAAGGAGGAGGAGAGAGATTTCGATGTCAAGTGAACAGTGACTACCCGTTACCACCCGTCCTGAACAGTGACTACCCGTTACCACCCGTCCTGAACAGTGACTACCCGTTACCACCCGTCCCGTTAAATGGGTCTAGGAATGGCAAGTCTCACATGCGGTTGGCTGGAGACCGCAGAGAAAGATGATATCCAGCCGGTAACTCCCCACGGTAACATTAGGCTGTGAGTTAGACCTGTGTGTTATAAAACGGGAACTGTTATCGACATCCTTAGCTTTTATTTTACTATAGAGATGTTTTGTTGAGGGCAGGTGTAGATGTGCCTGTTGAGCAAGGGCAGGTGTGTTGGGCAGGTGTAGATGTGCCCGTTGAGGAGGGGCAGGTGTGTTGGGAAGGTGTAGATGTGCCTGTTGAGCAAGGGCAGGTGTGTTGGGCAGGTGTAGATGTGCCTGTTGAGGAGGGGCAGGTGTAGATGTGCCTGTTGAGCAAGGGCAGGTGTGTTGGGCAGGTGTAGATGTGCCTGTTGAGGAGGTGCAGGTGTAAATGTGCCTGTTGAGCAAGGGCAGGTGTAGATGTGCCTGTTGAGCAAGGGCAGGTGTGTTGGGCAGGTGTAGATGTGCCTGTTGAGGAGGGGCAGGTGTGTTGGGCAGGTGTAGATGTGCCTGTTGAGGAGGGGCAGGTGTGTTGGGAAGTAAGAGTGTTACCTTAAGGCAGAGGGTCAGGCATATCTGAGAGGGGCAATAACATGCTAGGTATCAAAATCTCCACCATTTAGTTCACTAACTATCTCAAGCCAGAAAAGCAATCTTTATCTACCCTTCTGTTCAACCACCTCCTCCTCCTCCTCCTCCTCCTCCTCCTCCTCCTCTTCCTCCTCCTCCTCCTCCATCTTCCATCTTCACCACCTTCACCACCACCACCTCCTCCTCCTCCTCCTCCTCCTCCTCCTCCTCCTCCTCCACCACCACCACCACTACCACCACCCTCGTACATTCTTCCCAGGGTCTTTCCTGGAATCAGCTCACCCCCAAAGTTGCCAAAAGTGCTTCTCAAAACACTTAAATCTCTTCCATTTTCCACATCTATTGTTTTTTTCTTCCTCACATATTTATTCTTGTCAGTAGAACTCTGTCTGCCTTTACGTTGTTCAGTCAATTGAAACACTTACCCAATTATTTAGACTCACGAGACCGAATTATTTGTGGACAGAATAATGCATCAGTCTAGCCCTTCAGGTTCACGAGTCTCAATCTCGGGACTTTGTGGTTTAGAGTTAGGGGCGAACTGACTTGACTAGATGACAACACTTGTATTATCCTCGACTTTTCCTGATCCAATGATACCGAAATTATATTCCTGGTTGATGATACGCTTCTCAATGTCCAATTTCTCACCCTTCCCTATATTCGTTCTCTCTCTCCTTCCCTATATTCGTTCTCTCTCTCCTTCCCTAAATTCGACTCCTACATCAACAGTCAATGGTATTATTAATGGAATAAGTCACGTCCTCTCGCTTTCTTAACCTAGACACTTAACTCGACACGCACTTCCTTCGACAGCGAGACACTATTTAGACATATGAACATCCTCCTCCTCGTTCTCCTTATTCTTCCTCCTTTTCCTCCTCTTCCACTCCTCCTCCTCCTCCTCCTCCTCCTCCTCCTCTCCTTCTACCCCTCCTCCTCTTTCATCTTCCATACCTTACCTTTTGCAATAATTGTGTTCCATATTTGCTTTCACCCCGACATTAAACTCTTAAGGGGTAAAGTCTACAGTCTGGGAAGGTCATTGGATACCCTTTATGATCTCAGAACACATAGATGATCACTAATGTCTCCATGAAGGCGTGTATGTCATCCTTAACTACTCTCTAACTTAAGTAAAATGGTAGATAGATGAAACTGAGTAAAGGATAATTAAACAAAAAAAGATGAAAGTGAGTTACTATAATATGTTCGTGAGGTTGTAATAGTGATGTATGTTCGTCAGGTTGTAATAGTGATGTGTGTTCGTGAGGTTGTTAATAGTGATGTGTGTTCGTGAGGTTGTAATAGTGATGTGTGTTCGTGAGGTTGTTAATAGTGATGTGTGTTCGTGAGGTTGTTAATAGTGATGTGTGTTCGTGAGGTTGTTAATAGTGATGTGTGTTCGTGAGGTTGCTAATAGTGATGTGTGTTCGTGAGGTTGTAATAGTGATGTATGTTCGTGAGGTTGTAATAGTGATGCGTGTTCGTGAGGTTGTTAATAGTGATGTGTGTTCGTGAGGTTGTTAATAGTGTTGTATGTTCGTGAGGTTGTAATAGTGATGTGTGTTCGTGAGGTTGTTAATAGTGATGTGTGTTCGTGAGGTTGTAATAGTGATGTGTGTTCGTGAGGTTGTTAATAGTGATGTGTGTTCGTGAGGTTGTTAATAGTGATGTGTGTTCGTGAGGCTGCTAATAGTGATGTGTGTTCGTGAGGTTGTAATAGTGATGTGTTTTCGTGAGGTTGTAATAGTGATGTGTGTTCGTGAGGTTGTTAATAGTGATGTGTGTTCGTGAGGTTGTTAATAGTGATGTGTGTTCGTGAAGTTGTAATAGTGATGTGTGTTCGTGAGGTTGTTAATAGTGATGTGTGTTCGTGAGGTTGTAATAGTGATGTGTGTTCGTGAGGTTGTAATAGTGATGTGTGTTCGTGAGGTTGTTAATAGTGATGTGTGTTCGTGAGGTTGTAATAGTGATGTGTGTTCGTGAGGTTGTAATAGTGATGTGTGTTCGTGAAGTTGTAATAGTGATGTGTGTTCGTGAAGTTGTAATAGTGATGTGTGTTCGTGAGGTTGTTAATAGTGATGTGTGTTCGTGAGGTTGAATATCGACAGATGCATTCATGGTGTTGGACAGTAGCAAATGTATTGATAAAGTTGATGAAATGTTGAGTTTATTGAAGTTGTAAGTCGTGTAAAAATTTTTACCTTGACATTATGACAGGCAAGGACCAATCAGCGTATAGCATGCCCGTAGACGCGTGTATTGTACAAAATTTTACCTTGAGGGATTATTAAATACGAGACAAGAGAGAAAGAAGAGAGCAGGAGTGCGTCACCTCAGACCCACAGACCCACGTTCAGTAGTTGTCTGTTGTACTCCTGCGGGGATATCAGGTTTATCCCCCAGGGTGGTGATCGGCTCGGTCCTACAGGGGGTCGAAGTGCTCGGCGAGAGGGAGAGAAGGCGAGTGAATTAGTGCCTGTGATTAATTGAGTGAGATGGAGGGAGAGAAAGAGATTTAGAAAGAGGGAGAAGAGAGAAGGAGAAGAGAGAGGGAGAAGAGAGAGAGATCATAAACAAGTGGCAGCCTCCAATATTGTGCAGAAACATGCCGCTGTAAACACTGCTGATGGAACGACCAGGCCGCACCGTCGACACCAACCCTAAACCTCGGGCGAATTTATTGATACGTGGGTTCTAAGTCACTTGTTGGCGAGAGCGATGTATACACCTCTCTGCCGGGGATCTTAGGAGGTGATAAAAGGAGAAGGATAGTGCATCCGTGTTCGCCTGGACGCAGAGAGAGGTAGTTTGCCCTGAGAAACACCCTCTTTTACCGGTGAGGTGGGGTATTTTAGGGCAGATACTCTGAGCACGGGAAGCTGTCATTGCAGAAAAAAGCTCATCTACTTCACTGCTCTCTCTCTCTCTCTCTCTCTCTCTCTCTCTCTCTCTCTCTCTCTCTCTCTCTCTCTCTCTCTCTCTCTAAGAAAAGATAAGGTTAGCATAACATATAATTTGATTTGGATTATAAAATTTGTTGATCGAGGGCGGAGTTGAAGGTTCATTTTTTATTCGAGTTTTTTTTTTTTACGAGAAAAGATCATCAATGTCCTCCAGTATAGTTCATGGATAAGGAAATCTTGCTGTGTGGTTATATAATTGTAATGTGTTCATAAGCACCTCCTCCCCCTACACCCACCCACCCACCCACCCACAACCTACCCACCCACACCTACCCACCCACACCTACCCACCCACACGGAGTCATCAAGTAAGTCCTTCACACGTTCACTGCACCAAGCCATTAGCCACATGAAGAGCACTCACACCACTTTAGAACTTACAAGTCAGCTCTGCCATCACGTCATAAGTAGAACCTTTCAGATTAAGAAAATAAACCCTTTGATCAGGAGTTCTCGGGACCCCCCAAAAATCAAGTCTTGGGCGATATGAGCTTCACACGCGTCGCCTTCAAAAGTGTTTCAAAATTTAAGTCACTGACGTTTTTATTTCTTCAATGTTTTTTTTTTCTGATAGATGAAAGAGTTAAAGAAAAGATTGCGTTGCATTCACCGTGTCTTAATGTTCTGTAGTCCAGGATAAAGAATTTTGGTAAAGTTCCCCTTCAGGAACAGTGAACTTACGAGGGTCGAGTCTGTGTGACGATTAGGTTAGGATTTTTCACATGTCATAAACAGAAAAAAAAATCTCGTTCTAGAAATTCTGAGTCATTGAAAATAAATAAACACTCAATATAACGAATTGTGAATATTTAATAAAATCACAGTAATGATAAATTGTAAAAATCAATTAACTTTATCACGCTATTTCTGAAACATTCAGAACACATCTAACCATCATGTTTCTGCTCACTGACTTCACTGACGTTTAATAGATTACCGTATTACATGAAACTCACTGATGGTACGGCTGTGAGTAGCTTCAGTGAGTATAGGCTGTCACTCACTAGGCACCACTGAGCGAGTTACTTCAATAAGAGAGAGAGAGAGAGAGAGAGAGAGAGACAGAGAGAGAGAGAGAGAGAGATATTGGCTGATACACACTGGGATGATATTCATATTCCACCCGGAGCGTCTCTCAGTAGACAGTTGAGCCGAAGGGCGAAGGGGAGCATCAACAAAGCCTTAACTCAGTCTTTATCTGTCATGTTTTCAGTATAACGACGTCAGGAGTGGGTCATCCCTCACACCACGATCGCTCGACAGGAGGGAAAATCTTACTAGCATGATTTGGTTTTAAGAAAGATATTGGTTAGTATATCATGGTAATGCCGTAGATGATACTTGACAACCCTGAGAGATGATAGACCATATGTAAATGATAACCGATCCTGAGAGATGATAGTCCATAGGTAAATGATTACTGATCCTGAGAGATGATAGTCCATAGGTAAATGATAACCGGATATTTACAGAGCTGAGGGAAGTGCTGAGATGAATACAATTTTGTTTTACTCACACAGGGAAAAGTTGTCTCAGGGGTTTTGACAATGTTGAAGGAAATAACTTCATACTGAGGAGCTTTTATATGTAAATAAATATCCTGAAAAATATTACGTATAAAAAATCTTGAGAGAAAATTGTAATATGAAATAATTTACTTGTGTGAATTACTTATGAGAGCAACATTAAGTGATAGAAAAAAAGTCACGAAAAATTGAAGAAAAAAAAGTTTGAGTTGTAGGTTTTATTTGTTGATACAGTGAAGATCAAAGGAATTTAGTCAGTATACACACAGGCACGACCAGACTGTTCACTTAGTGGTGTGGTGAGGAGGCGAGTCTTAACAATGAAGCTTCATAATTAGCGGTGTGTGTTTGGCCCTTTAACCTCACCCCAGACCGCCACCACCACCGCCACCACCGCCGCTGTTAACATAACTGGTCCCTGCGTCCACTCCGGCCGTCACACCATCTGGCGGCTGACGGCGGCGGCGACGTCACTACACCCGAAGGAGTGTGTCTGGTTCATGGCAGTGTGGTAGTGAAGGAAACACGACTAAGAGACTGAACTTTATTTCTGACGTTTCGTCACAATATTTTTTCAAGGGAGACGTGGCCACTTGGTTGAATAGTAAAGGAGTGGTGGACGTGGCCACATAACAGTGGTGAATAAGTGGGTAGCATGGCCATACACCACAGCAATGGACAGTTTGCAGGTGGCCATGACAAATGTTCATACCTGGAAGTCAACATCGTCTTTCCACCTGTGCAAAGACAAAGGTTCCTCCACCTTGTCTCCACTGACAAACAGGTGATCATACCAAGAGTGAAATTTTTTTAAGTCATTACTGTAAGTGTTGGTGCACCTGTGATTTTGATGATTAATATACATTGGTTATTTTCGGATGGTACACCTGTAACATTAAAGGTTAGTTCACCTGTGACCGACCGGGTTGCACACCTGCGCCATCAGCGCACTGGACCTAGGACAGTACTTAACGTCAGATTGTGTAGACGTGATTGAGTGGGTCTGACTCCGACAATATCCCGCGGGAGAGGTCTTGTTGTCGTAGTCTGGCGCGTGTTTACCTGAGTCTGGCCGCTGATTACAGGTGTCTCCCGGGAGCCTTGTAGTGCTCAACACTTAATCCAGAGTCTCTCTCTTCCCTGGTAAACATTCACTTCACAAGCCAAGGTTCCTGGGTTCGATTCCCTGCTCGAGTGGAGGATTCCTTGTTCTCGAACCTTTGTGCACCAGTGAAGAAGTGTGTGTGTGTGTGTGTGTGTGTGTGTGTCTTTGTGTGTGTGCGCGCCTTTGTGTGTGTAAGCTGTACTGGGTATCCAGGTGTGGTGAAGGTGGTGATACACAGTAGACAAAGCGTCATTACTTAAAGCTTTTGGCTGGCCGGGAGTTAGGGAGGCTCAATTACGTTCTTGAAACAAAGAAATTTTCTTATAAAACATAATATGTCATGCAATGTTCAGACATATAGCGTGTGTGCGCGTGTTGAATTGTCTCTCACCTCGCCTTGCAGAATGGATAGCGCTTGTAACCGCAAAACTGCACTGAACCCTAGTAAAAAGTTTGTGAAACTCGACGTCTACTTATCATTCTTATGCCACTAAAAGTTTTGTAAGCGTTTATGCAGCCAGGTGCTCTCAGTGTTGGTGTGTGTACAGGTCGTGAGCACCGCACTGTTACCTGGCGGAGCATAGAAAACGAGACCTGGGGCTGGGGCACGACGGTGTGCTTAAATACGGCAGCAGTTCCTGACAGGGGATAATTTTACCCCTTGGGGTAAACACGCACGCACACACACACACACACACACACACACACACACACAGGAAAACTTAATCCTCGAGGACGTAAACATCACAACATAAAAAATAATCACGAACCTTTACTAATTATAAGCCACAGGTTTGGTCTCTGACTAAATTTATCATCAGTCAGTGAGCATTGCTCTCGGCGGCCTAGTGGGTAGAGCGCTCGCTTCTTGTCCTAAAGGTGGTTGGTTCGCGCCGAGGGCACCTCCAGCACCTGACGAGGTGGTGCAGTGCAGTGCCGGACACGTTGCCTTCTTGTGAACTAAGGCTTAGGTTCAGTGTGTTGTTTCCACACTGTCTCGATGTACTTACATATTACAACGTTTGATTCTGTACACTTGTTAGAGCATTACCTTCAGCTCACGCCGATGTGTCTCAGGTGTTTACCGTTATTGTGTATCACCTGCAGTGTTATTCCTCGAGGTTCCCGTTGCTGTTCCTCGACGTCTGCTCTTCACTGCTGCTTCACCCGCCATAAATCTCCCCACACTGGAGTCCACAGGGTCGTATTTTCTGCGTTGTTTGGGTCTTGAAGCGGTATCACACTTGGCAGCTATTCTCAGTGACATTAATTTCGCCTTAAGTAGCAGCGGAGTAACTGAGGTTGTATGGCGTGTTAGTGAATGGTCGGCCCTGTCTGCCTCATCATTTTTGTTATTTTTTTTTTTTTTGAGTGGCTGTAAATCATGGCGGCTCATTCTGCTTAATCTCAGTAATTCTAACCTAATGACAACAATGGGATATTTTCTGTAATAAATCGTGAGTGTGTCGTCTTAATTGGGTGAACTAATTTGGGCTATTCAAATAAAGGGTTGAAAGTTAATCATTGCAACCAGAGTTAAGATAAACAGAAGTCTAACGTCTGATGCATCACTAAATCATAACACGGTGTTGCCAGTGTTGTGTGGCCAGGGGAGTGTTTTATGGACAGAGGGAGTGCTATGTGGCCAGGGGAACTGTTATGTGGCCAGGGGAAGTGTTGTGTGGCCATGGGGAGTGTTGTGTGGCCAAGGGGAGTGTTGTGTGGCCAGGGGGAGTGTTGTGTGGCTAGGGAGAGTGTTGTGTGGCCAAGTTACCGCTCGAATTTCAGCCGCGTGTGTGTGTGTTGAAGTTCCCCTCTAAATATTCTCTGACTCTCAACGACAGACATATTCACACGTGTCCAATGGAAATGGTCATCATCATCATCATCATCATCTCTGAGTTACTGCTACAGGTCCTTGGTCACTATAACAGGTCCCAGGTCAGTGGTCACTACAGGTTCTTGGTCATCACAAATCTTTGTTAACCATAAAATCTCCTTCACCACAAACACCAGGTCTTCGTAAAAACCTTAGGTCCTTCATTAACCGCAGTTCATCGTTAACCCATATGTTATCGTTAACCACAGAGTCCTCGTTAAGCACAGCCTGTCGTAAACCACAGGTCATCGCTCACCCACAACTACCACAGCAACACATCATTGGATTTAACGTCATTGCTCATGTCAATTACGTCAACCAGTAGGGTATAATCTGGAGGATAAACATAACGTGACACTGATTTATGGCCGGGGGATGTTTTTGTCAAGTGGCTGTAGGGACTGTCTGTCTGTCTGTCTGTTTTGAATTGTCAATACACTGTGCGATCAATTACTTGGATGTCATGATTGGTATAGTATTATCATTATGGTGATGATTGGTTGAAAGTCTTGGTCTTGGCGTAGTCTCTCGTGTTATCTGTGTGTCCCTCAGACGATAACATTGTTGACGTAGACTATCTCCCTCTGGGGCGTTTAACATCTGTTACCTATACTTCATCTGTCTCCAGTGGCATTTTTGTTCAATTATTTTGTTTTAGTGTAAGTGCTTGTAGGTCGTCTTGATTTATCTTAAAGCGTTCTAACACCCGAATGTTTTGTCGTACAATATTTATACCAAGCGAGTACCAGCAAAGGAGATGTGAAATATTTCTGGCTACGATAATCTGGTTGCGGATCACAATTAACTGCTTGGAAGTCCACAATACTCTGCGGCATGGGCTGAAATAAATGGCTTCACGGCAGCTTTCTGCTTTGAAAGTTGATTAAGGCGTGGGCTGCATTTGACGGCTTCGTGAGGCGACCAGAGTTTACTCGGCACTGGCTAAATGACTTTAGTCTTTCAGATTAATTCAGTGAAATTTGGCGCTAGAAACTTTTTGTCGTTATACACATCAATCAGAGTCCAGTGTGGGGGACTACTGCCTCAACACACGGTATAGTACTGTTCAGAGAGTTAACCTTGAAAGTCTATTGACTTTGATAAAGTTTATATAAAGGTCACGTCATGCTCAATGAATTATTTCATCGTATATCCTGTTATGAGTCGTTGGAGACATGCCTTTAGCGCTAGACCATCTCTTCTGTCAATATATATCATTTTTATTATGACTGAAATTATGCAGAGGGTCATTTTTTTCTCGCCTCCAGTTGATGCATTTATGCTTGTGTTTTCGTTATATATATTAAAGAGAAAAATATCATATTAAAGATTCTTATATTCTTACTTCTTATTGTGTTGAAATTACCTCCACTGAGCAAAAAATATACCTCGTTTTGCAAGGATGAATGTTCATACTACGGACTATAAAATTATGACTATGTGTGTGTGAATAATTTTCCACAATGAACAGCTGTTTTTCCCTGAAGCGAACTATGCTCACCACGGTCGCTCGGTCAACGCCAATCAGTCCATGTTATACATTAGAATCAAAGTGTTGTGTATTATAAATGAAGTATATTTTGCTCTCAGATTGTTGATTATTATTTTTGTAAGAGGATTATGGGAAGAACATTTATTCGATAGCTCTATGAATATATTAATCTTTTGTATATTTTTGTTTTGAAGGAAAATCTCTCTCTCTCTCTCTCTCTCTCTCTCTCTCTCTCTCTCTCTCTCTCTCTCTCTCTCTCCACATTTCCTGTTCTTCCAGCCATTTCTTCCATCCGTCTCTTTTACTTTCCCCACTATTATCTACCCTCCCCACCATCATATATCCTCCCCCCACTATTGTCGACCCTTACAACCATTAGTCTAGCCTTCTCCCGCCCATCTCCCCACTCTTCCCCCTCCCTCCCCCTTAAGTAACTTTTGGGGAAACTTTTAAATTGTTCTAAAAGTACTTAGAGCCCAAATTATGCAAGTAGTGAAAGAACCAGGAGGTCTACTTAAATCTTTAACTTAGGTCACACGCTAGACATTGAGGGGGAGGTGACCGAGGCTGACATGTGGGTTAACTAGTATTTGTTTATATCACACACACACACACACACACACACACACACCAGTAGCTAATAATATTCTCATGTAACTCTTTTATTCTCTTACATTCTATTAATATTTATATAAACAATAAAACGACAGATTAAAAAGATAGGTGTAAATAAAGCTCTGTCTGTCTGTCTGTCTCTGCTACATGTGCCACTAGTGACCCAGTACTGTACACACCATGACGGAAGGGTGTACCGTCTGTTTATGACCGCATAATGCGTGACCGTACATACAACATACTGTCATCTTGTAAAGTCTTGTTTGCCATATATTTATTGTTTATATTACCTGTGTTTGTTGTTTATGATGTCACTGATGGCTATAATTAATCCTTGACTTTATTGATGATGGGAATGTTATTCATTCACACCTATAGTATCTTAGCCTATCAGACTCACACAAGGTGAATGTTCAGTTGAGGGGAATTAAACACACGATCAAAATACCACATGTTTTGCGATTACTGGCGTCCGTGACCTACTGTGTGGTTGTGCGGTAGGTGGCGGCCCACAGCTGGGGGTATGAGTGTACAATGACGTCACACACGGGGCCAACCATCCGTGTAGTGACGTCAGGTAGAGGTATAGAAGGCGTACAATGACGTCACACACAGGGTCAACCAACCATGTAGTGACGTCAGCAAAAGGTATAGAAGGCGTACAATGACGTCACACACTGGGCCAACCATCCGTGTAGTGACGTCAGCTAGAGGTATAGAAGGCGTACAATGGCGTCACACACGGGGTCAACCAACCATATAGTGACGTCAGCTAGAGGTATAAAAGTACGATGACGTCACACACGGGGTCAACCAACCATGTAGTGACGTCATACAACAGTCTCTCTATGCCAGCTGGTTAATGGCAGGTGTTGTCCGCTCCGTTAAGCTCCTGTGACAATGGCTGCCAGTAATCCTGTTACCTATGATGACGACAGAGCACAGGGCCGGGCGTCTTGCATCCCTAACACACACACACACCCACACACACGCACCCACACACACACACACATACAAGGTTGAGTGGTGATGGTGGTGACTGTGTGAGTGACTGGTTGACTGGTTATGGCAACTCTAATCATACATTTCTCATCATGACTTAGAGACAAAATGACTGCACCTTAAACATACATGATTTTATATATACACGGGCTTATACACAGGTTTGCATATACACGAGTTTGAACATACGTACACAGAGTAATGTGTATACATCATGTACTTGACGTGAGTGGTGTGTAAACTGCTCGTCACCTTAATGCAACATAGAGATTAGACCACATAAATTATCAGCCACTTTTTTTTCAACTTCCCAGAGCCAATTAATATTTTTACTTGTTGTTAGTTTGTCTGTCCGTCCGTCTGTCTGTCTGTCTGTCCGTCTGTCTGTCTGTCTGTCTGTCCTTCTGTCTGTCTGGGCGTTTGTTAAGCCTTAGTTACGAGTTCAGTTTTGCTTTTAGCCTTTTTATCGTGACCATTGATCTGTTCAGTGCTTATCAGTCGTAACATAGTGGTTAGCTCTTTTTTCTGTTCTCAAATACTGAAATGCTCCATATATATTTACACATCTTCGCCAAGCTTATACACTGGTCTGGAGAATCACATCCCACTCACCACAGTAGGGATGTGTGGCTTAAGTGTGGCTTACATCACGGGGAACTAACTACTTCTGTGGGAGAGAGAGAGGTGGAAAGTTGGGAAAGGAGGGAAGGAAGGAAGAATTGATGGAGTAATAGATAGATACAGGACAGAAATTAAGTGATAGAATGAATGAATTGACGACGGGAGGGATAATTAAAAAAAAATCACGGAACACACACACACGCACACAGTGAAGAGGGACGCTGATCTTATTTCTAGTTTGTATTGCGACTTTTGTATTGCGACTTTTTACCAGTTTCCAAATAGATAAGTTTTACTAAATTATCCGACAGTAAACTTTTAGAAATGTTTTTGTTAGTTTGTTTAATAAGAGAACGTGAGTTATCGTAGTTAATTTGGCATAAATCGGCTGTCAGTTTGAGCGCAGTAATATTATTTGCTTAAATAATATTGTCGTTAATTCATAGCCAACAGCAAAAAACAAATTATAGTAATTGGTTATACTGTATCTCACTTTAACAGCCGTACCCAATTTTATATCCAAACATATCCTAATAAAATTTGTTTTCAGTAACTTTTGTTTAGTATTTTGGGTAATGTGATTTTTATAAGTATTGTGAATATAACTCAGTAAATAACCGTAAAAGTAATGCTATAGTTTTGGATATGAAGAACACGAAGCTGACGATTATAATGTAAGGTTGTTCATTTAGTTTAGGTCGTTGGTGATAAAGAGATTAATGAATAAATATAGTAATTATGATATGGTGATTACTCCAGGTGTAGGTAGTTAGTGATTAAACAGTTAAGGAAGACAGGCAACGCCACACCTTGGAACAGACTGAATTAGAAAAAAATATTCACATCAGATGAGATAGAAAAGTGTCAGGTAATTTGCATATGAATATTTGTTTTAATTTACCTTCATGCGAGCTGGCTGGATTATTTGAGTGAGTGAGTGAGTGAGTGTAGTGGTGCAGCAGGAGTGAGCGAGTGAGTGAGTGTATTGGTGCAGCAGGAAGTGAGTGAGTGAGTGTGTTGATGCAGCAGGAAGTGAGTAAGTGAGTGAGTGAGTGTGTTGGTGCAGCAGGAAGTGAGTGAGTGTGTTGGTGCAGCAGGAGTGAGTGAGTGTGTTGGTGCAGCAGGAAGTGAGTGAGTGTGTTGGTGCAGCAGGAGTGAGTGAGTAAGTGTGGTGGTGCAGCAGGAATGACCGAGTGAGTGAGTGTGTTGGTGCATCATGAAGTGAGTGAGTGTGTTGGTGTAGCAGGAGTGAGTGAGTGTGTTGGTGCAGCAGGAGTGACCGAGTGAATGAGTATATTGGTGCAGCATGAAGTGAGTGAGTGTGTTGGTGCAGCAGGAGTGAGTGAGTGTGGTGGTGCAGCAGGAGTGAGTGAGTGTGTTGGTGCAGCAGGAGTGAGTGAGTAAGTGTGGTGGTGCAGCAGGAGTGACCGAGTGAGTGAGTGTGTTGGTGCATCATGAAGTGAGTGAGTGTGTTGGTGTAGCAGGAGTGAGTGAGTGTGTTGGTGCAGCAGGAGTGACCGAGTGAATGAGTGTATTGGTGCAGGATGAAGTGAGTGAGTGTGTTGGTGCAGCAGGAGTGAGTGAGTGTGGTGGTGCAGCAGGAGTGAGTGAGTGTGTTGGTGCAGCAGGAGTGAGTGAGTGTGGTGGTGCAGCAGGAGTGAGTGAGTGTGTTGGTGCAGCAGGAAGTGAGTGAGTGAGAGAGTGAGTGAGTGAGTGAGTGTGTTGGTGGAGCAGGAGTGAGTGTGTTGGTGCAGCAGGAGTGAGTGAGTGAGTGTGTTGGTGCAGCAGGAAGTGAGTGAGAGGAATGAGTGAGTGAGTGAGTGAGTGTGTTGGTGGAGCAGGAGTAAGTGAGTGTGTTGGTGCAGCAGGAGGAAGTGAGTGAGTGAGTGTGTTGGTGCAGCAGGAGTGAGTGAGTGAGTGTGTTGGTGCAGCAGGAGTGAGTGAGTGAGTGTGTTGGTGCAGCAGGAGTGAGTGAGTGAGTGTGTTGGTGCAGCAGGAGTGAGTGAGTAAGTGTGTTGGTGCAGCAGGAAGTGAGTGAGTGTGTGTGTTGGTGGAGCAGGAGTAAGTGAGTGTGTTGGTGCAGCAGGAGGAAGTGAGTGAGTGAGTGTGTTGGTGCAGGAGGAGTGAGTGAGTGTGGTGGTGCAGCAGGAAGTGAGTGAGTGTGTTGGTGCAGCAGGAAGTGAGTGAGTGTGTTGGTGCAGCAGGAGTGAGTGAGTGAGTGTGTTGGTGCAGCAGGAGTGAGTGAGTGTGTTGGTGCAGCAGGAGTGACCGAGTGAATGAGTGTATTGGTGCAGCATGAAGTGAGTGAGTGTGTTGGTGCAGCAGGAGTGAGTGAGTGTGGTGGTGCAGCAGGAGTGAGTGAGTGTGTTGGTGCAGCAGGAGTGAGTGAGTGTGGTGGTGCAGCAGGAGTGAGTGAGTGTGTTGGTGCAGCAGGAAGTGAGTGAGTGAGAGAGTGAGTGAGTGAGTGAGTGTGTTGGTGGAGCAGGAGTGAGTGTGTTGGTGCAGCAGGAGTGAGTGAGTGAGTGTGTTGGTGCAGCAGGAAGTGAGTGAGAGGAATGAGTGAGTGAGTGTGGTGGTGCAGCAGGAAGTGAGTGAGTGAGTGTGTTGGTGCAGCAGGAGTGAGTGAGTGAGTGTGTTGGTGCAGCAGGAGTGAGTGAGTGAGTGTGTTGGTGCAGCAGGAGTGAGTGAGTGAGTGTGTTGGTGCAGCAGGAGTGAGTGAGTAAGTGTGTTGGTGCAGCAGGAAGTGAGTGAGTGTGTTTGTTGGTGCAGCAGGAGTGAGTGAGTAAGTGTGTTGGTGCAGCAGGAAGTGAGTGAGTGTGAGTGTTGGTGGAGCAGGAGTGAGTGAGTGTGTGTGTTGGTGCAGCAGGAGGAAGTGAGTGAGTGTGTGTGTTGGTGCAGCAGGAGTGAGTGAGTGTGTGTGTTGGTGCAGCAGGAGTGAGTGAGTGTGTTGGTGCAGCAGGAAGTGAGTGAGTGTGTTGGTGCAGCAGGAGTGAGTGAGTGAGTGTGCTGGTGCAGCAGGAGTGAGTAAGTGTGTTGGTGCAGCAGGAAGTGAGTGAGTGTGTTGGTGCAGCAGGAGTGAGTGAGTGTGGTGGTGCAGCAGGAGTGAGTGAGTGAGTGTGTTGGTGCAGCAGGAAGTGAGTGAGTGATAGTGCGTGAACATCTTCCGGGTCTCGGCAGGTCATTAAAGTAACTCACTTCTCGTTGACTCCAATTACTAACAGTTTGTCCCTTACATTCAGATATCGAGTGAATTCAGCAATTAATGTATTTTCTCTGTGTAAGCTTGATAACATTGTCAGTAAATACACCAATATGTTTTCACTTTACACTTGAATATTAACGATAATGTAAGAAAAGTCAGTGAACTCATTATTAACTCGACAAAAATATACAGAGAATGAACTATTTTCGCCATATATGAGACTATTAATTTATTCGTATGTTGTGTAAAGTATTTTTTTCTTTTAATATTATTTGTTAATTATTTATCACTGAAAATTATGACAGACAAACAAAGGTATTAGTTATTGGAGCTCGTCTGTATAATAAAATCAGGTAATAAAATACCCACGATAATAACAACAGCATATTTTTACTTTAACCAGTAATATAACTCAATATAACATGAACAAATTTGAATATTTACACACACACACACACACACACACACACACATCCTTGACCACCGAAGGGTCAAGACGTATCTGGCGCTCCTCTCGGAGCAGCCAGGTCAACTGTTAAGTTGGCCCATACCAACCCCCTCCCCTGAACCACTTCTCCCCACCGGAATATCAACAAGTTCTCGCCAGAAGTTACAATTTCATTTAGGAAAGGAATGGAACCAGTGTTAAACAGAGGTGAACATTGGTGAACAGTGCTTAAGTCAGTGAGAACAACTCAACAGTAACAGTCGTACTCAAGTTGACCTTCACACAGTGAGGTCCCAGGTACCCAGTGATAACGGCCCATGAGACCCAACAACCAGCGATGTGTTAATCCGTCTACGATAGGAAGGCCTGGGGCCACACCTCACTCATATAACACCATCTGTGAGGGAATTACTACACCACGTCAAGCCCCTCATAACACCATCTGTGAGGGAATTACTACACCACGTGATGCCCTCATAACACCATCTGTGAGGGAATTACGACACCACGTCAGGTCCCTCATAACACCATTTGTGAGGGAATTACTACACCACGTCAGGCCCCTCATAACACCATCTGTGAGGGAATTACTACACCACGTCAGGTCCCTCATAACACCATCTGTGAGGGAATTCGTACACCACGTGATGCCCCTCATAACACCATCTGTGAGGGAGTTACTACGCCACTTGAGGCCCCTCGTAACACCATCTATGAGGGAACTACTACACCACGTGAGGCCCCTCATAACACCATCTGTGAGGGAATTACTACACGTGAGGCCCCTCATAACACCATCTGTGAGGGAATTACTACACCACATCAGGTCCCTCCTAACACCATCTGGGAGAGAGTTACTACACTACGTGTTTGCTGTTCAACACCTACATTAATCTTTCTCTAATGAAGGCTTTTGTTAAACCACCAATGTATGTAATAAGTTATTTATGTCCAATGTATATTTTCAGCCTTCGGGCTGCAGAACTTTTTCAATGAACCGTTAATTATTATTATTATTATTATTACACACACACACTCTCTCTCTCTCTCTCTCTCTCTCTCTCTCTCTCTCTCTCTCTCTCTCTCTCTCTCTCTCTCTCTTCGTGTATTGCTGTAAATTATTGATACTCACTTTTCATTGTCGAGTCGGGTGTGTTTTGTTGTGTCCAGGAGATTGATGGCATTCCACATTTAGTGAAGCTCGTGGAGAATGACCCATTACCCACCATCTCCTTCCTCCTTAACCCACACCTCCCCCCGACCTCCCCCCCCCCCCACTTCCTTCTCTTCTTCTCCCATTTTCTCCTCCCACCTCCCTCTCCTCTTCTCATCTCCTCCCCCTTCATCTCACTTCCCCACCGCCCCACCCCTCCACTACCTTCCCCCACCCCTCCACCTCCCCCACCCCTCCACCTCCACGTCCCCCACCCCTCCACCACTACCTTCCCCACCTATCTTTTACACGGTGGTGGTGAACACTGAACAAAGGTTGCTGATAGCCTGTTTTAATGTGATTTACGGTTATGCCCGCTCGTTAGGTCCGGGGAGAACTACGGGACGTGTCAAATAAGCTCCGTTAATTCAGTTTAAGGTCAACAAGGACATATGACTTGGGTGTGCTCAGCAATTTGACTTTACCTATACTTGTAACTTAGCGGGGAGTGAGCCGAGAGAGAGAGAGAGAGAGAGAGAGAGAGAGAGAGAGAGAGAGAGAGAGAGGTGTGTTTTGCTGGGGGTACGAGGAAGGAACAGGGCCGTCTAGTGATGGATGAACCCACTGCTCTCTGACTTCTCAAAAATACTGATGTAATTTGGGATTATTTATGTCTCTGTGCTGTGTCGGGGTCTCTGTGTGTTGATTTTCCTCTATGTTATTTTCTTAATTTTTGTTGTAAGAATACGTCAGTTGTTCTTTGTGTGGTTTTATTATGTTTTGTTTTATCCTTATTTGTTGTTATGGTGTGTGTGTGTGTGTGTGTGTGATTGGTTGGTGTAATGGTCGGTTGTAGTCCTAAAACTGCCGCAATGGTGACCTGGGTGCCACTCACGCACTGCTGAGACTAAAAATGAAAAATTTGAATGATTTTCATCGAAAGTTATCTGTACACACACACACACACACACAGTTTTGATAAGTGTAAAACAAACTAATACCTTTATTAATACCGGAAAATTATTAAATACGTAATATGAAAATAAACGAAATTAAACGAGAAAGCCATTTACAATCAACACACCACCAGGATTTAGATTCTTTCTATATAGATTTTTTTTCACTTTCATAAAACTATTTTCTATTCTTCAGATACACATTGTTGTGATGAAGCAATTTACTTTTAAAACATCCAGTTAGGACTCGCAGCTCCAGGTTTTGACGAGAGAATTTCAGAATATCTGGTCTGCCGGCAACGAGTATTTTCTACATGAGTGCTCGAGTATGATTTGGAAACGTTCGATAAATTAAGAGAATAAACTTTACACCCCCCCCCCCCCCACCACCGTTCATCACAAACGTGTACCTCTTTGCTAACTTGTATAACTTTTGCCGTGTGTGTACAGTATATGTAGGTGCGCGTGATCCATGATGTATATGCTGATAACCGCATATAGGAAACAAGAAAACACGAAGTTCCCAAGAGCTTTCGTGTAATTCACATCTTCATAATCGTCAACATACACTTCTAAGGTTCCCTCAAGTTCCTCAGGTGAGGAGTGATATCCAGTGTACAGCAAACTTTCTCTTTCTGAATCCCTCTGTTGAGACACTGGAGTAATTCAATGCTCTGGAACTCAGCTCATTTAGGAGCCTATTGGGACAAACGTGAAAAAGTAAGCTTAAAGTAAAGCTGGTGGCTGGCATCGTCTGTGAGAATATTGACTATTTTATGTAAACTACTACAGGACATCACTTATGTAAACACTCTACTAGCAAGCTGCGGGGTTGGGGGGGGGGGGGGCTTACATCATTAGTACGGCTGTGAGGGGAGACTTAACTGCTGAGGCTGACGGAGAAGTCCTTCGTATCGTGTCCTTATACTCACACTGGCATTAAGTCACCAAAGTTATCCTACTTCTGTATCTTACACTGATGAAATGTTTGAGTTTTGTTCATCATGACACAACGAGTGACTCTGTTATAGGAGAATTTGACGCCCACTGAGACAACGTAAACATGAAATAATGTTTTACGGTTAATGTTAACGACTTGTTAAACCAATCCTTCGAGTTCAGTCGCATACAGAGGTGTAAGTTATGTTTATTGACTGTAGGACAATGACTGCTGGCATAAATTTGAGACATTTATCTACAGTACACGAGGCCGTATGTTAACTGTATGTGGAGAGGGGCAGAGGGGCTATGATGGAAGGCCTACCCAGGCTGCTGATGCCAACACACAGGAAGGTGAGCTTGACCAATATCTCAGCCTCTCTAACAAATATATGATGGTCGGTGAACAGGAAGAGAGGGAGGGAGATAGAGGAAAGACCCAGGAAGACAAAGAGATAAGAGGAGGATAAAACATAAAACGGAAAACAATAGAAAAGAATGAAACGGACAGAGACGAAACACGAGTGAGTCGTAGGTCTAATATTTCACAATTAATATCAACAATGGTATACAGGAATAGCCTGGCCTCGACGGGGGCGGCATAACCCTAAGTAAAATATATAGACGATAATCTTTCAATAAGTAATGGGTAGTTGTCGGCGGTATAAGAGGTTGTAATGGATGAAACCACAAGGAGAGGGAGGGAGTGAAACAAGGAGGCGTGGTTCTCAATTTCTCCCACGTTCTCTCCATTCTTTCCCTCACTACACACAAATCTTTCCATTCTTCTGTTTTATACCAATGTGTGTATCATTAAAACATACATCCACACTCAACCTTGGATGCTTTAAAAAAAAAAAATCTGTATATTTTTTGAGGTGCTGATACGTAAACACAGTCTCCCTCAGCTTAACGTATCAAGAACGGTGATGTAATGAGTTTTAACTCTGTTTTTATTTGGTTCACTTTCCCCTCTCGGTTGCTGACTAACTCCCCGAGGAAATGTGTCGCTGTAATATTTCCCTTGTGGTCTGTGTGTTGTTGGTGGGAATTGTTCCTCTTTCCTTTTATTTATTTCCCTCCTTTTCGTTTCTTTTATTTCCTTTGTGTTTCGTCTTATTTGTATTTTTTTATGTTTCTATATCTCTTTTATAATGCTTTTTCTCTCTCCTTTATTTAGTGTTTATATACTCACTTTATGTCTTTGTTTACGTTTCTTAAAAATATGGGGCTTCAACAGGTGAGTTATGTGTGTTAATGACAGGTGTGTTGTGGTGGCGGGTCGGGGTCACACCTCACATTGAAGCGGTGGTTACAGTGTCGAGAACACTTCTATTAGTTTTTCGTCTCTTAGTTAATAGGAAAATTGATAATAGATAAAACTAACTGGATTGATTAAGAAATGGATAATCAAATACAAGATAGAACAGAGAAATCGATTATCTTCCGGGAAAAAAAATATACATAAATAAACAAAAAACTAGATACTGTAAATAGTTGAAAAGAAATTGATTGCTAGAAAAAGTTAAAGCAAATTCTATATGATCTTTGGGAGATAGATATTCCTGATTGTGTTAAAGCTTTACAGTAGCGAGAACCAGAATTGCATATAGTGTTAAAATCTGATTCAGTTCCCGGGGATTTCCCTTGGCGAGACCCGTCATAAAATCAAATTAATTTCACAGTAAAACTTTTTGAGTCTAGTGGGAATTAGCTACCTAGTAACGCTGATATGCCAAGTGGTATATGTTTGACTTGTATATGTAATTTATATATTATCTTGAAAATCTTTAATTAACTATATAACTAAATTACTACACATGCGAAGATATTGAGAAAATTATAAATGAATTCTTTTCTTTATTATATTAATCATAGACTTAATTTTGTTCGTGGAAATTTTGTAAATAATGAAGTCTTATCAACTGGATATTGAAGACTGGTGGGGAAGTGTCATAGAGAGACCTATTGTAAACTTGGTCTCAGATTGTTTTTGTGGTCTTGAGACGCCTGAGTAACGTGAGTGTTGTACCTGGTCACCTGGCTGCAGTATAACAATTATTGGAGATAGTTTTATACCACCAGTGAATGCTAGACGGAGGTGACATTCAGTTGTATAGTATTTCGTTTATTCGTCCGCTTCTCTGTCCTTATGTGATCTATACCAACTCGAGCTGTCATTTCTATTGGAGATTCAAGTAACGAATAGCTACAGCGTTAATGACCCTGTGATCGTTTAGGTGTAAAATGGTCTTGGCCCAATCATATTGATCCTACCTTGGTAAACCTCTGTTGCATTATTATTATTATTATTATTATTATTATTATTATTATTATTATTATTATTATTACGTAATAGTTTCAGATGTTAAAAAAACGTACTGTTCTAGGCCATATATACAGCATACTTTCATTAGTGTCGCAGTGAACCAGAATTAGAGTTGAAAAAAATAAAGGCCCTCCTTGACAAAATGTGGCGCCAACATTATGGTCTAAAACAGAAAAAAAAATGGTGGCATAAAACATTGAGAGTCGCGGAGGAAAAAACAAAACAAAAAAGTACTTAGCGTTATTCATTGTATTAACTTCGGTCGATAAATAGTAAAGAGGACCGAAGTTGTACCGAGGAGAGTCAAGCACAATATATAGTTAAGCCAATACGACTGAGGAGTAGTGAAAATAATGATTAAATCCTTATATACGTCACCAGGAGGGAAAGAAAGAGTCCCAATGAATAAGGGGTTAAAATATGTTTACATGGTGTTAACGTGACACCTGGAGAGAGAGAGAGAGAGAGAGAGAGAGAGAGAGAGAGAGAGAGGCGGGATTGAATCACTCCCTGGTATAATAATATCATGGAAATACGTCAGTGTGCATGACTTTACTGTAGGAATGACAAGACATCACAATCACTGCAGAGAGTAACTTGTGTCTGTGTGAATGAAAGGATGCTGAAGCCCCCCCCCCCCCCCAACCTCGAGTGGTTAATCAGCTTAGTGAATAGAATGAACCCACGAAGCCCATGGCATGCGAAGCCCATGACTGATGTTGTATTGCTGATTCACTTTGTTCGAGTCAATGGGTTTATTCTTCTCGGTTAGTTGTACATATTCCCTTTATAAGAGATTCGGTGTATTATTTCCTCCGTAAATATTGTAAGGGATGGGAGAGCTTATGAGTCGACTAAACAATAGTTCTTCGTCAGTATCAAATGTGCAGTTGAAGTCAAAAATTCTTCTACAGTTTTGACAATTTATCCGTATCTGCTTTAGGGTCTTGTAGGTAAAAGTGGATTTCGAAATTTAACATATAACTATACTGATTTTCACTTAATATTTTGTTTTTATTTAGTCAAAACTAAAAACGGTGTTCTATACCAGCTTTAAACCAGTCAAATTCACTAACCTAACCTAACCTAACCTAAACCAGTCACGTAGACGAACCACAAGTATAGATGTCAAATATTGCCAAGTGTCGAGGGAATTTTGTCTGTAGCTGTACATTAATGAGATACTCTATCCTACAGTTGTACCCGTAACGAGGTGCCATTATCGTCACGCGTGTTAAGGCAGCCGTCGGTGTGTGTGTGTGTGTGTGTGTGTGTGTCAAGCTCTCCTCCATCCTATACGGCTCCTGGTTATTTGGTCTTATATTTTGGTGATTGAAATAGTCAGGTTTTTAGGTAGATGATTAAGGCTTAGTTCTCATATATGTAGTTGTTTTTTTAATAAGTTTGTGTTAGTTATTAGAGCATATTTTAGAGAGACGATGGAATGAGTGATTTTTAGGTTTAATCAAAGAAAAAGAAGTATTAGGTGAATTGAACAAATATATAAATGATACTAATGTTACAGGTGTGTGAAGGTGTGTGTGTATAGTTAGAACGTGTAGTCTAGCTTACCTGGTGTATTATAGGAGGTGGAGATGAATGTGTCGTGATAGAATGACAAAGGAAATAGAATAGACGCTTGATATGAATATGAAGAAACTATATTGGATGAAAAATAAAGAAATAGATCTTGGTCACTTTACAAAAAAGGCAAGGTATGGCGGCCATTTTGCAAATAGGTCGGTCATTTTGCTAAAAGGCCGTAAAATATATGTGATGAAATAGATTCGTTTTAGTCCCATGTGCGACACACTTCAGTCTACTCATCAGGCCAGCCACCACACTGCCAGCCTGGTTGTCGCGTCGGCCCAACTGGCTCTGGGAACTCAAGCTGAGACTGACAGAGCGCGAGGTGTGAACGAGGGTGAATTTAGAGTCCCTATAAAGCGTGTGGATATTATCATGCTTCTTTTATGTTTTTCGAGAGTCTTGAAGCGAAACAGGTACGATGAACCATCAGTCGCTGCCTTTGGGGTTTTGCCAAGGGGATAGTCTGTCATGGGAACCTCATATATTTTTGCCTGTGATCCAGTAAATACGGCTCAGCTTTTTCCCAGCCAGGATTTATGTAAAGCCTTGCAAAATTTTGATATAAAACTGTGAACATATTAACTTCCCGGGTTAGGTTAGGTTAGAGAGAAGGTGGTAATCCCATGTTTCACGTGTGAAGACTTTGTTTTCACTTCTTGGTGTGTGAGGTCTCCCAAGTTTGGTCAATGTTGCTTTTGTAATGGAAGTCTGTAAAGCAGTACACAGAATTAAAACCCGTCGGCTTGAGTGAGTCCCCACAACAATCTGGTCATTCACTATTAATGAAACGTAAACTAACCTAACCTAACCACTTGTTATTTATTTATGGTGTCTGAACATGTCTTAGTAAGGAGATATAATTCTCAAGTGTTTGGAAGTGTTGTGTGAATAAATATAAACATCACTAGGCCTACACCATGACGAGTGAGGGAAGCGTTCCTTTACAACATGTCAACAAACGACCCCCGTTGACCTCCCGTTGTGCCACCCACCTAGCTTGTGATAGTACAGTGTGTGGGGCTACGGATACATATTACCTGAGCTACGTATCAAACTATACTCTATCACCATAAGACAAATGATACAGGTTTAAGGACTTATTATCCGGGAAGAGGGGAAAAGGGGGCGGGACTGATCGATAAACAGCTACCAACAAAAATATGTTCACTCGATTATATTTTTACCTGAGTACATTTGTGCCAGACATTATTTTCCTCACTACTACAAATAACACATCACCACAATCGATTTATCTTGACAAGCTGAAGGTAACTTGGTCGTTTAGCGGGAGAAGGAAATAAGAGAGTGGGAGGCAGACTCAGCGACAGCGGCGGTGCGTGAACCTCGAGGCGACCACCTGTTACCTGGAACGGTGATTCTCTCAACAACTGTGGTTACCTGTACCTCCTGCAAGCGTAGAAGGGGGAAGGGGGTTGAAGGAGGAGTTTACCCCCTCAAGTACCTCTTATCACCAACATCAGATATTAATACTGTTGTGTCCTATGATGATCCTGTTGATGTGGTGGTGGTGTGGGTATTGTGGAGGTGTGGGTATTGTGGAGGTGTGGGTATTATGGAGGTGTGGGTATTGTGGAGGTGTGGGTATTGTGGAGGTGTGAGTATTGTGGAGGTGTGAGTATTGTGGAGGTATGGATATTGTGGTGGTGTGGATATTGTGGTGGTGTGAGTATTGTGGAGGAGTGGGTACTGTGGAGGTGTGGATATTGTGGAGGTGTGGGTATTATGGAGGTGTGGGTATTGTGGAAGTGTGGGTATTATGGAGGTGTTGGTATTGTGGAGGTGTGGGTACTGTGGAGGTGTGGGTACTGTGGTGAAGGTTTGGATACTGCGGTGAAGGTGTGGGTATTGTGATGAGGTGTGTGGGCCCTATGATAAAGATGTGGGTTCTATTGTGTGAGTGTCGTAGTGATGGTGGGGCAGTGATGATGTTAGTATAGTAATGGTACACACACACACACACACACACACACACCTCTGGCCTCTTACCGTAGCGCCCGCGGTCACTGTGTCAAGGGCTCTTGACTCCTCTTGTGTATCACTCTCCTCCTCACTGACCTCTTCTACCTTCTTCTCCCTCTCGTCCTCCTCCTCCCCGACACCTCCTCCCGCTGCTGGTTCTCTATCTCTCGCTTCTGTATCTTCTGGTCTCATCTTCCTCAGATGTGAGGGTCCTGGACGGCCAGGTGAGGACGCATCTGTTTCCTCCTGACGGGGAGCTACCATCTAGGGAAACATGTCTGTGTAGTCAGTTTATTATTTTCCATATATTTCTGACACAGGAATGTTCTGCACATGACACAGCAACAATCACTCCTAATCAGTCCCCACTAGTTGTTTCCCATTAATAGTTACATCAGAGGTATTGGTGGATAACTCATATTTGACGTTGTGATGAACATCAGATTTTCTTTATAATTGTACGGAAAACACGACACTCTTAAAGTCAACATATCACGCACATGATGAAAACACTAGGCACTAGAACTTGTCTTAAATATAGGGACATTCCTGTATGTTGGTAGAGACACACCGTCAGTGTTGGTGGAACTTTGGAAACTGAATTATAACAAATCAACGGGAGAGGTGGCGGGCCAGGCGACCACGGCACCACCGCTCACGAACTAAGCAGGTAATGTCTCGCTAGCCGCTGCTTCTGCCGCTACTCTGCACGCCATATGTTGCCGACACACACACACACACACACCGTGTACACACACAGACAGTGGCCCAGACACATTCTCAAACACCACCACCAATCAATGTGTACTCACGTGAATGAGCGCCCCCCCAAAAAAAACACCCCCAAACTCCCCCGCCACCCAAACACCCCAAAGCCACCCAAACACCCCCTCTCCCCCGCCACCCAAACACCCCCCAGCCACCCAAACACCCCCCTCCCCCGCCACTCAAACACCCCCCAGCCACCCTAACACCCCTACCCCCTCAATGCACAATATAAAAGGTAAACGAGTTGGTTAAACCAAGTACATATGTTTTTGCATCTCAGTATGTTTTTCTTTTACACTTTCCCATATAAATCCTTAGTTCCCACCCGGAGACGTCAACCTTCTCGTTGGTAGCTATCACACGGGGCAATTACGACTCTCGATTACGAGAATATGGGTCACATTCTCGCGGGATCCGCGTGAAAACATTCGGTCATGAATGGTTAATAAACGGCATTATATTGAGAGGTTTTACTCTAAAGCTAGAACTGGGTTGTATCGTGTAGCTTCTGGCGTTTAGAGGGCAATTTACTGTGTTTAGGATGATGAGGAGCAGACATGTTAAGGAGTTTCTTGAAGTCTTAGATGTGTCGTCAGTGACCATAAGGTGACTGGTGGGAGTTTAGGGATACACCTGTAGTCATTTAGGTTCAGGTGAGGAGTCGGTGAAGGCTGTGGGCAGTGTCTTAGACTCAGGAGATGAGATGTTAAGGTAAATGGAGGTGAGAGTGAGTGGATTACTAAGAATCAATTGTTGTATAAGAGAATAAGATTGCGTTCATACTGAGGCCGAAATCGGACATAAACTGACGCAAATTGTCAAGGAATAACCCGTTGCCGAATCTGACATAATCCGGTGTGGCATCGTAAACGGCTTGACCTTTTTTTTTAGACGAAACTGTCGAACAATATGCGTCAGGATATGTCTGATTCCGGCCTCAGTGTGCACGCGCCAAGTAGACAGTTCGTGGTGGACTGAGCGTAAGACAGAGCTAACGAATTGAGATATTCTTTGATATATAAAGGACGAGTCGATGAAAAGTGGAGAAGGATGTTTGCTTGAAGTTAAAACGTTGTTGCCTCAAAACTTGGAGGGGGTGGGGGGGAGGTGTTGAAGTTGAGGCAAGGTTTTGTCGAAAGTTGAAGAATGAAACAGTCGAAAACCTGAAGAAAACAAATACTGAAACTAAAAGACATTGTTGAGAATTGGAGGATGAAGCAGTGATTTTTAGTGTGTGCGTGTGCCTGTGTGTGTGTGTGTGTGTGTGTGTGTGTGTGTGTGTGTGTGCGTGCGTCCTATGAGGCATATGTAAATTTTGTGAACACGGTATCTTTTAGGAAGATTCTATGAAGCTCTTTAATCTAGCATTTAATTTAGGAAAAAATTACCGGATATTAAATTAGAATTACTCGTTGAAAGTTACTGTACAAGTACGTTATAGCCAAACTTATACGTTAAATAAATCATGTATTTTTTTCTATTTTGATTCAACATTTATCAAAAATGTTTATACACAGAGATTCGCCGCGTGATTTAGAACTGTTCTCTAACGTGGAGTGACTGACAGCTGTTGTAAGGAAGCTGTGATGTTCCCTTGTACCTTATAGTAACTTCCTCCATTACATCAAGGTGTACAGTGTTCGTGTGTAACGGAGCCATAACAGCTCAATACCTGCCGTTGTTATCGTTGGTGGAAAGTAATAGATTGTGACGGCGCTCGTGATTTGATGCTGCGTGACGATGCTACGAGAGACTATACCGTCAAGACAGTTATCAGACGTATAGGTGTAGATGTGAGTAGTGGAGAAGCATCGATGACTGGCCAGTGTCTCTTACGTCCAACGCTCGGAGTAACACCTGTGATACGAGAACTAACACAGGTAAAAATATCACTAAAATTCCAGGTATAGCGTGATAACATAACTCGTTCACCTTCTGTCCTGCTCAACACGCTCCCTCAGGCAAAAACCATGGCACATCTACTGTAAATATTAGCTGACCTGCAGGTAACTGACGCACGCCAGGGTGTTGTTCCTCCTCATCCAGGTATTGTTACGTTTACGCCCCTCTTGTTGACTGAATCACCCAATCAGAATCTGTGTATCTGTCGCTCTGTTTCCCCGTTCTCTCTCTCTCTCTTTCATCAGCATACTCAGATACATTCCTCTGACTAACGCATGATGGCCACTCAGATAACCTTGCCAGTCACCGCACCTCCTATAGCAGCCTGGGGCCACACGTCACAGTTGGAGGTGTAGCGTAGTGTACAGGTATAAGCACCAAGTAACGGGTCCCTTAGATACCTCTTGTTACGAATCTTTCCCCCAATAAACTTCGTTCATATGATGTATTTCCCTTAACTGAGCGACATTTCCACATAATTTTGACCTTCTTAATGTGTAATAGGTTTGGTTAGGTTAG
Source organism: Homarus gammarus (assembly GCA_958450375.1). Classification (NCBI taxonomy): domain Eukaryota; kingdom Metazoa; phylum Arthropoda; class Malacostraca; order Decapoda; family Nephropidae; genus Homarus; species Homarus gammarus. The sequence goes on from CAUDMG010002111.1 coordinate 399,480, forward strand.
GTTAGGTTAGGATTTTGTATGACAGGTACGTTTTCACATAATCAGACTCGGATATATTTAGGCCTATGGGACTGTGAGAAACAAAGGCTGTATTAGGGAGAAGCTCGGTATTGTGGTCGTGTTAGGAGCGTATGGTGGAACTCTCATAATACCTGGTTGGCCTCGTAGTTATTATGGTTGACGATGGATCATGGGGCTGTTTACCTGGTAATGTGGTGGTTAATGTGTAATCACCTGAGCTGGGTACTGCCTCAAGTTTTTGCAGGTGTGTGTGTGTGTATGCGTGTATATATACGTGCGTGCGTGTGTATAATTTGGTGTATTTTTATATATTATTTTTAGTACGAACGCTCATACGTGTCTATCTGTCCTTCTGTCCTTATTTTCGTAGTCGAGTGACATCTATTTAAGCAGGAGTGCGTGACTGCGGTGGAGTCTTTTCTGCCTTAATATTTATTTCATTAATTTGGGCGATTCTTGTATACTCGCATATCACTGTAATAATCAACACAGTCGTGCGGTGTATACATGTTTCTGTATGTATATATTTATATTTATTATATTTCTGTATAACTTAATGATTCAGTAAGAATAAAGCAACAATTATATTCAATGTATAAATATCCTACACTTTTTGAGGGGTGGGGGGTGGGAGGGTTAATACATATTGTATGCATGTGTTATATTAGTATTTTACAAGTGTTTTAGTCATGGTTCAGGAACAGTAAATAAGACTAATATTACCTGTACTTGTTTACTGGTGTTCTTCTAAGACCGAGTTACCTCCATTAACACCTCCTCCTCCTCCTCCCCCCTACTCCTCTCCCCCCCCCCCCTCCTTCTCTCCCCCCACCTCCTCCCACCACCTCCTCCCCCAGCTGCCAGAAGTAGGGTAGGCGAGTGTTAGTCTCTAGTGTACAGCTGCCATGTGTTACCAACTTGCCTCTAATATTGCCGTGTTTACTAGATCAACTTCTCTCGTGTTGTGCGCTTGGCTGAAACTGTTCAGCAAGAAGGAAACATTTCTCTAATTATTTGGATGATTTGTGGTAGTTGTTGTATTTACTGTAGCTGTTGGCATAGCTTTGTGTGTGTGTGTGGGGGGGGGGGGGGGGTGCGTTATGTCTGTGTGTGTGTGTCTGTGTGTGTGTGCGGTGCTGTGTTATGTGTGCGTGTGTGTCTGTGTGTGTGTGTGCGGTGCTGTGTTATGTGTGGGGGTGGTGTGTGTGTGTGTGTGCGGTGCTGTGTTATGTGTGTGTGTGTTAAGTTCCATTCTATCAGTTTATAAGTGATATGAATCTGTCCCTAAACAGTTGAAGTGTAAACCTCTCGTGTTAATCCATTAATGATCTTATTTCGTAAAGTATAATCTTATTTTCATCTAAATTTCTAAACCCTTTGTTGTGAATAATTTAATGTGGCAGTTTTTTGTACCTATTGTTATCCATTTTTAGATTCAGGTGCTGACCAACTCTATAATCCCGTCACCAATGAGAATTACTGCACTTATACTGGGGGAGGCAAAACAAAAATACAATTATTTTTTTATATTTTTGAAAGCCCAAAATATCTGGCAGAAACTTGTATTTCGTGATTTTGTTTTTTGTTTATATTTTTTTGTACTGTATTTCCAGCCATTTGTTGATACAGGTTTTCATGTTTAATGTTTATTGGTAACATTTGCCAGCAGAGAGCTTCCCTGCCAGTAATGTTTACAGTCTAAACATTCATCACCAGTTTTGTGTTAAATTGAGTTTGTTATACGATGAACTGTAACCTTTTATCTTCTGAACACTGATACCATAATATTAGCATCTCTTTAATTGAAATTAATGAACTGATTCCAAAATATTATCTGTAATTCTGAATACATGACAAATTTTAAAACAAAATCTTGATTACACAATTACGCTATTGATTGCATGAATTTATCTTTCCTAAATTATTCAATAAAAGTTCACCTGATAAAACTCAGTCTTCATGGCCATATATTAACTGAAAAGTACATGAAAAAATTTCCCTCTTATTAATATAATTTATCTTGTGTAAGCTATCGAAGTTTATCATGGATTTTATAAAGGAGAGGGATTTTTTTTTCTCTCCACGTTTGTTTGTCTATTTGACCAACACTCACAAGGGACGAGGAGTAAAGATAAGGGGAAGAACGATACGTGACTGTGGAGTTTTGACAATGGTGATGTGATTATGGTATCGAGTTTCATCAGACTTAGAGACAGCTGAAGTAACCGCAGAGTGAGGAGCGAGGGGAGGATTAGGACACCTTGAAGTGGACGCTCAGGGGAGAGTCTCGTCGCTGACAGAACGAAGAGATGTACAGTTACTCAAAAATCTGTCTGTACTTGGGATGTTATTATTTCAACACAATTTTGTATAGATAGTTTTTGAGTGACTGAATTTTATCAAGGAGGATTGTAATGATCACTGTCATTGACTCTCTCTTCATTACGGGAAGAAGTATTTTTTTGTTCGTGTTTGTACAGAAAGAACAGATTTTTTGATGAAAGAAAAAAATGAAACGAGTGTGTGTGTAGTTATGAACGACAATACAAGTCGTGGCGGGGACGTTGAAGAGGTGTGACCTGTGAGGTAAAGAAGTAATGGCAAGAACTGGGTGTCAACCTTTGTCAAAGTTTTCAGAAGAAGATTCGCTAAAGTTATCAAGAGGAAAGTAAAAGTTGTGAGTGATGAGGAAGAAATGTGTGTGGGGGAAGGAGACGGCCATTAGTGTCGAAGATTATCTTGTCCTTCTGAAAATGACGGATAACTTAATCTATAGATAAGAGTTTTAATTACCAGTATAACCTCTAAATACTTTCATGAATAAAGAAAAAAATATCAAATACTCAGATACCTCAGATACGAATACATATCGAAGCATTCATAGTTATATTCATGAGAACTTTGGTAACTGATTGGGAATAGGTAATAGTAAAGTGAATTATGAAGTAAGCTGTCCAGAGTATCTTACTATGTGTGGCCTACGTAGCGATCTTCATAGTTCCATTATCATATAAGGTTTCGTGTGTCCAGGATGTTGGTCAGTCATTAGGTTAAGTATTGAGAAGCGGGACGATGGACACACACATACAGGCTGATGTCTCGATGGCTCAAGACACCAACAAGTATGGTTGGAGATGTTTAGGGGCCGGCACAGTTAAACAAATGGGGTGCTGACGTATGTGGTGAGAGGTCAGACAATCAGGCAACTAGTTTCATATGTGTTCTGGTGTGTTGAGTGTGTTGTGGATCAGTACAACAGCAACACACATGAGCTAGTATGTGGAGAGGCCAGAAGAACAGCGGTATGTTGAAGGATGAGAACACCAACAGGTGAGGCGGGAGGGCTGGTGCTCACAGCTACCAACAAAGGTTCAGGGGTTGGTTCAGTGTTGTCATTTCACTCCCCTTCTCTCCTCATCCTCTCTTTCCCTACCCATTATTTCTGTTCCCCCTCCTCCGGCGCCGGCTGCCTTGGTTATGATAATCACCTGTAGCTGACGAGATCCCCTACAACACCTGTACCTGTGTTGGTCACTGACGCCCCTACAACACCTGTACCTGTGTTGGTCACTGACGCCCCTACAACACCTGTACCTGTGTTGGTCACTGACGCCCCTCCAACACCTGTACCTGTGTTGGTCACTGACGCCCCTACAACACCTGTACCTGTGCTGGTTACAACACACCAAAACGCTGTACCTGTGCTGGTCACAACACACCAAAACGCTGTACCTGTGCTGGTCACAACACACCATAACGCTGTACCTGTGCTGGTCACAACACACCATAACGCTGTACCTGTGCTGGTCACTGACGCCCCCTCAACATCTGTACCTGTGCTGGTCACTGACGCCCCCACAACACCTGTACCTGTGCTGGTCACTGACGCCCCCACAACACCTGTACCTGTGCTGGTCACAACACACCATAACGCTGTACCTGTGCTGGTCACAACACACCATAACGCTGTACCTGTGCTGGCCACAACACATCATAACGCTGTACCTGTGCTGGTCACTGACGCCCCACAACACCTGTACCTGTGCTGGTCACAACACACCATAACGCTGTACCTGTGCTGGTCACAACACACCATAACGCTGTACCTGTGCTGGTTACAACACACCATAACGCTGTACCTGTGCTGGTCACAACACACCATAACGCTGTACCTGTGCTGGTCACAACACACCATAACGCTGTACCTGTGCTGGTCACTGACGCCCCCACAACACCTGTACCTGTGCTGGTCACAACACACCATAACGCTGTACCTGTGCTGGTCACTGACGCCCCCACAACACCTGTACCTGTGCTGGTCACAACACACCATAACGCTGTACCTGTGCTGGTCACAACACACCATAACGCTGTACCTGTGCTGGTCACAACACACCATAACGCTGTACCTGTGCTGGTTACAACACACCATAACGCTGTACCTGGTAAAATATAATCATTGACGAGTGTGCCGGGCTCTCTGTGTAGTCGTGTTTACCTTGTAAATAAAACTCACTAAAAATGTTTTGTTTCTTCCTTAAAAATACTTACAAACGTATTTTCTTCTCCTCGAAGTCATGATGAAGTCGTTCACAATCCTGCTATTATGAAAATTAATTAATTAACGACTAATAAAGGAAAAAGACTTCACTTTCATTATTTTTCATTTCCTATTAAAATGATATGTATTTCTCCAAGGCCTGAAGGTGCAGCAGCGCTTTCATGGGTTAAAATTAAATTTGAAACTTCAAGATAAGTCTTGGAAACAGTATTATCGAGGATAATTGGAAGAGAAAATTATATTATTTTCTTGAAGACAGTTTCTGCAGTTTAATTTAGCCCGGCACCTGGCACCTAAGAGTATTCCTTGTATTTGTGCTCATGCAGTTATTACCTATTAAATGGAGACTCTTCCTAAATATTCTTATCTCTGTGTTGCAGATGTTCCCCTCACCTCACGGGCGGCTTTGTTTATGTAGTGTCTTGTGGTGTGGGGGATCGGTCACAAGTTGAGTTTTAACAATCTTATCACCGGAATATATATATATATATATATATATATATATATATATATATATTTCCTGCTTGCAAGGTACGCATGTTCTAGCTTTACTCTGTGTGGGTGTGGGTGGGTGGGTGGCTGGGTACGAGTGGCGTTTATATCTGCTGTTCTGTGGTGATGAGCCCCTTTGTCATCCCCGAGGAAGGAAACCTTTGTATATTTACTAGGTGCTTGGCGCTTGGGGTTTCCATTGTCCTTGCTGTACCCAGATGTCTTGCTCGCACCGCCACGCCATGTCCGACACTCACATGACACGCACTAAACTACCAGCGTAAAATAGGTCGGATAATCGTAGTATAAAGGAGATGTTCCCGAGCGATGGCATAGCATAACACTAAGCTGTGTAGCGACGTATAATGGCGGCATGTGTGAGAGTGTGATATTTAGTATTACCTGAGAGACTAGACATGGAGGAGTGATTGATGTTTAAGAGCGTGTTAATAAGGAGAGGTTTGATGGAAGAGGAGGAAGTAGAGAGAGAGGAGAGAGGGAAAGAGAGAGAGAGGAGAGGGGGAAGAGAGAGAGAGGAGAGGGGGAAGAGAGAGAGAGAGAGAGAGATGAGACCAAGAGGTAAGAACTCAGTGTGTTGGTACAGTACTGAGGGGTGTGGGTGGGCCATCCTCCATAGTCTATACCCTCCCACTCTCACTTAACCCATACATCCGCAAGTTCCGTCTTTCTACTCAACCCACACTTTCCACCCCACGTTCCTTCTTCCCACCAATCCACCCACATCCACCACCCCACCAACACCCCACACTCCACCACCCCTACATCCACCACCCCTACATCCACCTTCACACTCCACCACCACCACACTCCACCACCCCACTTCCCCCCCTCCCCCCCCCCACACGTTTGTAAACCAATGCGGAACAAGTTTTGTAAAAGAATAAAAGCTGATATGTTTTCGGTGTGTGATGCAGAATAGCTCGCCTCTCTAAACGATTTTTCTCCCAGTTCATTCACGTGCTCTCGACTGTAAAATATAAAAGTTGCTCCATAGTGAAAAAGATTGAGTTGAGTAGGAAAGAATAATATCTCTCCTGGAGTGTTGATACGATTAGCTCATATTTGTCCTGGTTTTGAAGACGTACCCAGGAAAGCCTTAGACAATAAGTTGATTTTTTTAGTGATCGTCTTTTGTTTGTAGGAGTTCTAATGCGACTGACGTGTATGTGTGTGTGTGTAGTACTGCATGGGAGACCCCCGTCGTTTATAGCTGTGTCTCGGCTAAGCTGTGGTAAAGTATTATAGTTGGTCTGATAGTTTTGAACCCGTCCAGATAAAACCCTTGTAAATTATCCTCCGAGACGAGAAGATTGTTGTCTTATGATTATGGTCTTTTTAATATTACAACAGACGGCCATGATACCAACGTCGTTTATGCCAACAATATATCACATTAAACAGTGTACCAAGACAGTTTTCCTCTTGAATTTTATGCACAGTGACATTCAGTCAACATGTACTAAAAAAAACAACAACGGGCAGTAGTCCAGTCGCTTATAAACTGATTCCATAGACATGTGTTAGAGTAGATGATATGGAAATTATACTTGGCATTGTATATTTATATCTAACATAGAGGCAAAATTGGGGAGGTACAAATGGCAGTGTCCTCCACAGCAAAGGAATGGTGACAAAGGTGATTTATGCTCACGATAAGCTGTCCTGTTACTCGGTGGACAAGAAATAAGTATATATGTGTTCATTTATGTGGGGGGAGAGGAGGCTGGGATAGGGGATGGAATGGTAGGGGCTGGAGGGAGGGGAAGCTGGGATTGGATTGGGAAGGGTTTAGTGGGGGATGGGATAAGGGAGGGTTCGGTAGGGGTTGTAGGGAAGGAAGGATTGGATGGGGTGGGGGATGGATTGGCGAGGAGCTGGAGGGAGGGGATAAAAATTAAGGATATTTAGATATAATTTAATATAATAATTGTTTATGGTCATGTGTACTTAACAGCTGTCGTTGAATGTGGTGTTTTTATCGCCACCTCAAAATAATTGGAAATAAAGTGTCAGTTATTATTGTTATTACTATTATTAGAGATTAATAACAGGGTTTTGTGAGAGGCATTAGTGTCAGGCAGGAGGGGGAGACTTGCACCATCACACACCTGCGTCGCTAGGGTTTACTACTCGTCATTATAATTACAGGTAGATTATCACAGGTGACACCCCGGTTAGTCCACCTCTCTCACAGTCGACTAAACCAGTGCTTCAGCTTTGACACTCGCTCATACTTTATGTAAATGCACAAACAATATATTTATAGTAACAGCTGGGCAGCGCGCGTACACACACACACACACACACACACCAACACACACACACACACACACACAGAGCTGGAGATTGTGTAGACGTGACCACCATAAAGAGGGAGCGACCATTTAAACACAGTAATGGGAACTGAGCTACACGATATTCTCCTGATATAAATTATGTTCTGTTTTGCTCATATATGTATTAATACTGATCCGGAAAAGCAGTACCCGCGTTTTTCACCTACCAGAGCCTCGTGTCTAAGTTTCCTGTATCATCCAGGTGTGGAGAAGTCGGCTAATGATGACAAGGTGTAACCGATAGAACGCGTGACAAGTTGGACACAAGAATATTTTTCATCACCAATTGAGTGACTCGGTTCTAAGACATTGATCTTGCCTAACAAACACATCAGACTAATTGTTTACTTTCCAACCATCGTTACGCCTCACTCGTGTAGTTCAGACTTTGTGGATTCTTAGCACGCGAAGGACACCTGACAGACCTACTGGCAAATATTAGGGAATTATTATTGTTATTATTTTTTAAGTTGAGCATTATCGAATCTGCTAAGACTAGAGCGAACTAGTGTTTAGTGATTATAAAACACATCTTTCTATTTGATGGCTTTAAATAGATGTTATACCTAAAGGGTCATGGTATATTTCACGTAAATAACTGAGGGTTTATGAGTGTTGCCGTGACCCGCGTGTAGCAATGAGGCACCAAACTGTGGAAGACTTAATGCACGGTGGCCTGATGGGGCGGCCAGGGTGTTAAAGTATGATAACAACTCCGTAGGAAATGGTGTTCTCTCTTGCACTGTTGACTTCAATCCACCAATCATCGACAAGATAATACTTCTGTCTTTAGTCCTGATACCGTTACTGATTATCCGGTGATTCTTGTACCCAAAACCACTAGTTCTGCCCAGCTGGTGTAACAATAACGCAACCTATAGTTAGTACTCTGCATTTGTTTGCTAGCTTAGTGGATTATATTATGTAAGAGCTCGTTTCTCTTAACCTGAAGTTGTTAAGGTAATATTTGTGAAGAGTTTGGGTTTTATTGAGGCTGTTCCAACATTACATGATGACCTTAATGTTTGTTTTTATATGAAAGTTACATGTTAGCCATTATGAGGAATTTGACTCCGAAGCGTCATTAAAGTTAAACAAATTAAGAAGATTTTCACTATTGCCATCTACACCTCGTTTGTGTTTCCGTTAAAATCAAAGTTTCATTCAAAAAACCAATAACAATGGGAAGAATTCAGCACAAAACACAAGGTAAAGTTTTTAGACTCAACCTTTACACGATGCTCTGTAAACTGAGTGAGTCTGTCTTTGTCTGTGGGAACCTAAGACAAATTTCATTTCCACAAATAACCGAGCGTTTCCGATGACTCGTGCCGGGGTGTAGCCTGCATGGTGTGTGTGTGTGTGTGTGTGTGTGCGCGCGCAAGCAACAGTTTGTTCCTCCCAGTTCATCTGCTCGATCGTGCGTTCATTTTGTTTCAGCTCAAACGATGATACCAGGAGGAGACTGTGCTCAGATCTCTCAGCGTTACTGTCTTTAAACACAAACTTTTACACGCAGTTAAAGTCAGTTATTAACCACACTTACTGTAGTTATGTTAAGGATTATAATTGGTCGGTAAGGATGATTACATTGAAAAAGGTAATACAATGATGATCTGTTACATAAAAACGATATATTTCCTACGTTTATATACCGCACTTGGTTGTAATGTTGTATAGTAATTAAAGACATTTTAGTTTGACATTTTTATCGTAATTTTATTGAAAATTAAATTTTACTAACATTCACACACACTCCAATATTCACACACTCTCCGACATTCACACACACACACTCCAACATTCACACACACTCTCCAACATTCACACACACACACACACACTCCAACATTCACACACACTCTCCAACATTCACACACACACACACACACAGACACACACACACACACACACACACACACACACTCCAACATTCACACACACACACACACACACACACTCCAACATTCACACACACACTCTCCAACATTCACACACACACACAGTCCAACATTCACACACACTCACCAACATTCACACACACACGCCAACATTCACCATGGGGGGGGGGGGGTGTGTCTCGGTATCTCATTACTGCAGCAATATCACCATAACCACATACGTAATGAATAACAGGTGATTATTACGTCCCAATAATTACACTAAATGGGCACAAATTGGACCATTTAGGGCAGCCCAGGGTGACGAAGGGAGCCTGGTGGCGCTGCTGGGGGCGAAGCAATACACCACAGGGAAAAATTGCTCATCGGACAATTCGCAAGTGGACAATTGACCAGTGGACAATTGACCAGTGGACAATTCATCAATGAGAATTTTCCACCGGATGATTCACCACCGGATAATTATTTAAAGGACGTTTTTAAGTAATGAGTAATTTGCTATAACGAATCTGCGCCGGATAATTCGCAAACGGATAATTTGCCGTCGTACACTACGCCATCTGTTAGATAATGTTCACATATTTCGCCACCAAAGAAAATAACTTGACCACAAAGTAGTTTTACGAGAGTTATTTTTTCTTTTTTTCTTGTACTTTTAACTTTTACAGGAGTTAAAAGTATCTAATTAGTGGTTTACTCCTATGTGTCACCCACTCACCTGTGTCACCCACTCACCTGTGTCACCCACTCACTTGTGTCACCCACTCACCTGTGTCATCCACTCACCTATGTCACCCACTCACCCTACCACCTACTGCGTCATCCTTCCTAAATAATCACCACTAAAATTTCTGATGCCAGTTTGATACACCACAACATTAATTTTCTGGCCAACCGCTTACAGCTCTCCACCATGAACACACACAGGTAAAACTACGTCAATATTAGGCTGTAAAAAGTGACGCCTGGTTAAGTGACGAGAATTATTTGACAAATATTATCACATATGGATTATAAACAGTTACATGACGTTCACAAGGCTGCATATATTAACCATTAGTGTGTGTGTGTGTGTGTGTGTGTTAGAGAGGGATTTAATTTTCTGTTAACTACATCTAGTACAAAAAAAAATACACTGTTCACTAGCACTTACTATAAACCAACAAAAACAACTACCAAACATTGTAGGAAGAAAATAGTATCTTTCAGTCTCCCTTCACCTCACACTTTCACTATTCTCGTTGTAAACAAATAAAAAAAAAGCAATACTTCAGGACCCACGAGCTTACCTCCACCAGTGAACTTTTAATACGTCCCCCAGTGTCGTCCTGTCAGCTGTGGGTGTTTGTGTGTTTGTTTCTCTTTCTAAAACTGCTACATGCGCTTTCCGCTTTTCATTTTTTTCTCACCATCCCTCCATCTTTCTTATATTCAAGTATTTAAGTCACAAAACCTCGTCTTACTATGAAATTTCCTCGTATAACCATCATTAAATAATTGTTTTTCTTCTTATTATCATTCTACCATGCCCCCTTTAAGCACTAATCTGCCATAGTTCTTTTAAAATGCTCAATATTACCAGAAATAAGAGGGGGGTTTTTTATCGCCACAAATTCAGAAACGTTTCATTGCTCAACTTTTGCTGCTAAATTTAGTCCTTCCTGCACGCTGTCAAACCTTCATGAAAAAATAAGTAAGAATTGCAAATGAAAAATAACTGACGGTAAGAACCACTATTTTAGGATGTTTAAACAGAGACCCGAGTCCGTTTTTGTCAACACCACCAAGTACGACTCTTCCTGGGTGTGTTTTGCATGACTTGTGAAATGAAGAGTAATGGAACGTGTAGCAAAGGCTGAAGTTGATGATGGAGGAGAGTGTGTGTGTGTGGTGTAGGAGGGTGTGTGTGTGGTGTAGGAGGGTGTGTGTGTGGTGTAGGAGGGTGTGTGTGGTGTAGGAGGGTGTGTGTGTGGTGTAGGAGGGTGTATGTGTGGTGTAGGAGGGTGTGTGTGTGTGGTGTAGGAGGGTGTGTGTGGTGTAGGAGGGTGTATGTGTGTGGTGTAGGAGGGTGTGTGTGTGGTGTAGGAAGGTGTATGTGTGGTGTAGGAGGGTGTGTGTGGTGTAGGAGGGTGTGTGTGGTGTAGGAGGGTGTGTGTGGTGTAGTAGGGTGTGTGTGGTGTAGGAGAGTGTGTGTGTGTGGTGTAGGAGGGTGTGTGTGGTGTAGAAGGGTGTGTGTGTGTGGTGTAGAAGGGTGTGTGTGGTGTAGGAGGGTGTGTGTGGTGTAGGAGGGTGTGTGTGTGTGTGGTGTAGGAGGGTGTGTGTGTGTGGTGTAGGAGGGTGTGTGTGGTGTAGTAGGGTGTGTGTGGTGTAGGAGGGTGTGTGTGGTGTAGTAGGGTGTGTGTGTGTGGTGTAGGAGGGTGTATGTGTGTGGTGTAGGAGGGTGTGTGTGGTGTAGGAGGGTGTGTGTGTGTGTGGTGTAGAAGGGTGTGTGTGGTGTAGGAGGGTGTGTGTGGTGTAGGAGGGTGTGTGTGTGGTGTAGGAGGGTGTGTGTGTGGTGTAGGAGGGTGTGTGTGGTGTAGGAGGGTGTGTGTGGTGTAGTAGGGTGTATGTGTGGTGTAGGAGGGTGTCTGTGGTGTAGGAGGGTGTATGTGTGGTGTAGGAGGGTGTGTGTGTGTGTGGTGTTGGTGGGTGTGTGTGGTGTAGGAGGGTGTGTGTGTGTGTGGTGTAGAAGGGTGTGTGTGGTGTAGGAGGGTGTGTGTGGTGTAGGAGGGTGTGTGTGTGGTGTAGGAGGGTGTATGTGTGTGGTGTAGGAGGGTGTGTGTGTGGTGTAGGAAGGTGTATGTGTGGTGTAGGAGGGTGTGTGTGGTGTAGGAGGGTGTGTGTGTATGGTGTAGGAGGGTGTATGTGTGGTGTAGGTGGGTGTGTGTGTGTGGTGTAGGTGGGGGTGTGTGTGGTGTAGGAGGGTGTGTGTGTGGTGTAGGAGGGTGTGTGTGTGGTGTAGGAGGGTGTGTGTGTGTGGTGTAGGAGGGTGTATCTGTGGTGTAGGTAGGTGTGTGTATGGTGTAGGAGGGTGTCTGTGTGGTGTAGGAGGGTGTCTGTGTGGTGTAGGAGGGTGTGTGTGTGTGTGTGTGATGTAGGAGGGTGTGTGTGTGTGGTGTAGGTGGGTGTCTGTGTAGTGTAGGAGGATGTGTGTGTGTGTGGTGTAGGAGGGTGTGTGTGGTGTAGGAGGGTGTGTGTGGTGTAGAAGGGTGTCTGTGTGGTGTAGGAGGGTGTGTGTGTGATGTAGGTGGGTGTATGTGTGGTGATTGATTTTGCCGCTTGCAGCGGCTACTTTATTGTGCACCCCACACTCATCCTGTCAGCGGTAGCGCAAAAGGATTACAGAGTAGGGCTTACAAAGGGTCATAATAATTAACCCCCGTTGTCAGGATATTATGGCACTGAAAGTTACACAGTATTTCATTTACATTATTTGTTTAGTTCTATACATAAAGGGTAACTTATTCACAAATGCGTGAGAACAGGCGTGTGAGGCAGTATGTCTGGCCTCACACTTTGTTATTCACATTTACGTGGGAGGTATTCAAGCACATTGCGTATTTGGTTCTGTACATGAGAACTGACATAGATACTAAGTGCAAAAAAGTGGATACAATCTTAATATGTCGGCTATCTTGCCATTAGAGATGAAGTGTTGTGCCATTTCACACACAGTGTGCTTGGACCTGTCCCTAAAAGGTTCTATCTTCACACAGTCGAGGACGTAGTGTTCAAGTGTGTGGCCATATGTATGGCCACACACTTTACATTTAGTTTTGTTTACATCTGCTTGAGGAACATACTGCCAAAGGTACTTATATCCTAACCTTAATCTAGCTGTTACAACATCTTGTAATCTAGTGATCTTGTTACTTGCTCCATAAACGTGTTTCACTTGATACATCTCATCATGGTAAACTATGGATTGACTAGTGCCTGTTTGCACTTGTCTACTTGCGTCAAACTCATCAATAAGTTCTTTCCTAATTACAGTTTTAAGGGTTCTTTTTGACAGACCCAAATTGTATTCAACGGTGTCTTTGTTAGACGCGAGTTTGGCGAGGGCATCAACTCTGTCATGTTTTATGAGGCCTATGTGAGAGGGGATCCACAACAGTTTGACCCTGACACCCCGGTCAACAAGGCACGCATATTTGTGTCTGGCTTCAGAGACAAGAGCGTGACAACCTGAGTCGAGGGTACCAAGGGCAAGTAGTGAGGATAGAGAGTCAGTGATGATGAGACTGTCAGTAACAGTGGTTTCAATGAATTTAATAGCTGTGAGTATGGCAACTAATTCAGTTTGTAGAGTGGATGCCCAGTTGTTAATTCTAACTCCTTTCTCAATTATATTACCGTCAGGTTGAGTCACAACAATAGCACTTCCAGCCCTCCCACAGGCGGTGTTTAGAGACCCATCAGTGTAGATGGTCTGTGTGATATTATCATCAGTCTGTAGAGTGTGTATGTGTTCAAGAGCTCTCAATTTGGCAGTGTGTTGGAGATAAATGCTTTGTATAATTAATTTTTTAGGCGGATACGTCGGTATTGTGATATCGAAGGGAACTGTCCGCCAGGGTGGCAGGAAGCGCTGTTGTGTCTCAACTTTGTACAGGTGGTCTAGTCCAAATATCTTCATATGTGTAGCTGTAGTTTGGATCCATTTAGACTCAGTAGTCCCATGGTTCATACATTCTAGCAATTTTAAGGAAACAATGTTATCAGGATCACCACGCAGAAGCCTCAGGGCTATCATGAGGTTGACTTCAATTATTCTATCTTTAACACTGGGTATACCTAGTTCTTTCCTCATATTAAGTACTTTAGTGCTCATGGGACATCCTAGGATAATTCTGAGGGCTTTATTTTGCATTTTCTCGAGCTTGTCAACGCCTTTCCCGTCACGAATGACCAGGGCTGGTGCGTGGTAATCTATCAGAGATCTTATATAGCCTAGGTACATTGTTTTAACAATTCTAATATTAGCACCATAGTGCGGGCTGTACCCCGCTACACTTCTAAGAGGTCTCAGTCTGTCAGTACATTGGCGGGTTAGCTGTTGTATGGCAGGTAGGGTACAAGGGACGGAAACACCAAGATATTTAAAAGAAGAAACATAGTCAATAGTGTTGTTACCTATCTTGAACTTGGCGGGGCCGCGTTTGCGGTTCCCAGCTTGTTTGTTGAACACCTTAGTTTTGTCAGTGGAGATAATAAGACCGAGGTGTTCACAGGCTGCGTATACATGGTTCAGGGTGGTTTGCATTTCACGATGAGTTTTAGTATGTATAAGAATATCGTCAGCATAGCTGATTGAGATATTGCTGGGGTTGTCTGGTATTAAATTTAATAATGCATTCATAAGAACATTGAACAAAGTGGGGCTAAGTACTCCACCTTGAGGGGTACCAAGTTGCATATCTTTAACTTCACTTTTGTAACCCTGAAACAGTGCAGCAGCCCTTCTGTTGGTTAGGTAACCACTTATCCAGTGTAACAGCCTACCTCCTATATCCATTTTGGCTAGTCCGTACAATATCAGTTGCCTATTGGCAATATCAAATGCAGCTTTTAGGTCAAGAAATGTGGTGTATCTGTGCCTTTCATCACCATGCACAGTTAGGAATGTGGTGATGCAATTATGTACACCTTTACCATGGGTGAAGCCATTTATGTTAGGAGACATGTGTTCTCTGATTCTATATAAGAGTCTGCCAAGAACCATCCTCTCAAAGGTTTTACACAGGCAGCTGGTTAGTGATATGGGACGAAAGGCATCAGGTTGTCCTGGTTTCGGTATTGGTACAACAATACTGCTGGTCCATGATGTGGGTAGTTGGCCCTCGGCATGACTCATATTGTACAATACCAATAATGGATTGCCTGGCACACGCCTTAGTAGTCTAATGATGTTGTAGGTGACCCCGTCCTCTCCAGGGGAAGTAGACCTACCCCTGGCGAGGGCGGCGTCAAGCTCCCACTCAGTATATGGAACATCACACTCATCGTGCTGTTTGCCCAGCATAAAGCTAATAAGATTACTTCTCTCTACAGACTTCGCATCAAGGAGTCCCCGAGTCCTAGCTGGTAACATGTCATAGCTCGACACATGAGCCCACTTTGTTATTAGCTCATTCGACTTTTGCAGAGGGTTTGGATGGGAGACGTGTCTTCTGTTTTTACCTCTGATTATGTGTGGTGTAGGTGGGTGTGTGTGTGGTGTAGGAGGGTGTGTGTGGTGTAGGAGGGTGTGTGTGTCGTGTAGGAGGGTGTGTGTGTGTGTGGTGTAGGAGGGTGTGTGTGGTGTAGGAGGGTGTGTGTGTGTGTGGTGTATGGGGGTGTGTGTGTGGTGTAGGAGGGTGTCTGTGTGGTGTAGGAGGGTGTGTGTGTGGTGTGTGTGTGTGGTGTAGTTGGGTGTGTGTGTGTTGTGGGTGGGTGTGTGTGTGGTGTAGGAGGGTGTATGTGTGGTGTAGGTGGGTGTGTGTGTGGTATAGGAGGGTGTGTGTGGTGTAGGAGGGTGTGTGTGGTGTAGGAGGGTGTGTGTGTATGCTGTGTAGGAGGGTGTGTGTGTGGAGTAGGAGGGTGTGTGTGTGGTGTAGGTAGGTGTGTGTGTGTGGTGTGTGGGTGTGTGTGTGTGGTGTAGGAGGGTGTGTGTGTGGTGTAGGAGGGTGTGTGTGGTGTAGGAGGGTGTGTGGTGTAGGTGGGTGTGTGTGGTGTAGGAGGGTGTGTGTGGTGTAGGAGGGTGTGTGTGTGTGGTGTAGGAGGGTGTGTGTGTGTGTATGAGGGTGTGTGTGTGTGTGTGTGTGTGTAGGGGGTGGTGTGTGGTGTAGGAGGGTGTGTGTGGTGTAGAAGGGTGTGTGTGGTGTAGAAGGGTGTGTGTGTGGTGTAGGAGGGTGTGTGTGTGGTGTAGGAGGGTGTGTGTGTGGTGTAGGAGGGTGTGTGTGGTGTAGGAGGGTGTGTGTGTGGTGTAGGAGGGTGTGTGTGTGGTGTAGGAGGGTAGGGGGTGTGTGTGGTGTAGGAGGGTGTGTGTGTGGTGTAGGAGGGTGTGTGTGGTGTAGGAGGGTGTGTGTGTGGTGTAGGAGGGTGTGTGTGGTGTAGGAGGGTGTGTGTGTGTGGTGTAGGAGGGTGTGTGTGTGGTGTAGGAGGGTGTGTGTGTGGTGTAGGAGGTGTATGTGTGGTGTAGGAGGGTGTCTGTGTGGTGTAGGAGGGTGTGTGTGTGATGTGGGGTGTGTGTGTGGTGTAGGAGGGTGTGTGTGTGGTGTAGGAGGGTGTCTGTGTGGTGTAGGAGGGTGTCTGTGTGGTGTAGGAGGGTGTGTGTGTGGTCTGGGAGGGTGTGTGTGTGTGTGTGTGGTGTAGGAGGGTGTGTGTGTGTGGTGTAGGAGGGTGTGTCTGTGTGGTGTAGGAGGGTGTGTGTGTGTGTGTGTGTGTGTGTAGGAGGGTGTCTGTGTGGTGTAGGAGGGTGTTGTGTGGTGTAGGAGGGTGTGTGTGTGTAGGAGGGTCTGTGTGGTGTAGGAGGGTGTCTGTGTGGTGTAGGAGTGTGTGTGTGGTGTAGGAGGGTGTGTGTGTGTGTGTGTAGGAGGGTGTCTGTGTGGTGTAGGAGGGTGTGTGTGTGTGTGTGTGTGTGTGTGTGTGGTGTTGGTGTGTGTGTGTGTGTGGTGTAGGAGGGTGTGTGTGGGGTGTAGGAGGGTGTGTGTGTGGTGTAGGAGGGTGTATGTGTGGTGTAGGAGGGTGTGTGGTGTAGGGGTGTATGTGTGGTGTAGGGGGGTGCGTGTGTGGTGTAGGAGGGTGTGTGTGTGTGGTGTAGGAGGGTGTATGTGTGGTGTAGGAGGGTGTCTGTGTGGTGTAGGAGGGTGTGTGTGTGTGATGTAGGAGGGTGTGTGTGGTGTAGGTGGGTGTCTGTGTGGTGTAGGAGGGTGTGTGTGTGTGTGGTGTAGGAGGGTGTGTGTGTGGTGTAGGTGGGTGTCTGTGTGGTGTAGGAGGGTGTGTGTGTGTGTGTGGTGTAGGAGGGTGTGTGTGTGTGTGGTGTAGGAGGGTGTGTGTGTGGTGTAGGTGGGTGTCTGTGTGGTGTAGGAGGGTGTGTGTGTGTGTGTGGTGTAGGAGGGTGTGTGTGTGGTGTAGGTGGGTGTAAAACTAAACGCAGTGAACACCATTTTCCCCAAACTATTCATCTTTTCCACCAACAAAATATTGTTATTCAAGCACATAACTTACAACAATAGATTATTCTGGTCTCGAATACTATTGTGGCTGCAAATTGAGTTGCATGAATATTTTCGTAAACATTTTATCCAGACTTTAACTACCAATGACGTGTTTTTCAGTACATATATTTATAAGGTTATATTATTCGTCAAGTCCACCAAACTTAACTTGCAGTACTTATCTTTATTTAACAACCAGAAACACACACAAAAATATATATCAGTAGAATATCTTAAAGAATATTTAAAAATAACAATATGTGTATGAATGACTTAGGTTAGGTTAGGTTAGGTTAGGTTAGGTAGTAGAGAGAATAAGTTTATAGGGGAAAATATCAAGGTGGTGAGAGGGGGGGGGACAACACAGCCCCGAGTCCCACTGACTTATTGGTATGGATCACCTGAGCTCTCGAGGACATGACCTGCCTCTCAATACTCTCTCCCTACCTGGCCGTCCTCACCCACATCCTCCCAGCATCACCTACACTTTCTCGACCCACCCACACTCTCCTAACCTAACCTGACCTAACCTAACCTGGTAGAGACAGATCTTCTAGGTATAGCTGTGGTTAAGGGGAGTGAGGGGTGTAGGCGACTGTCTTAAGATAGCAAGAGGAAGGAGGTCCATAGACACCAGCAGACAGCCACCGCACGCCTCCTCCCAGCAGCCGCACGCCTCTTCCCAGCAGCCCCACGCCGCCTCCCAGCAGCCGCACGCCTCTTCCCAGCAGCCGCACGCCGCCTCCCAGCAGCCGCACGCCGCCTCCCAGCAGCCGCACTAAACCACACATTATGCCCTCTAATCAACCTACTAACGGCTCGTTCCCTTAGAATTTATTAAGGACGTTTGCAAGAGGCGGAGACCCTGCTGAAAATTCTCGCCTTAATGTGCGGTGGTTCGTCGGCGTCGTGTTTCATCCAGCACAGATTGTAGGTAGCCGGTGTGGTGAGGGAGGGAAGGGAAGGGAGAGAGGCGGGGAAAAACGGAAGGGGTAATAGGTAGTGAGGGAGAGGGGGGGGGAGAAGAGGGAGGGAGGGAAAAACGGAAGGGCGAATAGGTATGTATGAAGGAAATGAAAAGAGAGAGGGGAGGGGAAGGGAGATAATGGAGGAAACAAGGGACGCAAGGAAGGGTAGGGGGAAGGGAAAGGGGAGGGGGCAGACTGGAGGTAGGGAAAGGAGAAAGTATGAGAGAAAGAGGGAGAGAGAGAGAGAGTATTAGCAATTGTGTAAATGTAGCCAACCAACTGGATATATGTTTCCAGTATTTTCAATCTCTCTGATATGCTTTGAAAATATTTCCACTCGCATTGGAATGTTTGATAAAATCGTTTCCCTCAACCAGGAATGTTTATTTAAAAGTTTGATTTATTTATTTTATCATGTTTACAGAACTGAGGGAAGAAGAGAGATCACATAGCAATAACAAGCTTCTATATATACGTATTGATTATGATGGATGTGTGTGTTTTTAAAGAATTTATGGTGCTCTCTCTCTCTCTCTCTCTCTCTCTCTCTCTCTCTCTCTCTCTCTCTCTCTCTCTCTCTCTCTCTCTCTCTCTCTCTGTGTTTAATTGGTGAGTGACTTGGGTATTTGACTCTGGGTTGGAACACAGTGGCCTGATGAACTCTTTCCTCTTAGCTTCGTTCATAAAAGTTCATTGGTTATCTTATGTTTGGATGACTTTAAAGGGTTGTTTAGGTTTACGAAAATAAGAAATAACTAAGATCATATTATATGTATTTTTTTGTTTAAGATAATTTATAGTGAATACTATATAGCTCTTGAAGGTAGTGTTAAGATTGAGGAAGAAAAATGCACTGCGAATCTGATGGTTATGAGACTTGGCTGAGTACGGTGATCTGCTGAGCAAACCGCAGTCGTTGTTGCCTTTGTGTTCAAGCTGGCGGTACACCGATAAAAGCTGATGCATGCAAGAGACGGGATGAGTGTTAGGTCTCGGGGTTGTAACATATACTTACGTGGCTTTGTTGATATGAGAACCTGTCATAAAATTCTCTCACGTAACGCCAGTGCATACTTGACTTAGCGAACGTTTGGCTGTAATGACAGACTTCCTGGGGTGTAGGAACCTCAGGAGGTAAGGAGGCGCAGCAGGTGTTGGTGAGGAAGAATTCGGTCGTCTTGGGCTGCGGCAGCGCTACCAACATACTGGTGGCGGTACACACACACCACGCTAGGGAGTATGACACCTTAGCCTCTATTCTCCCTGCTGCTTCCTCGCCTGCAGATGGCTCTTGTGTCTAGTTCTTCCTTGCTGTCTGTTTGTCCTTACCTGTCTAGGGAATGTGGTAGACGGGACCTCTTGCTCTTCCCGCTTACTGCATCACAAACAGGTGATTCTTGTCAGTAGTTCTACTTTATCTGTTTTCGAAATTCTGTTTTTTCCCCCCATGACTTTCTCTCGTCTACTACAGGTGGGATCTTTGTAGCTGCTGCATTCTTACATTCAGCCACTAGCTCCTTGGCGGGTGCTCCTGTAGGCGTGGTTAGGTTAGGTTAGGTTCTCCCGTGTGGTTGGACCTCTCATGGTCTTATCCTCGCTGTTGTAGTGTTTTTGAGAAACTTTGAATGTGCTGAACGTCACGTGAGTCAAAGACAAAGCGGAAGGTGAGACAGAGAGATGAAACAGAACTAAAAGTTAAACATAATCAAAGAACGACAATAAATAAAATAGGATATAAGTTAATCCCAACGTTGATTTGTTTATTCCAGAACGAAAGAACAGGTAAAACAAAACAAACTCGCAAATCGAAATATACAGAAGAAAATGTGAGATGAAACAGACAAAAAACATATAAACTGCAGGAGAGGCAGACATCGACCATTGGGTTAACCTAAACCAAACCAAATTGAAACTAAACAGAAGAAATGAATAAGCGGAAGATTTTGAATGAATGTATCTTGGTAGCAAGAGGATCACAGACTGGATCGAAAGTAACGAGTGAAAAAAAATAGGAAAAGAAGAACAGGTAAAGGTAGATAAAGGCACAGTATATTATGGTAATGAGGGACGGGGCCCCACCTGTGTATGCTCTTCAACAAATAGCCTCTGGGCCAGACTTTCCCTACGCTCCTTACGCATATGACAGCATCGCTCATCAGGACCTGAGTGTAAGGAGGGCCAGGGAGAATGGAAGAGGGGAGGGAGGATGGAAGGGGGCACTGAGGGTGGAAGGGGGCAGGGAGGATGGATGGGGAAGGGAGGGAGGATGAGGAGGGTACGAGAGGCCATACTCCATAGTGGGCGCCAGGACCTTGACACTAATGGGTGATCGAGGGGAAAAATTCTACTACACGCGTTATAGTTCCGGCGATTTGAGTCTCCTAGCACACTGGAGCCTCCTATCCTAACCTAACCTACCCTAACCTAACCAAGAACAAGCTTCGTTGTGTGTTCTTTAGAAGCTTACAAAAAGCTTGGCGTTTACATGTTAGTAGTCTTTTAGATTTATTTGTGCATGCCTGTGTGCGTGTGGTGTGGTGAGGTGTGGTGAGGTGTGGTGTGGTGTGGTGTGGTGTGTCAAGTCATACCATAATGAGCCATACACCCCGGCGTTCTGTGTGACTCCCGCAGTCACTAAGCTAAGAAATGTTAGGTGAGTCCAGACAGTTCTAAATTCCGCATGACAAGTTTATACAAACTAATTCGGGTTAATTAGTGAACGAACAAACTAGTTGTCCAGAGTTTAGTTCGTGAAGAAATTTGGTGTAGGAGTGCACACACACACACACACACACACAGTATTCGTTGATTTGATTGATGCTTGTTGATTTATACTCTGATATTATATAGATCTTTTGTACTAAGGTCCATCGGCTGTTTTCTGTTGACAGGATTTCGTGGGTAAGAAATAAATCCATAGAGTCAGACGATGAAGCACCAGTGTCTTAGAAGTATCACTTAAGCGGTAAAGTTTATCTATATTCTTGAGGATATATACATAAAGATGTTTTAAAACTTACGGCCACAGTGTAATTGACGTTTGAAAACCTCAAAATAAACCCCAAGATATAATTTCTAAGGAATTTAAATGTCTAGAGAGAAAGCAATATGGCAAGGAAGCGCTATCAAGGGAAAAAAAGGCACCAACTACTTTATGGAGAGATGAAATCGGGATATTTAGAGGCACTTAACACACGGGAGAGGAGGAGGTGGCTGGATATAGCACATTGTAAAGCCATAAGAGGGAGACTGATGATGATGGTATATATAAATAAACTGAAGATAATCGAGGTATATAATAAACAACAATCACAAATACAATCAACAATACTGATATTTCCATAAGACAAAAGTTTATGGTGATGCGTCTGTAGATGTTTTTAAGTTCACTCGATTCATCTTCATTCCTCCGTGGGCGTAAGTTGTGCTTGATACTATAATGAGGTCGTGAAGCCTTTACTGCCGGAGAAGATTCTGGTGTAGTGAGGGTGACCGGGGCCACTCTTGAAGCCAACCGAGCCACTCTTGAAGCTAACCGGGCCACTCTTGAAGCTAACCGGGCCACTCTTGAAGCTAACCGGGCCACTCTTCAAGCCAATCGGGCCATTCTTGAAGTTAACTGGCCATTCTTGAAGCCAACCGGGCCACTCTTGAATCTAGTTTTATGACGTCGTGGAGGAAATGTGGTCTGCTGTGCTTTATATGATGTGGAGGACTGGGTGAAATATGGCTCTAGTGGATGATTCTATATTACAGAGGATTTTACTGCCAGTTATTTTGCGTGATTTTTTTTTTGTGTGTATTTGTTCGAAAGGAAAGTCATAGTTTAACCCTTTTAAGGACGATGATTTATCCCTTTGATGACGATGATTTAACCTTTTGATGACGATGATTTAACCCTTTGATGACGATGATTTAACCTTTTGATGACGATGATTTAACCCTTTAACGACGAAGACGATTTAAACCTTTGACGTCCATGGTTTAACCCTTTGAAGACAATGATTTAACCCCTCAGGACTCAAAGGGTTGAGATCTATTGTTTACTAAGGAAGATATGGAAGGGGTGAACTTTAAACTGAGCTGCAACATTAAAAAAAAACTCAGCCATATCAGTTTTGTTGATACTATAAAAAAAATCATTTGTAAGGAAAATTTTGCCTCAATAAACTTTTAATAGGAAGAAGCGAATATGTCTTGTTTAGATTTTTCTCCGTAATAAACTAATTAAAGAGTGTAGATTATAAGTCACGGGGCACATATATTTAGTGTATTCTTGTATAGTTAAGTAATTTAATTGTATTTTTGTGATGTTTGTTGTTGTTGTAAATAGTACCACAACAACAGACGCCTGTGATTGGTTCATTCACTGTATCTTATGTTGTATTATGTAGCTGTAACGTTTACTGCCATCAAGAAGTATCACTTATTTGTAATTGTGTGTAATGTGTAACTCGACAAGAATTACCTTATTGTTACGTTAAAAGAGCAAAGAAAGGTCATGGTTACATCAGGTCAAAAAACAGCGACGTTAAGCACATTTCTCTCTTGCATTCGAAGCGTGAATAACTATTGACTCTCCAGAAATTCAATATATACCATTCAAGAAAATAGAAACGTAATTTAATCTGCATAGTGGCGTGGCTCTGCTCTTCCCGTGAAGCTATCAATGTTTACATGACCGGAGAGCAAACCTGGTATTTATTTCTGTTATTTTTATTTTTTTAATCTGGGTCACTGATAAGCTATGATTAAAACATGATCAGCAGTGTGCTAGATGTGGCTGTGTCGTGTCGTGTCGTGTCGTGTCGTGTCCTGGCCAAGTAGTCTACACACGTAATGTACTACACTAGCTAATCTTGACTTCTGGTACAGCAATCCATACTCGCTATGTTGAGTCTTGTTACATTTATGACACCAAATGCATTACAATAAGCGAAAGTCTACCCCAATATATCACAGTTACTGGGGATCGTCCGTGCATAGCGTTCCTCTTATTAACAAAATTCTGGACAGGGTATTCTTATATTGTATTTACGTATGAGGTAATGGTAATATTTAGAACAGGGTTTATGTATAGATGTGGCCTCCATATCAGTTGTGGTTGAGATCTTTTTGTGGTTGAGACTTGTTGTGGTTGAGACTTGTTGCGGTTGAAACTTGTTGTGGTTGAGACTTGTTGTGGTTGAGACTTGTTGTGGTTGAGACTTGTTGTGGTTGAAACTTGTTGTGGTTGAGATTTGTTGTGGTTGAGACTTGTGGCCGAGATTTGCTGTGGTTTAAGACCTGTTTGTTTCTTGTAAATATCCGGCTTCATCATCCATGTAAAACACGACTATTAAGTTTAGGATTTTAGTACAATTATAAACACCATAAATATGCCACACAGTTAAGAGATCGTTGCTCTCTGTCATGATAACACGGAGTAAATTCAGTATAAAGTAATAAAATCGTATAATTACACGATTTATGAACATAGTTACTTGTAAGGGAACACGAGGCACCGATGTACAGTTCGTGTCAAGCCCCTATAACGATATTAATCCCGGTGATTCTTTTAACTTTATAATTTTACTCCTCTGTGTAGTATACTAAACCACTCTCCCTCGCGATCACTCCGTCACGTTTATCGGTAGAGGAATATACTAAGTTTTGTGTGTATTATGGAGAATAGAGAACAACTCCATGATAATAGCTTATGCAGGTTGTTAGTGCAGGACAGCAGGGGGTACAGGACAGCAGGAGGTACACAGTATATATCGTAAAGGAACGGAGGCGGGGTTAAGGTCTGTCACGTTTGTTATTACCGACAATATTCACCACACTACATATTTTTGCTGAGTATTTTGGTCCCCACAACATCTCCCTCCTCACCTTCCTCCTCACCTTCCAACATCTTCCTTAATAATAGCGTCATTTCTGTGAGGGCAAGATATAATCCCGTTCAACAGAAGAAGAATTATAGAAAAATGATGAATAATTATAGGTAAAAGGACTCTTATTGTTGAAACTAAATAGGTAATCGAAAAAGAAGAGACAGGCGGAAGGTACAGGTGGAGAATTGATCATAACCTACAGCTTTTAACTCATGGAATTCAACATTTTCTCGTACACATGATATTCCTTTGGACATTGAGGATCATCTCTGTCACGTGTCGTCCAGAGCTTCCTTCCCCACGGGTCAACAAAAGCCTGAATGACGGCCTTTGACTCGGGTAATGGACAGGTGCCCCTCTGACGCTATACACAGGTGTTTTGAAGGTATCTGGGCCCAGGGAGTACCATGCCCCCACGCCCTCCATTTTCCGTGTGCTTTATTACCGTGTTCCTGGCGAAGGTGTGGATATGGTTTAGACGTTCAATATGCTGTATATAACTCTCTGGTGGACCTTTGTGTATTCAGTTACTACTTACCTGGGGTACATTCCTTACCTGGGGACGGGAATTTTTCGTCAGGGGGCAGAAATATTTGTGTTATATTTTGCACAAGTGGCGGTGTGAGTTAAAATAAGAGGATGGTCTTTGTGGGGGTCGTGGTGTCAGGTGTGGGCGAGGATGTCCAGAGTGGTCATTCGGTTCAGTTTCGGTGATATAAGTGGTATTATAATAATAATAATAATAATTAACGGTTTATTGAAAGAGCTTGGCAGCCAGAAGGCTGAAAATATACAGTTACATATTTGGGGAGTGGGTTACGAATTACAAATAATATACAAGTAACATAAGTGACACAAATAAGACATATAATAACTTAGATGGGGAAAAGCTCAAACTACAGTTCAATTCAACATAGTGACAGTGTTACAGTATTACAAGTTATTGATAATTTTTACAATGGTTGGGACTGGGCTGTTCTTATAGCGATCAGTTCGTGCACGTATGGGCTGGATGCGGTTGTGGTGTCGAACAGCAATTCTCGGACAAGGGACCTCGGGTGGTAGTAGGAGCCGGTGTCGGGGATGGTGTAGAAGCTTCTTACCAAATTTGCAGATGAGGTCGTGGTGATGGTCAGTGAGAGTCGAAAGGGTCAGTGTGTTGAGCGCTTCTTGATATGTGGAGTAGGAGGAGGAGAGAATAATCTTGCATGCCCTCTTTTGCACTTTTTCTAGGTGTTTACGTTGTGTGGCATTTAGGGAGGAAGACCAGGTGGGGGAGGCATAGGTGAGCTTGGGAAGTATGAATGTTGTGTAAACACTGAGGAGCTCGTGTGCAGGAACTCCGAGGGACTTGAGTCGGCGGAGGAGGTGGAGACGGAAACTGGAGGATTTGACAACTTCATTGACGTGTGGTTTCCAATTTAGTTTGTTGTCTATGGTGACGCCGAGGAGCTTCGTGGAATCTACGACCTGGAGTGTGTTCGGACCTAGAGTAATGGAAGGAGGTGGGACAATGTCGGAGGAGAGGTTGATGTGCATAACCATGGTCTTGGTATGGTTGATGGTGACATGGTTGTTGGTAGCCCAGTTTTGGAGACTGTTCAATAAATCCTGAAGGGCGGTATAGTTGGGAGCAGAATTGTTGACGCTGATCCCAATGGTGGAGTCGTCGACATATTTCCAGCGAGCAGGGGTTTCTCTTAGGGCATCATTGATGAGCATAAGGAAGCAGAGTGGTCCCATCTTGGTGCCTTGGGGGACGCCACAGGTGAGTGACTGAAAGGTGGAGACAGCCCCTCGGAAGCGTACAGCTTGGCGTCGGTCACTGAGGAAGTCTGTAAGCCATGGTATGAGGCTTCTTCGAAGCCCGAGGTCAATAGCTTTGTTGATGATTATAGTGTGGTCGACTAGGTCGAACGCTTTAGTGAAATCAATGAAGGCGACAGCTACAGACGTTTTTCGTTTCTCGAGATGGCGGTATATGTAATCGAGAAAGCTGACAAGACAGTGAGTGGTGGAGGAAGTTTTCATGTTGCCAAATTGCTGAGGGTCTACGACTCCTGCAATATCAGCATAAGCCCAGTCGAACACAAAACTTTCACAGATTAGGCTGGGTATTGGGGTGATTGCTATAGGTCGTAGCTGATTTAAGGATTGTGGGCTGGTTGACTTGGGCACTGGTGATACATAAGAGGTCTTCCAGTCAGCTGGGCATCTGGCTTGACTGAGAGAAGCATTGATGATGGAGCAGAGGGGTTTAGCAAGCTCCGGGGAGAACTCCTTGAAGAGTTTCATTGGTAAGTCAATGGGGGTGGTAGAGCGTGTGTGATAATAAAATAATAATAATTAACGGTTTATTGAAAGAGCATGGCAGCCGGAAGGCTGAAAATATACAGGTACATAATTGGGGAATGGGTCTCTTGATTTACAAATAATATACAAGTAACATAAGTGATGCAAATATGATATATAATAACAAGGTGGGGAGAGGCTCAAACTATAGGGAATTTCTACAGTGACAGTGCAAAAAGTAAAAATGACTGGGAGTGAATACACTGGTTGATTACGAGTTATTGATAATTTTTACAATGGTTGGGACTGGGCTGGTCTTATAGCGATCAGTTCGTGCTCATATGGGCTGAATGCGGTTGTGGTGTCAAACAGCAATTCTCGGGAGAGGGATCTCAGGTGGTAGTAGGAGCCGGTGTCGAGGATGGTGCAGAAGCTTCTCACCAAATTTGTGTGTGTGTGTGTGTGTGTGTGTGTGTGTGTGTGTAAACCTCTAGTCTGAGTCTCACTGACCGAAAATATCGAAACTATATCACATTCAAATCTCCATCACATTAAAATGAATTCACCAATTGCTTAATTATTATAATATGCCGTATAGTAGTATGTGTGCGTCTTGTTACCTTACATATACAAGTCTGGAGATACTCGCTGTCATCATTGGGTTCAGACTTAACATTCAGCTCTCAGTATCCCACCGCTGCCACCTTATAGCGTCACCTACATTTAATACGACAGGTTTAGCATGTTTATGTTGCTTGATTATCATTTCGGCGCGCGACGCCGCTAAATGTGATCGGACTTGGGTATGAATATCTGTAAAGACACGATTTGTTTTGCCGCGAATTCACCCGTATTATAACACGGGTATAGCGCATCTGTAAGGATGTCGTAAGGTTGACGTTTATCCGTACCATAGATAATGTAGTAGGGTGATTTGCCCGTAGAGCTATTAACTGACCCATTTATAGATGCTGCAACCTGCCGTAACCAATCTTCTCATGCTTATTACATATCACTGACAATCGGACGTAGTATTTCTAGGATTGTGCGATTGGTTCTCTCAACAAGGCCATTAGCCTGTGGATGATAAGCTGTCACAAAACCTTGTTTAATTCCTTATTGCGCACATATTTGCGCTACTAGCTGATTCTTGAACTCTGTCCCATTGTCAGAGAGCAGAACTTTAGGTGTAGTATATGGACATATAAGGTTCATCACTAATGCATAAGCCACAGCATCGGCCAATTTATCTCTTAGTGGAGCCAAGACAACGAACCTGGAAAAATGATCCACACACACACTAAGACGTACGTTGATCCCTGATGACTCTTGGGGAGTTGTAACAAGTCAATAGCGACTGTGTCAAACGGACGGTCTGGCGTAGGATATGGTAGAATCGGGGCTGGTGATCTGTAGAACCTTTATGTTGAGCACATGCCAAACAATTAGCTATGTGTAATTCTATGTCTTTCTTCATAGTGTTCCAGGAATACTTCTTTCGTAATTCCGCTAAGCATTTGTCACGACCCTGGTGACCTGCCTGTGGGACATCATGGAACAACGTTATAATCGTTTCACACAACGAGTGAAGTACGACTATTTGAGAAACATTACCCTCTGGCGTCTTTTTCGACCTATGGAGTATGTTATGTCGTAATTCAAACTGACTTAAGGGAAGAATTAATTTAGGGAGTTTAACATCCTCTCCCGATTCGAGAGCAAAAATACCTGCTGACCATAATGGGTCACGTCGTTGCTCATCCTCCAGTTGTGAAAGAGTGAACGTTGATGCAGGCATTACTGGTGCTATATTTCTTGACAAAGCGTCGGCGACAACATTCGCCCTCCCGGGTAAATATCTGAACTCGGGGTCAAACTCTTGAATTGTCAGATACCAGCGTGCTAATCTGCCTGATAAGTTTCTGCCATGGAACAGCTCAGTTAATGCCGCATGATCAGTAAAAACAGTTATCTTATATCCAAAGATAATGTCTTTAAATTTCTTAAGTGCCCACACAATGGCTAACGTCTCTAAATGCATTTACCGAATAACGTGTTTCAGCATCAATAAGTTTGCGATTTGCAAAAGCTATCACTCTAAACTTCCTACTCATATCCTCTTGCATGAGCACTGCTCCGACTCCAAGTCCGGAAGCGTCAGTACAGAGAGTGAAAGGTTGAGTGTAGTCTGGGAATGCTAGAACCCGGGCATTGGTAAGCGCTATCTTCAATGCCGCAAAACTATTTTCGTGTTCAGCGTCCCATATAAACATTTCATCTTTTTTGAGCAACCTTGTTAAGGGTGATGCTAATGTTGCATAGTTCTTGATGAAAGAACGATAATATCCAGATAAGCCAAGAAAGCTACGCACATGATCAACTGAGGTAGGACGTGGGAACTGAGATACAGCTTTGACTTTATCATCTACTGTGTGGGTCTTGTAGCCCATACGCATTCAAATGATTACCGGCGTATGATCCCTGCGTAATGTGGGAACGGACAAAGGCTTTCTTCTCTTCGTCACTTGTTATCCCACCGCTGCCACCTTATATGAATCCGTCGGGTAATCCCCCAATTAACCAGGTTGTTCACATAAATTATATATTGGGGTTTTAATAACGAGACCCAATGAAGTTCCTTTGTTTTATTATAAAAGGAATATGTCTATAATTCTTCAGTGTAGATCAACCGTAAGTTCCACTGTATATGGGTGAACGAGAAAGAGGACGGCGTTTATGTAAATATAAACGTAGATCACGTCTGTTCGATAGTAGTTGATCTGAGTGGCTGAGCAAGGAGCATCACTGGTGCGTGCTTACAAAGATGCTGACATATGGGTTTGTCCCTCTTGGGAAAGCTACCGTTCACGTGTACAACTCATGTCTTACTCATAGACAGTGGAAAGTTACAGGGTGGTGAATCTGAATATAATATCAGATGTATTGACCCATTTATATAATATGTTCTGTTGATGAGACAGGGGCCCATTACATCCACGACAAACAGACGAGCGTTGTATCATCACCTCCGGATATATTGTTATTTCTAGCAGCTTACCTGTACTAATTACCAGGTAGAAAATACACGTAGTTCCAGAATCAACTCATCACTGTGGACAAAATTGTTTGGAAATACCTAAAGGCTTAACGAGAGAGTATGTGTCTTATCCTCACCAGACACACTGTGACAGCCGGGGTAATGAGAAGAGAGAGGGGTGCGGAAAATACAGGCAAGGAAATGAAGAAAATTGAAATTGGTAGATGATGGTGAAAGAAGTAAAGATAGAAGTGAAGACAACAGGAAAAGATACTTGTAAAATGGGAGGAAAATTGAAGGAAAAATGAAGAAATGAGGGAAAGAAGGTGTGTGTGTGTGTGTGGAAGGGAAATGAGAATTAAAGAGAGTGAAGAAGGTAAAAACAGAAGAAAAAGCAACAAAAAGAAAAATGAAGAAACAAATATGGAAAAAAAAATATTGAGAAAACAAAATAAGATAAATGGGTATTGAAAGCTATAAGACGACCATTCAACACTCACAAATGGTCACAATATAATGAACATTGTACGATATTGTTTGATATTCTCAGTCTCTCCATCTTTGTGCCTTAGCAACGGAGAGCTTTGGTGTGGACCCCAGATCTCTCTCTCTCTCTCTCTCTCTCTCTCTCTCTGAAAAAAAGGGGTTTCTTTTAAACTGAATCTGTAATTAGTATTTTTTTTAATTATCCTGTTTTCAATTAGTTGATTTAAAATAATACACGTAAATAGCAAGAAACAAATCAAAGGAAACTAGTGTGACAGGACCTCCACAGACAGTAATTAAATAACCCTGGCGTAGATTTTCCTCAGAATTTCTAGTGAAGTTTTTGCTGCTGGAGGCCGGAGTGTGTTGACTAAGGACACATCCATCCCTCCCCCTGTAGTGTGGCCCCGCAGTACATCCGCAGCTATTATGTTCCCTGTGGTGCCGGAGGTGAGCGGCGGTGGACTTGAAAATTGTTTCCGTCACTCCATCCGTCGGGCATCCTGTGAGCGCGACAACTTGAACAAATATAAATGGATGTAGACCAACACAAGTTATAATGAGTTTGACGATAAATACTTCTGTTTTTTTCTCTCGACGAAGGATCCTGGATTCTTGTGGTTAAGTGATTATTATACCCGTGATTATTCTTCCCCGGAAAGCTTATAGATATGACTAATTATACTTTTTTAGGAGTTATTTTAAACTATGTGGACAGTCGCCAACACGCCATGATAGCCATTTTGCTTGAGTTAGGATTTGATGAATATTGAGGTCATATCTGAAGGCTACTAAATTCATATATGTTTATATCAAATGTCTAAGTCACTACTGATTAGAAGTCAGAAGATTGCTCAGATGTTGACTCTTGTATCGATACTGTTATTGTGATGAAACATTGTACTAGTATGGATCATCTCTAGACAATGTTCTTCATCCGTTCAGTCATCAAACACATTTGTAGTTTATCTTTCTTCTACAAGTTACAAAGGAAGATGCAAATGACTGTAACATGACTCTCATTGATATTACCTTAACTGTACCATAAATCTAAAAGATAAACTGAATCTTATTTTGTAGTTGATAAATATTAATAATTTGTTGAGCTTTGGGATTTATGTTAATATATATATTGAAAATGACGTATGAATTTATGCTGTTGATGTTGTGTGTGAAAGCAAATTAATTCCAGTGGGTTATTTTACACAAAGGATCGGACGCTTTGATGGGATCCTGTTTAGTATAGGAAAGCTTTATGGGGTGAGGTTAGAGGGACGGCAGGTGAGACAGAACTCAGCGGAGGTGTGGGAACAACAGTGCACAGGTAACAAGGCCTCACAGGTGTATTGTTAATTAGTAATTTATATCGTTGACACAATGGTTGTGTACACTTGTAGGTTGTCGCGTGAATATACCTGGTGTGTATGTGTGTGTGTGTGTGTGTGTGTGTGTGTTTTTGTGTGTGTGACACGCTCTGTTCACCGTTACAGTATAATCACTCCCAAGTCTGTTCCCACGCTGACAACGCCATCTGGTATTGGTCTGTGTGTCTTTATGCTTACTACCATCTATCACTTAATACATATACCATTGCATAGAAAATAAAAACTTCGGAGGAAAGGTCTTGTATTATACCTAAACATAGTTGGTCGAGTGTCAGTGAACAGTTGAGTACAGATTAAGACTTCTCACGGGTGCAGGAAAGGTCAGTAATTCCTCTCTTAAGCCTCACAGTTGACAGGAATAATCATCTACTTCCCACATTAAAAAAAAAAAATATTCGAGATAAACAAATAAAAAATATGTCCCCAAAATGTTCATAATATTTATAGTTTTTCGATGTGAAGCTTTTTAATTTCATAATACATTTAGCTGTATAGTATCCCGTGCAAAATATCAACATATACTTTGGTTTGGGAAGTGAGGACTGTAACAATAGCGTCGTGTCTCGTGGTGTGTAGTGTGTTCTGGCACCGTGAGGGTATGGGGGCGGCTGTGGTAACCTCTAGCATACAATTGTTTCTTTGGCAGGAGAGTAATGGTTCAAGTCTCTAATGTGAGGGGAGGGTACGGAGGGGCGTGATAACAAGTGACTGTTGTATGTGAGGGGGACGAGGGAGGTGGTGTCGGGGAGGGCAAGAAGGATGAGCAGAACTATAGTGTTGATCCAAAAGAGGAGACGTGTGGAAGAGGTGGTGGAGTTATGAGATAGTGGAGGAATTGAGGTGTAGCGGGTGTAAGAGGACTATGGGTCATGGGTGGAGGAGTTAACGTGTAGTGGGTGTGGGAGGACTATGGGCCATGATGTAGTGGCTATGATGTTGGCAAAGTGGTAAGGGTGAAGCCTAAGACAATATGACCAATAGGGAGAAGGTGTGAGGAGGTGTGGTATGACCTGTGTGGTAATATGTGGCTGCAGGAGAGACAATATGTATGGGTATAATGTTAAGTCGTTTTGCTTTTTTATTCAATATTTTGTTTGGATCTTGATTGAGAACTAAGGATTTTTCACTTGGCTGCCAAAAACTCGATCTTTTTCTATAAACTAATTCATGATTCAACATAAACTAACTCATGATTCAACATAAACTAACTCATGATTCAACATATCATTTAGACAGGATACAGTTAAGTATAGTGTCAGGCGGCTTGTTACAGGTTCACTAATGTTATTTTTAAAAACTTAAATTATAAAAGTGACACAAGTTGTACAGGCTGTGTCATGACAATATAAACACACTATTCTGAAGCATCAAACACACACTCGACATACCATCAACACACTCTTAACATCATCAACACACCGTCACCACATTCTCAACACACCATACACACCGTCATTACATTCTCAACACACCACACCACACCACAGCACACCGTCACCACAACACAACCTCACTGAAATCCTTAAATTCTGTCGTGTTTTAGCCCCAGCCTCAGTACTGACGGCCAGAACCTGAGACAAGGCAACTAACCTCACTCTGACAGTTTATAAATTTCTCGTGTTTATCTTCCATTATATCGGTTGATTCTTATTCCAGAACTGCGTAGCAATGTAAGATGGAGGAGCACAAAGAATTCTCGGAAAAGTGAATTTATATTGCGTGTTTGAGTGAAGACCTCGGGAACCTTGTCTTTCGGGCAGGTACAATACTTCATGTTAAGGAGTAATAGATATGATTTCACTTCTATTTTTTCTCATCCGGTGAGTGAGTGTAATGGAATTAGATAGCTGTTGACACTGATGAGGAAAAAAGATACTGAAAAAATTCCTCAAATATCCCCCCCCCCCCCCCCACCCAAAAAAAAGCTATCACGTCAAGTAGATCGGATCAGAGTGTATTGTAACCATCGTCTTTTTAATTATTTTCCTCACCATAAACGGAGACTCAGTGTGAACAATAAAACTAATCAACCTCCATATGGGCAGGTGAGTGACACAGGTGGTCAGAGTATCGTCAGTAAGATAGTCATGGTGGTAATAAGAACAGAACATGAGGTGGTATTATAGTTGGTTAATAAGAGACTACCATAAAGCACCAGTAAAGTAACTCAGTTCATTGTAGAGTTCAGTCAGTAAATAGTCACGTAGAGTCATAAAACAGTTCCCATACATAAATAACTTCAACAAAGCGCGGCAGTAGTAAGGGGAGCAGGCAGGCTAGGGGCTTGGCGGGTTAGCTGGCTAAACCATCTGGTGGTGGTCACAGGTGCGTCCCGCCCCTCTCCTCCTCCAGGTTACCTATAATATATTCATACCTGTTCCTCTACTCACCACATAACAGTTATAGAAGGGCTCACCTGCCTCTCACATGCGCCTCTATTGAAAAAAGAATGACAGAAGTATATTTTATTTGTTCTTTCAATTCTTCGTCTGTTCTATTCTTCGCTGTACTTTATATTGAGGTTATTATTACGGACAGCCAACACAATATCCGTCTAGTAGGTGAATTAATAACTGGGAGTAAGTGAAAATAATCAAGGGTCGTGTAAAGTACATTAACTGAACGCGGAGTACTTCTTGGCTAAGGCCTGTCAGATGTAAAGAGTCTTATTGACCAAGCTGGACGGAGGCAGTGATGGGGACATGTTATAGGGACACACACACACACACACACACACGGCGCAGTATTGTGGTATGGTTTGGTATGGGTTAACTCAGCGCTGTGTATCAGATGAAACACTAATGGGTTATTCCATGGAGTGTAGTGTCCTATAATTTAGTTACCCCGGAAATATTCTCACAAATTAATGGCACTTAGTCTAATGAGCCGCCTATCGTAACACAAGCACTTACCCCGGTCTTGAAGAGTTAGGGTTTCAGGCCAAGTAAAAGTTAGATTAACGCCGTAAATGAACTGCTTGTGGAACTATGAAAGATGAGTGGAGAGTCAGTGAAAGAGGGAGGAAGGAAAGGAAGGGAGGAGGGAAGGGAAGGATGGAAGGAAGGAGAGAGCCAGTGAAAGAGAAAGGGAGGGAGAAAGAGAGGGAAGGAGGGAGGGAGGGAGGGAGGGAGGGAGCTTGTTTAATAAAAAAAAAATTAATTCGTTTATCCACGACATACTATCGAGAAAGCGGCGAGGGTAAAAATCTGATTCTGACTCAAAATGAGAAATGTTATTCCGTCGTAATTACATTTGCATAATTCTTCCAATTAGAGAATTACGAAGATGAAGTTGATTTGTATCACGATTAAAAATGTTTCATTTTGTCTTTATTTACACCGAAAGTTTGATAAGGTTTCGCTTTAATTTCAAGTACATATTGTGTGTGTGTGTGTGTGTGTGTGTGTGTGTGTGTGTTCATCTTTACCGGGCTTACTGGCTACTCTGACACTAATAGAAACTCCACTATCCTAACATACACTTGCTGACCGTGGCTTAACCAACATACCAAGCCAAGCCAACCCAACCCAACCCATCCCATCCCAACCCAACCCATCCTTATCCGCTCACCCCTTCGGATGTCACCAGTCCTCACCAGGATCACCAACCCAATGCACGATCCCAACACCATCGCTGCAGTCTCGACTGGCCACGCCCACACCACCATATGGCAGCAAGTGTCCCCTATCCTTCACATATATCCCACCCTGACACTTCAGTCAGTGTCAACAAGTCCTCACACAGTGTAACAGACCCGCCCGGGTGAGCCTTGACCTGAGCCCCACAGAGCACCAGTCCGTCAGGCCACCACGAGGAGGTCTAAGGTGCATTTCTTTCTTCAACCTTTATACTGATAATACACCTGTTATTGTTTTAAATATGGCACCAGGTATGTATATTAAAGGTGATATATAGTGAGGATAAGACGCGCTGTATCAGTATTGACAGTATAATGTTCCCGATAATATAAACTATTAATGTCAACTGTGGCAGCTCTTGTGTAAAACTCGACAATAAATGTTAGTAATGAAGCAACAATACCTAGTACGATATTTTCACCACATCATCATCCATAAAATAACTAATATAAAGTTATCAATTGGTAATATTTTCACACAGTGGGTATTGCTTTCTGGTGTGATAACTGAGAAATACTTCCATTGTGAACATTAGTTGTCAACATTGGTACGATAAATTAGCCTTCATAGACGCTTTTAATACACACTATAAATATCTTAATGTAAACAAATAAAAGGACGTCTGGGGAATGTTAAGGGTGAAGGTGTATAGTAAGCCCCCTAACTTTATCCTTCAGGTGTGAGAAATTCTTTGCTGTTAAGCCGAGACAAAGGACGATCTCATTACTGGGCATCAAATGGTGTTCATCACATCAAAAAGTTGTCCCTTCAATGGTGATTAAAATTGTCTATACGTAGATTACAAGAGAAATGGGAGGTTCTTTCCGGCGTGCTTTCGAATGTATCCGGTGAATAGGCCACAGTTTCTCCTACCACATGGGCTGTGTGGTATGTAATTTGTGCAACAATAACTTTCCGATTCCTTTTGGTGAGAGTAGAACACGGTATCAGTCAGAGGAGCTGGGTTATTGGAGGAATTCCTGTTCACTTTACCTTCTGCGATCCACAAACAGGAATGGAAAGTGGACGTGTGTCGTAGGTTCTGACTATGTAAACATTAAGTATTTCTATGATACTTGATGGAGACTTAGTCGAAACGTTTCGATTCTGGAGGGAGAAATAGAGTAAGTGGAGAGAGAAAAATATAATCTGGGTGTATTTATCCCCGTCTCTTTACATCTCACATTTGTGCCTCAGGCTGGTACAGAGTTACACATGAGGTGGAGCAGCTGTTCTAACTGTACACTGTGGATATACGTCCCTAAGATCATTCCTGAAAACTTGGTCGTTGTAAGCAAAGCCAAAAAAAAATAATGTGGATAATTTTTCTTCTAACTTCTGGAACTACGTGTGAGAGAGATATGTAGCTTGTGTGTACAAGTGTCGCTGCTGAAAAATATAAGAGTCTTTCTTGATACTACTCGAGGCAGCATTTGTGTGGAGGTTTAGCGTGGCAGGTCTGAGAACTTTGAAATTATTTCCAGTTATTGTTGGGAAAGTACACATATTATCCAGTTAACAATCTAAAACCAGTTGACAGGTTGGTCTCACGTGAGGTAAAGAGACTGTAGGTGACTCATTGGGAAAAGTTTGATGTTTGGGTTGAGTTTTCCTCGTGTACTTGAGGCACCGGATTGTGAGATGAAGTGTTTGTGTCTGGGGAACAGCTACATCCTACATTACTTTTAGTCAGACTGTAGTACAAACGCAGTGACTTATAAAATTAGTTTAATGCGCTGTATCCGAAGAAAAAATTGACCATATATATTGATTTTAATAACAAAACATTCAATAAAATAGGAGTTAAATACCACTTTTATACTAGAATGTAGATTTTTTTGTGATTAAATAAAGATAAACCAGAAACAGAGGTATTGGTCAGCAAAAATAAATGGAAATATATCCTGTGATCGTGTGTACTTCTATGGTGAATGTTCTCTGTTGACGCGGACAATGGTACCGGGTTTATACCATAATTAAATAGTGAAGCACAACACGCACAGGGTCCACCTCTCGCTGTTATGTCTACACGCTCGATCTAATATTTACGAACATGATACTGTAACCTGATTTATGAGTGACACTAATATCATATGGTGGACGAGGCACAGTGAGGGGTTTCAAGTGGCCATATGGTGGACGAGGTCTAGTGAGGGGTTTCAAGTGGCCATATGGTGGACGAGGCACAGTGAGGGGTTTCAAGTGGCCATATGGTGGACGAGGTCTAGTGAGGGGTTTCAAGTGGCCATATGGTGGACGAGGCACAGTGAGGGGTTTCAAGTGGCCATATGGTGGACGAGGTCTAGTGAGGGGTTTCAAGTGGCCATATGGTGGACGAGGTCTAGTGAGGGGTTTCAAGTGGCCATATGGTGGACGAGGCACAGTGAGGGGTTTCAAGTGGCCATATGGTGGACGAGGCACAGTGAGGGGTTTCAAGTGGCCATATGGTGGACGAGGCGCAGTGAGGGGTTTCACGTGGCCATATCCTGTTCAAGCTACAATGAAAAGTAATACAAACCCACTTCTTATCTTTCTCCTATCCATGTCTCATTAACACGGATACTTACAACATTATCCTGGGATGGAGAATGTAGCCACAATGAAGTTGACATCACACTGAGGCTATAAGTTAACTCAATACGTCATTTATCCACAAAATAATGGATAAAGACGATAAAGTTTGATGGTGTTTTCAGTATACGGACCCGACCTGCCTGTTGTATTATCCCGAGTGAGAAACCATAACGCCTCTCGTATCCCCGTATTAATGTGTGAAATTAATTACATACATTATACATAGGTGCGTTTGTGGGTCGTTAATTATATCAAGTTAATTATACATATGAGAGGTGGCGGGTTTATTCATTACAGTCTTCCCGAAATATCATTACATTTGTGGCGGGTCTGTGGTATATATTCTCCGTGGTCTTGACTCACCCAGTGTCTAACCCTCAGAAAAAAACACCAAAAACTAAATATTTCAGAACCGTGAAAGATTATGATTTAAATATGGACACGACTGAAACGAAAATACTTCTTGTATATTACCGGACTGAGGGAATCTTTTGGCATGTTTGATATAACTGATGAAGCTCAAAGAAAAATTTTACTTCCTCTCATCTCCTCTCCTTCCCTCTTCTACCCCTCCTCTCCCCTCACCCCCACTCTTCAATCCTCCCCCACCCGGTCCACTCACCGGTTACTAGCAGCAGGCACCTCCTCTGTTGCCAATTAATTGCTTTCACCTTAACAAAAATGGCTGGTGAATGGTGCTTTACTTAGAGGATGGTGCAAAGTTTTCCTCTCTGCCTCCACCAAACTTGTTCCACCTGTTGTATACCAAAAACAATATGACTCACTTACCTGGTGTTCTGAGACGCACTTTATTTTTATTATTATTATTATTATTATTATTATTATTATTATTATTATTATTATTATCATTATTATTATTATTATTATACAAAAGATGGATATTTAATGAGCCATCAGTCACGTAATGCCTAACAAACATAAAATTAACCTTTTTTATTTATTTATTTATTTATTTATTTGTTTATTTTTTTACCAAATCTAAGTAGGTAAATAGTAAATAATATCTAATGGGCTTGATGGAGAAGACAGGTAGCAAGTGTAATCAGTGGTGTTAGGTCTGTGTTGATGTCGTGTTCAGGGGCCATGGAGAAGCTGCCATAAGGGTTCAGCACAGTGTTTAGGACGGTAGCGAAGTGTTGTAGTAACGTGTGAGGCGAGGGGCAGTCTTCAGTACATTGGTCGTTTTGCCCTTTTAAGAAAATTCATCTTTGTGAGGCGTTACTTAATGACATGTATGTAGCATCCTGTTACTTTTTAGATTATTTTAACCAGCAATATTTTTTACACATGTTATGGCCGTTTAGCGTTATTTTATTATAATTTTAGATAATTATTCAAAGGTTTATTTAATACTAGACCAACTCTTAACGAAGAATTGGTTTAAGTCACAAATGTAATGGAAATATGTCAAATTATATTCAACTTGGGAAGGAAGAGTAAATGAAAGTGGATAATTTATTTTCAACATTCTTATTTCCTTCATTCCAACTAAACATATTTTTTCTCTACAGATGTGGCGAAGCGAGTGTGTCTGAGGTGAGTACTGTACTGTCTTAGTGTAATGGTGTGCTGTACAGTATACTTGAGGTATACTGTCACCGCTTCTCACAGTATCTGACACCCCAGTAGGAGAGGGCGGTGTAAGGAGACTGATTATGTAAACTTTTATGACGGTGTTGTAAAGATGCATCAAATTTGGTCTGAAAAATAAGATGGGTCGTTTTTATAAGAATTAATATTGTTACTGGATTCTGAAATACATGGAAGTGTAAAGTAAATTTATTTTTTATTTTGTTTTTATAAATCTGGTCTCTTCACGTATCGTTAACACATATCAAGGGTTGTTAAGCGAGCAATTTATTTATTTGTACTTTTTTACGCTTCATCATTAACAATAATCTGCAATTGTGAATAAATGAGAGTTTTGAAATGTTTTAGAGTTCCGAGTATTTATCTCATAATGTGCAGCTGTATTAAAAACATATCCATACACAAACGAAACTATATTAAATTAGATACACTTTTCATATACGGAACACTTACCACGAATGTTATAGCGAATTAAAAGGATATATCAGTACTCTGGTGTCCTATATTCATGTAATATTTCTGGTTAAAAGGAGGAACTTTGTACAACACTCGAATTTCTTTGTTAAAAAAAAATCATAAAACTAGTTACAATCTTAGTTGTGAATAAGACCTGTGTCATCTGTGAATATTGAAGTATTTGTTTATTTACATTTACATTGAATTACTTTACTTGGACAGATATATATTAATTATACAATATATCGCTTTTTTATATTGTTAATTTGTATTGGTTATAATTTTTATTGCTATTTGTGTATTTAATTGTTAATGTCTGAGACTTCCTGGGGTATCTTCCTCACTTCACTGAGGCTTCGAGTATCTCTGAGATAGACAACAAGCTGCTGTACCTGTGTTTGGTGGTGCTTGGTTAGGTTAGGTTAGGTTAGGTTAGGCCGGGTCCAGATGTGATGTTGGACTTCCGTGAACCTGTTCAGTTTGAGCGTAAATGCTAATATTATCTCTCTCTCTGTCTCTCTCTCTCACACACACACACACACACACACACACACACACACACACAAGAACACCAGCACTACTCGTTCTAAGAAGTGGTGCTTGAAATGATGACTTAATAAAGACGCTAATATATCTGGTCTTGAGTCACAGATAGATTGTTTACCAGCAGTTGTTCAGGAACATGTTGATAGACTTGCCCTAAGGTAGAGTTGTTACATTGATTTAATTATCGTCATAAAACGTAGAACTTTAACCAGAATGCACCCACTGCCACGCACTGCGGTCCCTCCCACAATCACGCACTCACTTCCGGTAGTACCTGCGGCTGTTCATTAACCTGGCTACAAGGTGCTACCATCAACACGGTCAGCCATGTGTCCTCTATCAAGGTTCTCTTACGTAGGTGTTCTCGGGAGACCGATCATCAGTAGCCACTCAGACGTGACCAAAAATATTCACTCGGTCACCATGGTTGGTTAAATCTGAAATGGCGGAGCAGGAGAACTATCACCAATTACGGCGGGGAGGTGGGAGTATTTTTCGTCCCCGGGTAAAAGATACACCCGGGTTCGGGAGAGCTGCTCAAGGTATTGTAAGTTAATAGAGCGTAACCAACCCTTTTGTACGCGTCCTGATCACTATGAGAACAGCCCCATCCCAACTTCTTGTAGTATAATAACTTGTGTTTCTTCCTCGCTAATCACACCTTTGTACTGTAACTGTGCTGAATCTCTCTCTCTCTCTCTCTCTCTCTCTCTCTCTCTCTCTCTCTCTCTTTCAGCGTTCAAATCCTCACCCAAAACCCTTTTCCCCCTCCCCTTATCTCTCCTTCTCCCCCTCCCCTTATCTCTCCTTCTCCCCCTCCCCTTATCTCTCCTTCTCCCCCTCCCCTTCCCTCTCCCTCCCTCTCCCCTCTCCCTCCCTCTCCCCTCTCCCTCCCTCTCCCCCTCTCCCTCTTCTCCCGTTCTCTCTCCCCTTCCCCTCTCTCTCCACTCCCCCTATTTTACCTCCCTTCTCTTCTCTTCCTCCTCTTGTCTCTCTCATCTTCTTGCCTGACACACTCACCATTCTGGACGCTATGGATGTTTGGGTTACTGAGTTAATATTCACTTCAGTAGAAAAACTCGTTATGTTTGATGTAGTAATGTCGTCGTCGATAATGATAAACTGTCGTTGTGTTAAAGGGGGCGCACGTATATATCCGATTGGTTTAACATTCTGATGAAGACAGACTGTGCTCGTTAACGCTTATACATACAGTACATTCACTTGATGGCTTTATTTACTCACAAAGTATATGTTGTTAGTGTTATCATGCACCAGGTAGTCCAACCACAGCACTGACAGGTGTGTCGCCAACCTTGCTGACTACTTATTCTTTTAGTAATTATGTATATTACTATAATAATTTACGTTGGTAATAAATACAAAAAAGAAAACGGCAAAAAAATAATTACAGGGTAAACTTATCCAAATCTTAATCTTGATCTAGACTAAGACAATATAACATTAAAATAAACATGCATTGTGGTCTGTTGTTTGGGTAGTTTAGTGATGCAAAATAACTTAGACTTTAATGTAATACCTCAGAGAGAACAAAATACATAGATATTTCTGCGGGTTATCACTGCCAAAAATCACAAATGTTCGCCATACTGCCATAGAGAGTTTAAGATATTTCATAGTAAAGTTTTTTGCATTTCATTCTTACAAGTTTACCTCATCATCTGGGTATTGTGTTTCGTGTTGATAATATTTTTATAGAGATAATAATCATGATAGTTAACTCCTAAGTCAGTTTTAATAATGAAGGTAGTAGTGAGTGACAATTATGAAGCAGGTGAAGAAGCCGTCAAACATATAGGTAAAAGGGAATGGGAGTTGCAAACATAATAAAGAAAATCATAATAGACGTAGATAAAAGGAAACTCTCTCTCTCTCTCTCTCTCTCTCTCTCTCTCTCTCTCTCATAATATCAAACACAACTATAAAGAAAAACAGAGGAGGAATTAAACCAACATATGTTACCGTGGTGGACCGGCCTCTCGCTCGACCACAGTCTGACAAGATCAAAGTCAGACTTGCTAAACGAAGCGACTCCACACAAGAGCCAATTTCACCTTGACGTCTGGCCAACTGAAACACTTAATTGATCTGTGTTCGAGAAGTTGTTGAGGCAGTTGACTGTACACTCCACTACTCCACTGAGATACTCACGGTACAGTCCATGGTACAGTTCATGATATACTCCAAGGTACAGTCCATGGTGCAGTCCATGGTACAGTTCATGATATACTCCAAGGTGCAGTCCACGGTGCAGTCCATGGTACAGTCCATGGTACAGTCCAGGGTATAGTCCTTGATATACTTCACGGTACAGTCCACGTTACAGTACTCTGTTGTCCCTTGTAAAGTACTTGTTAAACTAGTCTACACTATGAACTGTAATTTGAATGTTAATAAGTACTGATAATTACAAATTGGCCCCGGTCAGGTCCTTCAATTACTTCCCAGTTAACTGACTGGTTGTTCAGAATCAACCATAGACTGTATGTTGTGCACCCGTTGTTATTATTTGACGCCAGTTGACTGTTCCTTGGATTGAGTTGTCATACAGTTGTCAACAGTCAGCGAGCAGCATCTTTACACCCACCTATGTGAATATGTTTACCAGTATGTGGGTTCTGACTCATCGGTCAACACAGTAATTATTGGCGAAGAAAAACTTAATGACTGTTGCTATGAGGAGATGGTTTATACTGGTAGTCTACTGTAACACCACAACTTAGCATCAGGTATAAATAATTTAATATAATGCCGTGAGTTAGTTTTATGTATATGACCAATTAATCTATTCCCAATATCTGGCAAATTAGCTGCACTTCCCTGAGGGTATTTGAGCACCACTCTGTGAATGCTCATATGTCCTGAGACACTCAGGGAGAAGGACAA
This sequence comes from Homarus gammarus, assembly GCA_958450375.1. Lineage (NCBI taxonomy): Eukaryota > Metazoa > Arthropoda > Malacostraca > Decapoda > Nephropidae > Homarus > Homarus gammarus. The sequence goes on from CAUDMG010002111.1 coordinate 442,828, forward strand.
TCGTGGCGGGAGCACCACAAGCACCGGGAAGGCACGGGCGGGGAAAGCCGCATCAAAAGCGTGCCCCTCTTGGCTCAGGCGCGCTGTAAAACGCCCAAAGAGAATGACTACCTCGGCAAGAAGTCGAGAGGGCCCTTGAGGAACGCCTTGGCTCTCCCGACGTGGTCTATCTCCAGGGCCATTGTGTGGCCGCAGTGTTCCCCGCCCACGAGAGGATCTTATCGGTGATTAGTCGGATAAGAGGCTGTTATGGAGGGAGGGCGAGAGCACGTGCGGCGGCGGGACATGGAGGCTGCTCTCCGCCCCTTTTGTCCCTTCACCACGTGCTGTGTGGCGTTGGCCAGGCTGTGACGCAGGTGCTGGCGCCGCCCACTTGGGTAAGATAGTCCACCCGGATACGTTGACTGATGCAGTATCATTCACCGAAGAAAATTAGGTTCATAAATATTGATTTGTTTATACAGGGATGAGGGAATACTTCTCTTCATAAAGTGATGTAAATATAATAAAATAAACGTTATCTTTCACGTGGTTTTATGGTTGTCTATGATAATGCTTACTGTTGATAATACGATAGAGAACGTTCTTAATACTGAAGACATGATGGTAATATTATACTGTATATCCGGATGTATAAGTACACCTTTTCACATATCCGTTGAGACATTGTTACATAACTACTTGACAAATTTCATAACTAATTGACAGACAGAACACAGTTCGAATGACAATCTAAAATAACTGTTCGTTCATGCAAACGGAAGTGATTGACATAAGTTATGAAGTTGACAGACGTGAACAATAAACCGACAGTCTACATACAGTTTGAGAATGTAACAATTGGAGAATGACATACCACCAACAGTTATTTTAGATTGTCATTCGATATGTGTTCTGTCATTCGGTTATGAAATTTGTCAAATAGCTATGTAACAATGTCTCAAAGAATATGTGAAAAGGTGTATTGGCACATTTATGATTTCACTATTGTTGACAGTCATATAAAATACTTCCTTGGAGAAAAACACTGATTGGAAATTCATAACAAACTGCAACATGTTCCCTCACTCGCCTATCCCAGTTGCTGTCTAAACTCATACTCCTAAATAAACCCACCATCAAATGTATATAATAATGGCTAAACAGGTGTACGTTATATTGAGTTCATTTACAGGTTAATTTATAAAGTTACCACGAGCAAAACAGAAGCAAAGATCGAGAATTTTATCGTTATTTACTAGGAGTTTCTGGTCGTCTTTAGCCAGTTGTATTTGGAGAGATATTGTCATAAAATTGATATGATTTTTCTCTCACTGACGTAAAGTCCCAATCCAATACATGACCTTCACAAATAAACACAAGACCTGGAAACCTTATATGGGATTGATATGTTAGCTCCCTTACTAACCCCTTGAGGAGTTAAGCTTAAATCACTATCCTTAAGTTACAGCTTATACTATTATCTTAAAAGAGTTAAAAGTAAATAAAGACAAACCTTATAGTAACATTAAAGCTATGAATGTTGATATAGGTGTTAGTGTTTAGGTTATGAAGTCACGGTTGTATTATAAGAGAAATGTTTGTACTCTGTAAGTGTTTGTCCTCTGTAACTGTCGTCTGTAAGTGTTTGTCCTCTATAACTGTCGTCTGTAAGTGTTTGTCCTCTGTATCTGTTTGTCCTCTGTATCTGTTTGTCCTTTGTTTGTCCTCTGTATCTGTTTGTCCTCTGTTTGTCCTCTGTAACTTATTATAATGAATTTTGAGCCGTCAACTGGATCATAGATGAACCTTCCTCGTTGTAAGAGATTAATGGATCCTACGCTTCAGTCAGAGTGGGTGAGAAATGAGAAGATCCACTTAAACTCTACGATGGATGAAGCACCGAGATTTCGTTTTTTGTCAGTGAATAGAACTTTATATCCTAATTATTTTGTTCTAATTTCCTTCTTTTTTTTTGTTTCTTTTGTATTAGTTAAATAAATACTTATCTTGTGTTCTTCTAACTTATTGATGTAAGACTTATGTTGAGTGCCTGAAGATGTTTAACTTGAGATGAGTTGCTGGTGGACATGGTGATGGTAGATGGTATCAGGGTGTGTGATGAGACAGGTGTTAATGAACCAGGTAAAAGTGTGTGTGTGTGTGTTTTCATGATTGCTATCGCCTTGCATTACAGCGGGAAGAAGGCTTGAAAGATTAATAGTGTACCGGTAAGTGCCAGTCTAAAAGAGAAGCCATAAGTGAACTATCCGAGTTATCGAGGTCTGTCACTAACATAGCAGCTGCATTAAGAGGAAGATAAAAAGACCATCGTGTTGACGGAGGCGACATGATACACTGGGGAGTTGGGAGGCGTCTGAGGGGGCATGGAGGGTGAGGTGAGATGGCTTGGAGGGTGAGCTTCTGCAAGAGTGGGTGACGGTGATGAGGTAGATAGGTAGTGACTCCGTGACACACCCCCACACCCCCTTCCCACACCCACACCCCACACACCCCCCACACCCTCCTCCCAAACCCACACCCCCCACACTCCCTACCCACACCCCCACACTCCCTTCCCACACCCACACCCCCACACTCCCTTCCCACACCCCCACCCCCCTCCCACCCCCCACACCCCTCCCACACCCCCAAACCCCTCCCACACCCCTCCCACACCCCCACACCACCCACACCCCCCACACACCCCCACACACCCCACACACCCCCACACACCCCCCACACCCTCCTCCCACACCCACACCCCCACACTCCCTTCCCACACCCACACCCCCACACTCCCTTCCCACACCCACACCCCCACACTCCCTTCCCACACCCACACCCCCCACATCCCTCCCACACCCCCACACCCCTCCCACACCCCCACACCCCACACCCCCACACCACCCACACCCCCACACACCCACACACCCCCACACACCCCCCACACCCCCCACATACCTCTCATACCCTACCACCACCTCTTGTCATTGACCTTTGGCTGTTATTCCTGACAGTTTATTTTATATTACTTTTTGATATTTGTGTTAATGTCTTCTCGTCAAATGATAAAGTCCGGGTGTCTGTCTGTCTGTCTGGGTCTGTCTGTGTCTGTCTGTGTCTGTCTGTGTCTGGCTGTCTGTCTGTAAGTATACTATAAGTCTGGTAAACACACTAAATCATCAGTTGTATTTATATTTTTAGAATCTAGCCATACATATATACATACATACATACATACATACATACATACATGCATACATACATACATCTGTCTTTACTGTAATTCCTGTTGTATTTTTTTCAGTCCTAAATGGCAACATCCAATTTTATCTCAATTTTCTGTTTTCGTTTTATATATACAATTTATAAGTCACATTAAAATAAAAATAAAATATTGTACAAATTTAATGTCACAATTGTATTTGAAAAAGCGCACCAAAGACATTACCTTAATTGGGCCATCGACGTCACCAGGTTTAAGCGTGACGTCACACCTGCTAATGAGGCAGAAAGAGACTCAGAAATTCAGATAAGGAAAATAAATACTGAAACGAGGAACAATACTGATACGAGGAACAATATTGATACGAGGAACAATGCTGATACGAGGAACAATACTGATACGAGGAACAATGCTGATACGAGGAACAATACTGATACGAGGAACAATGCTGATACGAGGAACAATATTGATACGAGGAACAATACTGATACGAGGAACAATGCTGATACGAGGAACAATATTGATACGAGGAACAATACTGATACGAGGAACAATGCTGATACGAGGAACAATACTGATACGAGGAACAATACTGATACGAGGAACAATGCTGATACGAGGAACAATACTGATACGAGGAACAATACTGATACGAGGAACAATGCTGATACGAGGAACAATGCTGATACGAGGAACAATACTGATACGAGGAACAATACTGATACGAGGAACAATACTTGATACGAGGAACAATACTGATACGAGGAACAATATTGATACGGGAACTTTGTACATATTAATACCATCAACATGTCTCAGTTACTCCCCTATACAAAAACTTTCCTAAATTTTACTAACTACAAAAAAAAAGAAAACAAATCACCAAATGAAGAAAGTCGCCATTTTTCCCCTTTTGTAATGTTGTGTTCAGATATTCACTGATATTTTGGGGGGTATTTTTTATAGTTATTTATATTTATTTTCTTGTAAATTTTATGGAACTGCGAGTGTTACTGTCTAGTGAATTCCATTGTATTGTTCATTTGTGGTATTTAGTGAAATGTTGGTATTCAATTGCTTGATTCAATTGCTGTTTTATTGTATAATGAACTTTATTGTATTGAAAGTTTTATAGTTTTGTAGAGTGTGTGAGTATACTGTAGTTCTTATTATATTATGTAGTGCTGCTGTATTGTGTTTTTATGTGGATTCTCTTGTTTTGTAGTTTTAAATGTATTGTAGTTTTATTGGTATTGTGAGTTTTTTTGTATTGTGGTCTGTATTGTATTGATGGTTAATTAAGTTGTATTTTTTACTCATATTGTTGTTTTTATTGTATTAAGGCCCAATAGAGCATTACTTTTTTTAATGGGAGTCTATTGTATTGTGGTTTCATCTTTGTTGATCACTGTTAGTTTTAAGTCACTGGAAACTGCACCAATTTGTACAAGTCAGGGTGAAAAGTCCAGACGTCTCACTTGTTGCTTCACGAGCCCCGAGATTCAGACTCGTGAACCCGAAGCAACACCATTCCCCACGTCCCCCAGTGAGAATACATCGATCCAATTGAACACTTGTGTGAGTTCATTGATACAGAGTAAAACATTTATCTAACTCGTTCTCTCAAGGTTATCATTGTAACTTAGATGAGTCAAACGTTATTGACTGTATTGACTGTATGTAAAATATTAAACATAAACATGTCTGCCGATTCAAACAACACACATTTTTTTCTTTCAGCTTCAGTGTGTTGTTGTGTTGTGTTGTGTGTCACTGTTACGTTTATTCAATCTGTTTTATCTGCCTTCCTGGAATCCAAATGAAGGTTAAGGTTCATTTAGTTCTTTTGTGAACCCGTTATAGAATTTACTGGTAAGGAGTATGGTGGTGAGTGCGTAATTGAGGGCGCGTACAGGGGGAAGGTTGAAGCCTACGTGTCACTTACAGAGGAGGAACCAAATCGTTGTCTACCCTGGCCAGTGATAGTTAACGCCTCTCTGAAGCGACTACCCAAAGCATGACACTGCTATCACCCTGATGGCCTCAATAAAGAACACATAAGTGTCTATCTCTCGCTAGCCCCTCCCCCCCCCCCCCCCACTTACACCACTACACCAGACAGCAGATGTTATGGGACTTTGTTAGTCGAGTTTTGTTCCTGTTCTATACCTGATCTTTACGGTGTAGCTGAGGGGGTTACTGATGGAGGTGAAAAGCTATAATAATTTGAAGCCAAATTAGACGAGGAATACATTTTTTTCTGATATTTTTTGCCTTTTTTTTTCAAGCTTGAGTATTGGAGTAAACAGCTCACCTCTTATAGCCTTTGTTGTCTTTGATGAACAAGTATTAATAGATGAACCAATTTTTTTAAGAAATTCCTGACATTGATATTAGAGTCTTTGGTTAAATTATTGTCAAGGATAAATACACAAACTCAATCATATGGAACAAACACGAAGATTCTCCCTTTGAGTACTAGTTTATCCTGTCTTGTGAATACTCGTCCAGCCCTTCTCCTGAGTACACACACACACACACACACATACACACACACACACAGAGAACACTACAACTATTTCCGTTCTTCTGTTAGGTTGGAGAAATACATAAACAGATACATACATACAGGCACCGCCCCACTCACCGACCCCGCTGGCGTAAGTAAATATGCCTACAGTAACCAGGGAGAAACATCCTTTTGTCTCTGTTTGTTTTGTGGTCTCTTCTCTGAGGCTGTAGACCTGAGACATTAGCCAGCCCAGGAGATGGTTCTGCTAGGAGATGTTTGTGTGATGTGGTGTAAGAGCGAGTTAGTTTGGTCTCGCCCATAGATCTTTAGCTAAATAAATCTGGAGTAATTGACAAATTAAACCAACTATAAGGATAACTTTGCTGGTGTGAAGACTCTCAGTTGTAACACCGGGGAATATTGGTTTTGTTTTTTATCGAGGGGAAACTACAAGGGTTATACATATGGGTGGAGCGCTCTCATCCCAGCTGTCACTGAGGCATTTCTCTTGTACCCCCGAAGACTGGTGAGGTCGATGACCCGTAGACCTGCCTGCTGCTACCTCTCGCTGAGGTGACCCTGTGCCCTCTCTCTTTCTCTCGTGCACACCCGATTTGCAGTAAGGACACACACACACACACACACACATATACTGTACATACATACATACCTATACATACATACATACATACATACATACATACATGTGTGAGTGTGTATGCATCATAACTTGTAAGAGAAGTGGATTCTCGTCACCAAACCCCATCTGTGACAGATAGTTGGCCGCTTATGACAACAATATTTACCATCACAAAGTCTCAGTCAAATATGTGGCATTTTCTCTCGGTAACTCACATATTTTCTCGAGGGGATTAAGTCAACATTGCTATTGTTTGTATATCTATATATGAAATATTGATATCGAAGCTTAAATAAATTTCCATTGGTGAATAGAATCTTCCTCGTCAATACACACATTTTTTAATACACAACAGCAGCACCAGTGAGAGGCTTTGTGTTAAGCTGATTAGTGTTGTTACTATTTCGAGGAGTCTGGTATAAACATTAGTGAGGAAGTTGACATATTAATAAGTCCGCAGATATTATGTCTAATTTGTTGAGTTGATGTTACGTGCAGTACAATAGGTTGAAATATCACCAATTTAAGTTTTATCAATTATTAGTTATTATTTTGTTAGATTCTCTTTGTATCGTTGGATGTGTGGCTGATGAAGTGGTGTCTGGTGTTTACTCTTAAAATTCCTCCGACAGTGATCATATATCTTGTTTTAATGCAGTAAGCTTTAATTTAAGACTTTCTACGCTACCTGAGAAGGAATTTTATTACACTGCGACGTTATCTGTCACTTGTTAAAGACGTTGTTTATGGAAGGAGAGACTTAGTGCCTAACAGCCAAGCTACCCTCTATCACGCCTCACTCCACCACACTAAGTCATTCTCCTGTCGTGAAAAGTTTATTCCCGGAAGCTGGTGTGTTAGTTTCGTGGGTCGTCCCCCCAGAGATGACAATCCCTGAGTAACAAGACACAGGTTAATTAACAGGAAGAGTCGGCACTAATTGGTGTTGGCTCCTCACTAACCCCGCTGACAGTTGACTGCTGTTACTGTCGGCCAACTTTCCCGGGTTATTGTGGCTGACATAGTTTATTGGCATGTTCATGAAGGTACTCACATATGACCTACACTTGGGGGTTTACACAGTGATATGTTTTAGATTATTTACTGAATTACATTTCCGAACCTTTTGCTGAATTTGGTCTGTGTATTTTGTCTTAGTGTAACAGTATATGGCTGAGCTTCAACTCGGGTGGTGGCCAGCTGCCGATATTCGCCAAAACAAATTGGTTACTTGGCGTGTCAGACAAGACCTCTGCGCTATTTCACTGGACTACTACCAGTGTTTCGGGAGGCCACGTTCACCAGACCAGTGGACAAGTGACGATTGACAATTATTTTATATATAAATTCAGGAATCCAAGTTACCACAACTGTTACATTCAAGATCTTTAACTTTCACCTCCGGTTTAATAACAGTTTAAGTGAAGTAACTTTATAACAGGTTTACTAACAGCTCCTCAGACATTTGTAAATCTACTGCACCGCGTAAATCATCGACACAGTGTAGTGATAAAATACAGGTACATGCTGTGTTGAGCCAGAAGTGGGTCACCCTGCAGCGTTACTCTGCACCAAAATTATAACGTGAGTGTGTGACCCTTTACCCTACCCTTATCGCCCCTTTATCACCCTCCCCGCTACTCAACCTTCACCACTTGACCCTTTATCATTCCCCCTTGGCTTAATTAACCTGATTTTAGTAGTCTTAAAGGGATAATATGGCATTTGATGAACTATATTTCGACATAGTGCTCTCCTCATTGTACAGATACTGATAAATTAATAACTTATTAATTAGATGCACGGTCAGTATCTCTCTCTCTCTCTCTCTCTCTCTCTCTCTCTCTCTCTCTCTCTCTCTCTCTCTCTCGTTACATTCCGAGTAACTGAATTATATTTCCCCAGGTAACAATAAACCCAACTTTTGATAATGATATTTTTTTACGTGGCGAGTACGGGAAGGTGGTAGTTGTGGTGGTGGAGAAGGTGTTGGTTGTGGTAGTTGTGGTGGTGGAGAGGGTGTTGGTTGTGGTAGTTGTGGTTGTGTAGAGGGTGTTGGTTGTGGTAGTTGTGGTGGTGTAGAGGGTGTTGGTTGTTGTGGGAGTCGGGATGGAGAGGATGGTGGTAGTGGTGGTGGTGATGACGAAGATGATGGTTGTGGTGGTAGTAATATAGTGATGATGGTAGTGATGGTGATGATAATAGTTGTGGTGGTAGTAGTGGTGGTAGTGACTGAAGACCCTGTGCTGGCAGCTGTAGTGCGGTATACCCCCAGTAAACTAGAGATGGTAAAGAATGTATCAAACGTGTAATAACAGTGTGAGTGGTGTTAGGGTGGAGAGCAGTGAGTGGTGTGAAGGTGGAAGGGAGAAGTGAGTGGTGTTAGGGAGGAGAGCAGTGAGTGGTGTGAAGGTGGAAGGGAGAAGTGAGTGGTGTTAGGGAGGAGAGTAGAGAGTGGTGTGAAGGTGGAAGGGAGTAGTGAGTGGTGTTAGGGAGGAGAGTAGAGAGTGGTGTTAGGGTGGAGGAGAGTAGTGAGTGGTGTTAGGGAGGAGAGTAGAGAGTGGTGTTAGGGTGGAGGAGAGTAGTGAGTGGTGTTAGGGAGGAGAGTAGAGAGTGGTGTTAGGGTGGAGGAGAGTAGTGAGTGGTGTTAGGGTGGAAGAGAGTAGTGAGTGGTGTTAGGGTGGAAGAAAGTAGTGAGTGGTGTGAAGGTGGATAGTAGTGAGTGGTGTTAGGGTGGAGGAGAGTAGTGAGTGGTGTTAGGGTGGAGGAGAGTAGTGAGTGGTGTTAGGGTGGAAGAGAGTAGTGAGTGGTGTGAAGGTGGATAGTAGTGAGTGGTGCTAAAATGGAGGAGAGTAGTGAGTGGTGCTAAAATGGAGGAGAGTAGTGAGTGGTGTTAGGGTGGAGGAGAGTAGTGAGTGGTGTTAGGGTGGAGGAGAGTAGTGAGTGGTGTTAAGGCGGAAGAGAGTAGTGAGTGGTGTTAGAGTGGAGGACAGTAAAACTATTTGGGTATATCCCGCAGAGTTTTATTACCTCTTATAAAAGTGTAGTTACTAGCAGAGCTTACTAGTTAGTTGTCTTTTGAACAATAAATAATGTTTAACTTTATAAAAGAACTTGGGGGTCATAAAGGCGTACAGCACTGCCTCATGACGTCCTTAACACACGGGACCCCAATACTAATCAACCCCGCACAGGTATATCCTCCCAGTCAGCTGATCCATGTAAACACAAAGCGCACTTGGACCCATTTAACAGGCAATATACTGAATGGGAGGAAATAAGTATATCACAGTCATAAGACAGAGTGTAGTCTTTCTCTCCCTGTTCACTTGTTCAAATAAGACGCCAGGCCAATAAGCTTACTCTTAAGTGGACATATTTCCAACACTACATCGACAGAATGGAACAGCTACGGACTGAACCATGAATAACTGACTCACTTGAAAGTCAATATGTGAATCCCAGACGTAGACAGCCAACCTAACACATCAATTGTTCTGAAGCATAGCGAGATTCTCCGAGGAAACAGTGATATGGAAGAGAGTCATCACCTGCTAATGAAACTTGACACTGATAAAACCTCAAATTACCTCAGATGTGACAGTCCGCTCAAGATGGCTTAAGTGGTGTGGGGATCAGTTGGTATTCCCTCTCACTTTGCTTTAAGACGTCTCTACCTTGCACGACGTAACCATCCCTCAGCTGAAATGGGGCATATGTAGCTCTAGTCCACATGAGTAACAGCCTCAGTATAGCAGGTGGTATTAAGCATAGACAACAAGTTGGATGTTTTTGCCTGAAGAGTATCTATAAATTGATGTGGATAGAAGTTATGGTTTGGGACCATTTTTCCCGCATGTTTAGAACTCTCCGCTACACACATTGTGAAAGTTATGGTCAGATTGAATGTTTTGAAGCTGATTTATCGCTTCACATATCCAGCCCCTGAACTTTTACTCGCTGAATATTAGCTATTGAATACATCATCGCCAACTTTTCACGGCGTCTTATAGGAAGCTTTTTGATGTTGTACAGTTTACTCAAAAAACTATCGATACAAAATTGTGTTGAAAAAATATGATGACACAGCGGACGAATGATTTTGACAACCCTACCGAGACAAGAGGAGTCACAATGTTCATTCTGATATTCATCGATCACCCCAAGTACAGATAGTTTTTTGGGTGTTTGTACATTCCTACGATTAAATTATTAAGGATAATTTATTAAATTGATAGTGATGCACATAACGCAATGAAGATCGAGGACACTGGAGGAATTGAATGAAAAAAAAAAGTCACGGAAAATGACAGAATTTTGTGTGGTGTTGTTACGTTGTAGCTGCTCCACCTGCACACGAAACTAATGTTCGGGTGACATATTACTCCAAGAGATCTGTTTATGGCAAATATGTTAAAGGTGTGTGTGTGTGTGCGCTGGTAGACCCCAGTTCTGGTAGACCCCAGTTCTGGTAGACCCCAGTTCTGGTATACCTCAGTCCTGGCAGACCTCAGTTCTGGCAGACCTGAGTCCTGGTAGACCCCAGTTCTGGTAGACCCCAGTTCTGGTATACCTCAGTCCTGGCAGACCTCAGTTCTGGCAGACCTGAGTCCTGGTAGACCCCAGTTCTGGTAGACCCCAGTCCTGGTAGACCCCAGTTCTGGCAGACCCCAGTCCTGGTAGACCCCAGGCCTAATAGACCTCAGACCTGGTAAACGTTTTGGTAGATCCCAGTCCTCATAGACCCCACTCCTGGTAGACCCCATTAAACACAAGTACTGGTTTCTTTCTATGTACTTTTAGAGACTCTCTCTTGCTCCTTCTCTTTATCCCTCGCTCGCTCACTCACTCGCTCGCATTCTGTTTCTCTTTTCTCCCTATTTTTTTTATTTTAATTTCGCTTTCTTTTTACTTTCTCTCTCCCTTTTCCCTTTTCTTTCTCTATTTTCTTTCTCTCTCTCTCCTTTCTCTCTCTCCTTTTCCCTCTCTCTCCCCTTCCACTATATACCTGGCTAACATAGTTTTCACAATAACGGTATATTTTACCTCGCCAGACATGGTTGAAATTTTACCTGAATTTCTCTAAAACGGTCGAAAAAATCTACCCCGCTAGAGTACACTACGTGAAACTGTGTGTGTGTGTGTGTGTGTGTGTGTTTTCTGAAGAATATTTGGACCAACACAAGTATAGCGACAGCGTCCTTCATCATCTCTAGTGACTTGTTAACTCTACAACGTTCATTAAGAAGTAAGAGACTCTTCCTTACTGAACAAACAAAAATATACATAGTAACAAGAAGGTTAATATACCCAAGAATTATTCCATAATGGTTGGGCGGCCGATAAATATTTTCCCTTGAAATATTTTTATTATATTAAGGATCGCGTGTCCGCCATTTGATATCTGTATAATTACTTCACCAAATGGCATCTCACATATTTTAATTACTTTTCTAACTCTAATTACACGCTGTCTATGGTGTTTATGTGTTATTCTAAATGTACTTAAGAAGGAACCTCACTTGGATTATGACACTGGGAGGGGGGGGGGGTATGGAGGCTACCAGAAGAGCATTTGTGTGTTATCATGTTTGTTTTGAAGACACTAAGTAGCAGCGTGTGTTTGTCCGCACCGCCTTGGGACGAGAACATTATAGAACTTATGTAAATAATTTTTTTTTTTTATCCAGTGGTCTCGGCGGGGTGACAGAGGGGAGGGTGGGAGGTTGAGACAGAGGCAAGGAAGGGGGCGGGAAGGGGGGGTGACAGAGGGGAAGGGGTGACAGAGGGGAGGGGGTGATAGAGGGGAGAGAGGGGGGACAATGGGGGGTTAGGTTAGGTTAGGTTACGTTACGTTACGTTAGATTGTTAGTTTATGGTCGTCACACCATCTATCAGAGATGTTTCTTTATTTATACAGTGACTTTAACCATATTTCTCACCATGTTTACCTTTTGACAATAGATTCACAAACCTGGGAAGGTGTTTATGTTTCAGGGTACTACAACTCAGTGTCTGAAACTCTTAAAAAACTGTAGTAGCATTATGATTGAGGATCACTTGAGTACCTCTCTACGTGCTGAGTACGTCTCTACGTTCTGAGTACTTATATACGCTTTGAGTACTTCTCTACGCTCTGAGTACTTCTATACGCTCTGAGTACTTCTATACGCTATTCTGCTCCAGTTTTTGTTGTGGAACTCTTCATATTCGTATGTAAATGACGCGATGGAATATTCAACAAGTATACGGGGACGATTTTAGGATTACAGTTTTTCAGTGTTGTGTCTTTATTTTTTTTGTTCACCTTATTTGTTACCGTTTTAGGATCAGTGGATCATACTCTGGCTTCGGTGTTGAATGTATATTAGTCACTTGAGAACGATGGTTTAACCCCCTCCCCTACCTCCCACCCCCTACCCCACCCCTCCCCCACCTCCCACCCCTCCCCCACCTCCCACCCCACCCCCACCTCCCACCCGCTCCCCCACCTACCACCCCCTCCCCCACCAACCACCCCCTCCCCCACCTACCACTCCCTCCCCCACCTACCACCCCCTCCCCCACCTCCCACCCCCTCCCCCACCTACCACTCCCTCCCCCACCTACCACCCCCACCTCCCACCCCCTCCCGAGGACTGTACATAGGTTCATGGGTGTAAACATAGACCTTCTGGCTACCTTGAGAATATACTCCAATGAAACCTCTATTTAACGGACTAAATAGAGAGGAAAGTCCGTTATATCGAGGATCCGTTAGATAGGAAATAGATTTAATGAACTATATAGAGTTAAACAGTCCCTTATATCGAGGATCCGTTAATTGTGAAACCCCCCCCCCCATCGAATTTTATTGTATAGAGAGGGCAGTCCGCTATATGGAGGTTTTACTGTGGCACATAGATAATATATTCTTTATATTTTATAGCACCCTTTTCGACATATTATATTTTGTAGTGAAGATGTATAACCTGATTATACTCTGTAACTCAATTGTGGTCCTTTGTGATTTTTTCCGTCACTGGCTGTGGTGAAAGAAGTGAGCTTGGGCTGGGAGGCTGGGATTACCATTGTTTATGTAATGTAAATCCTCCCTTTGGGTATTCCATAGTCACCCTTTGGAGATATTTTTTGATATTTTTTCCAGCGTTAGGATTAAAATTTTGGTTGTGGATGCTCTCTCTCTCTCTCTCTCTCTCTCTCTCTCTCTCTCTCTCTCTCTCTCTCTCTCTCTCTCTCTCTCTCTCTCTCTCTCTAGGTGAGGGGTGAACACGGTAACATCAGACTTGTTATACCTACAAATATGGCCCCCTTATATATAACTATGGTCCTACGTGTCTTTTATGAAACACTATGGTCCTCAACTGGTCACTGTAGAATCCAGTGTCCTCGGCAACTCTCGCCCATCAGTATAGTTACTTCCTGGTGTGGTGGTTGGTTTATGTTCCAGATGACGGTGATTGTTCCGTAAATTTCTCGGCTGCAGTAATTATGGAAGGCGAGAAATATGGTCGGGTGGGTGAAGCTTCGGGTGGGTGAGGCTTCGGGTGGGTGAAGCTTCGGGTGTGTTTGTTTCATGAGCTTGTTGTGGGTGTAAGGTTACTGCCTTCCCGAGAGACCCTCCTGTGTTATACTGCTGACCCTGATGAATTTTCTCCTGGAGCTGTTGTGTCTTTCTGTCTGTCTGTCTGTGTCTGTTTGTCTCTGTCTGTCTGTCTGTCTCCTGTCTCTTTGTCTGTCTGTCCCTAAATATGATTCATTAAAGAGTTTAGTGTTTCTTCGTTCTACCATTCATTTCCTTGAGCCAAATTTACTTGTTTGTTACTGTTCATCTTCCTGGTTGAAGATATTACTAGTTCCTGGTTATAATACTGTCAGCCCCAGGCCAGCGGAGATGTTACTCGTTTTTATTATTAATTTCAACTGGTGTCCACGAGTTCACTGACCTGTTATATGAAGGTGTTGGTACGTGCTTTACTCAGATCAACAACTGAGGGAGTATATAATATTTCCTGGAGCCTAATGTACTTGGCTTGTGTGTCTATATGAGGCACAGATCTTTGAGTACTACGTAGAGGAAACTCCTTATTAACCCTAGAATACAGACCTTATTTTGTTTTATGTATAAGCGTCAGGAGATGAAACTCGTGTTTGTTTTTGTATGCGGCTTTTGAATCGTTTCTATTAATCCTATTACAAAAAAAAACATTCTTACCCTCCAAAGAAAATACCATTAAATCATTATAACAAGTAACAAAACTAATATTCGGTCATAAAAAGCGCACACGTATCTCTTGACAAATATCTATGTCGACATAAATCCTGACAGAAGTACTCAACATAGCCTTAACTAAGCTTATATAGAGAGAGTGATAAGTGTGTTGATAGTGCTAAGTGTGTTGATAGTGCTAAGTGTGTTGATAGTACTAAGTGTGTTGATAGTGCTAAGTGTGTCTAGGTCTGGGCGAATCCTTCAGAGGGTGAGTGTTTGAGGCGGGGGATGTGGTGGTGGTGGTGGTGGGGCGGCGCACTGCTCGACCACCAACCACCATTATTAAAGCTGAACCCCGTGTGGCTGATCCCCAGTCACCTGCAACCTCTGACTGGGGGCGTTGCTCCCTTTTCCTTCTCCTCTTCATTCTCTTCTTCCTCCCACACTTACACTCTTCACCTCTCTCTCTCTCTCTCTCTCTCTCTCTCTCTCTTTGTCTGTCTGTCTGTCTGTCTGTCTCTGATTCCTCATAACATCCCAGCTAACACGTCGTAATATCCCAGCTAATCCCTCATAATATCCCAGCTAATCCCTCATAATATCCCAGCTAATCCCTCAAAATATCCAAACTAATCCCTCAAAATATCCCAGCTAATCCCTCATAATATCCCAGCTGATCCCTCATAATATTCCCAACTAATCCCTCAAAATATCCCAGCTAATCTTTCATAATGTCACAGTTAATCCTTCATAATATTCCCAACAAATCCCTCAAAATATCCCAGCTAATCCCTCATAATGTCACAGTTAATCCTTCATAATATTCCCAACAAATCCCTCAAAATATCCCAGCTAATCCCTCATAATGCCACAGTTAATCCTTCATAATATCCCATTTAACCGCTAACACTCTCCCAGGTCATAGGCAAATTATACATCATTAAGGTCTTATTAATGACTCTTAAGGCTATTAATTACTATTTGACTAGTATTAAATCCCGTCTAATAATACCTATATTTGACCCCAGTTGACCTTGATAATGACCCCCCCCCTCCCCAAATCACCAAATTATTACTTTATCAATTATAATTACACAGTCATTCACTTTAATAGTAAATATCAAATGACCTCCTCGTGTTGTGACACTAGATGACATTAAGTAACCACAATTAACCTCAAGTAATGACATCAGGTGACCTCCCTAAT
Source organism: Homarus gammarus (assembly GCA_958450375.1). Taxonomy (NCBI): domain Eukaryota; kingdom Metazoa; phylum Arthropoda; class Malacostraca; order Decapoda; family Nephropidae; genus Homarus; species Homarus gammarus. Next base: position 458,607 of record CAUDMG010002111.1, read on the forward strand.
TACCTCGAGGAAATTACTTCTCTCCCTCGTTATCCGAAATCTGAATAATGTTGTCTTCAATTAAAGGTCAGTTAATTTTGTTTAATAAGTAACAACAGTTCTCATATCAAGGGTTAAAAATTCTGTTTACACTCTAATGTTAAGCTGTGATTGTTGTTTTATGTTCAGGGGTTGTAGTTTTTTCAATGGTTGTAGTTGTTTTTTTGTTTAATAGTTGTAGTTTTGACTCAATTGTTGTAGTTTTTTTTTAATGGTTGTAGATGTTTTTTTGTTTAATAGTTGTAGTTTTGACTCAATTGTTGTAGTTTTTTTTTAATGGTTGTAGTTGTTTTTTTGTTTAATAGTTGTAGTTTTGACTCAATTGTTGTAGTTTTTTTTCTAATGGTTGTTATATTTCTCTCATTGCTTATAAATCTTTCTTCGGTACTTGTAAGTTATCCCCCAATGGCTTTGTAAAGTTCACTTAACGATTGGAATTTTACATCAATGATAAAAATGATTCACTTAATGACTCCAATGTTAACTCTTAAGTCTTTGTTATTAATTAGTCTAATGTTTCGTTAATTAGAGTTCGTTGTTGATGATATAATATGGAACACACACACACACACACACACATGTATGTCTGTATATATGAATATTAAGTACACTACAAAGAACCACGTACGTATTTTGAACATAACACAAAGGCTATACACTTAGATATCAATATTAAAAACACCACGATATCAATATTATGTAAATTAGTTCCTCTCTACTCAAACACAACCCCGAGATAGTGATGATGCAGTGTGTGTGTGTGTGTGTGTGTTTATATACGACTCACTAAGGATATTACCAACATTTCTCTGTCAACACCAAGAGCTTCTTCCACCAGCGTTCAATAAATTAGTTATCATAAATATTGTACAACTAACTCAATAAATATTACGTTTAATGTAATAATTTGTAGGGAAACGAACTTAATCGGTGTGTGTGTGTGTGTGTGTGTGTGTGTGTTGATGGTACTTCAGGTAATATAGATCTTATAACCTGCTGCCTCAATAAAGTGTGTTTTTGTGTACAGCTGTGTGTGACAAAAAAGTACTCGAGTAGAAATTTAATTTTCAGGGTGACGCCCATAAGCTTCAAGGCTGATGTTAATGATATATTTCACGACAAAAAATAATATTATAAATCTTGAAACACGGAGGCATTTTTTCTACATGAACTTGGTATATTTAAACTGATGTATAAAGTGTGTGTTGATATCGTCTTTGATGAGAGGGAGGAGGAGGGGGTGGTTAGAGTTAATATAATTATTTAATGTTTTTCATTTAAGTTAATCTTCTTGTGTGTGTGTGTGTGTGTGTGTTACCTATGTATAATCCTTCTTATTTTATTTTACTCACCACTCTGCTAAACACACACACACACATTAAGCCTCTTGTCACAGTACCTTAAGAAGATTCCATGGCTGCTGCCCCTCGACCTCACTGGTGACACTATATATTATCTTCCCTCAGTTGGAAATTTCATGAAAAAGTGAATAAAAAAAATGTTGCAACAAGATAGTATAAAATTCGTAGACTTAACTTGAAAACTGCCGACTTAGCTGCTACGACGCGGGATTGGTAGAAATAGGACATTTCTCTCTTTATTATAACATTTCGTTGAATATTTTGAAATAATATTATTGTGAATATTAATCGAGTGTTATGTCTTGAGAATATGTATATCTTCATTGCAATTCGAATGGTTCCCCCTTGAGTTGTCCTTTAAGATAGAAAATACTAAATAGTTTATATCCCGCTTCTGTTTCAACTAAAACCTATAAGCAGTTCCACCTAATTAATATTTTAATTATCGTTGCCATGTACAGTCACTCAAAAAACTATCTATACTCGGGGTGATCGATGAATTTCATAATGAACACTATGACTCCTGTTGTCTCGGTAGGGTTGTCAAAATCCTTCGTCCATTGTGTCATATTTTCTCAACACAATTTTGCATGAATAGTTTTTTTGAGTGAGTGTACGTGACGTCATTCTGCTGATGTTTATAGTCAGGTAAACACTTTGATGGAGGAGAGTCATGCAGGTGAGTCATTTCCTCCGAGTTTCACCTGTGAGTGACTTGTAAAGGAAAAGTATACAAGCTGACTCCGGTTACAATTTTCTTGGCATCTCTTCATTCTTTTATATTTAGAAGACCGCAAAAGACACGCATATTTGAGACATTCTGGGACACAGCCAAGCGTATAACCAGATGAAACAGTTTAACATTTATTTTCTTTATACAATGATCATTATATTCATAGATAAAAGGTTAAGTTAAATACCGAATCATTAAAAAAAAAATCATAAGTTTATCTCCTGAGTTTATTTGATCGTGTGTGTGTGTGTGTGTGTGTGTCGCGTGCACATCCTCATTATACCTGCTACATTAAGATACACTATATGAATACTTGTCAAGCAGCTTATTGCACAACAAATCTTCACTCGTCGTACAACTTTGACCTTCAACCGTGATACTAAACGGTGACCTTCACAGTCAGGGTAATTATTCACAATTTATGTTGGTTAGTAGTCATCATAGTCCACGTCACAGTCTACGTCACCGTCTACGTCACCGTCTACGTCACCGTCTACGTCACCGTCTACGTCACCGTCTACGTCACAGTATACGTCACCGTCTACGTCACAGTCAGTCCATAACGTTAAGCACGACTGAACTAAACGAGTCATATGAAGGCGTCAAGGAACAAAACCCCCAGAGTGTTTATTACTTAATTAATATGGACTGAGTTATCACTTTAGCGTGAAAATTATCTAGTTATAATCATCGTTATATAATCATGTTAGTTAGTGTGATGACATAAATATATTGTAATTTCAGTCTTTTTACAAATATAAACGATGAGAAATGTACTAAGGATTTTTTTTATTTTTTTTGTAGGAGGGATTCTTACGTGTGTGCTGACGTCTTGGAGGAGCTTTGAAAAAAAATGACAGGATTATAAGCACAATTTTTAACAACTAAATACGAAGACACTTTAAACAATGAATACTAGGAAAATTTTAACTATATATATTTATTAACAACTATGACATATTTAACAACTAAACACCTTTCGATAACCAAACTAATCGAGATGAACCACGCAGACTAAATGAAATATTATGTACAGTAGCGAACAAAATTGCCTGGACACTCCTGGCGACATATGGTAACTACTTGAAGGTCATAACATGGAAGTGGTCTTGGAATTATGACATCTGTTTGACTGTTATTTTATTTATTTTTTTATATTTGTATATTCTGGCATAAGAAAAATCAGCTTACAGTTGCTCAAAAAACTATCTATGCAAAATTTGAGTTGAAAAAATATGACACAACGGACGAAAGATTTTGACAACCCTACCGAGGCAACAGGAGTCATAGTGTTCATTCTGAAATTCATCGATCACTCCAAGTAGAGATAGTTTTTGAGTGACTGTACACAAGTAGATGCCAGATATTGCCAAGTGTCGAGGAAATTTGCAAGATATCGAGTTCGAGGGACTGAGGATATCTTCATTAGATGTTCGTCGTCATGATAGCAGACTGGGAAGAGGTCGTTTTTTTGTACCTTAAAAACAGATATTGATTGAAGTAAGTCTTATAGTTTTTTGGTACTGTACTTGTATCGTCGTGCTTTATGTCCTTGTTCTTGACCTCTGACCCTAGATGTCCCTGTTCTTGACCTATGACCCGGAATGTTCTTCTCCTTAACCTATGACCCGGGATGTCCTTGTCATTGACCTATGACCCAGGATGTCCTTAACCTATGACGTCCTTGTTTTTGACCCGATGACTTGAAATCACTTTCGGATGTTCTAGTTGGTATAATCCATCACCGTCCACCTGCCTGTTAGCTATATTACTTTACACGTCTTCTCAATCCTGTGCATAAGAGGTAACACTCGCTTCTTATTAGTTCAGTGGGATATCTTCTCCGTGTACTAGTGACCGAGCTGGAAGTTGACGTCGCTCGACTAGTGTGTCATTTTTATTGATTGAATTCGTGAAATATTAGGTTTTCAAGCTGGTTCGGTGAAAATTATCCATCCATTACCTGTAGAGACTGTATCACGTCCTCGCATCGTGGCTTCTGAGATGTTATTACTGTAAGTCTTTCCTCTGTACACCTGAGTCAAGCGGGTTTTCGGTGCGTCTGTGATTGTGGGTTATATGAGTTTGTTAAGATTTAGTCAGTATCACCAGTAGGTTACAGTATACCACCATGGGGCATTTATTGACAATGTAATTACTCCTATGATTCTCTAGTCCCACGCGTGAAATTTGCAGAACGTTTAGGATCTGTCGCTGACCAGGAGGAGTTAAAGGAAATTTGCAGAAAGCTGCCGATATTTTTGGAAGCATTCTTCTCAAGCTCTGGTGGCTTTCACATACTTCACTCCAAGGAGGAATATTTCTGGGTAATATATCAGGTTAGTGAATGTTAACCTCGAAGAGTTAGTCCACGGTCATTCCTCTGAATAAATTGTGTTTTTTGATCTTCGTTCGTATCAAATTTAGCTGATTCAGACGTGAGCATCCTGGCCAGCGTCCTGAAGATGTCAGGGATGCCAGCCACCAGGAGAGTGAGTGGACACTTTGGCGGAATATTGCCAGCGCCTCACGCCATCAGGCAGCGTGGCGCCCAGCCGTAGAGAAGTGGCGAGTGACGCAGAAACTGACACACGTCGAGGAACGTAAGACAAGATGTGAGGACGTAGCATTAGATGTAGGGCTCGACACACCACGTGGGGCTCGACAAGTACAAAATCTCGATTCAGGAAGTAGTGTTGGTCCGCGATGTACAACTTGAGGGTCCTGTATGGTGTTGCTTTGGTTCCAGTTCGATTTGGAGACGGCACAAGACGTAGGGAAGAAGAACCAGAAATGAAAAATTACTGATAGATACGCCAACAACAAACGGACAGACGGACAATAAAACAGATAGATAAACAATATAAACAAATGATTAATTTAAGGAACAGATAGATGAATAAAGATATGATTTATAAATGGTAAGAGAGAAGGTAAATTAATACCCCAAGCTTCAGTTCCAAGTATGTGACCTTTCAGAAACTTCCCAGCCAGTGAGTTGTAATTATGGTCACCTGACGCTGCAAATAGTTCATGTTGGTAATTTTTCATTTTTTGACATGAATAAAATTTCAAGATTATGTGAATAATTAGGTGTGTGGACGTGAATTCTTGCATGATTGTGTGTGCCTGTGTGTGTGTGTGTGTGTGTGTGTGTGTGTGTTAAGTCGTGTTTTACCATTCTCTCTCTATCTCTCTCTCCCTCTCTCTCTCTCTCTCACACACACAGACACCTGCAGACAACCTGTATTGTAAAACAGCTTCAAGATAAGTTTTAACGTGGCGTAATTTTCACAACCTTCATGTTTTTGTTGTTGTTTGTCTCCGTCAAACTTCTTATACCCTTCGCCTCTCCTTCAGAAGCTCTAAGTTTGGCCAGGATCATGGGTGCAGTTCTCCCACCCCCACTATACCACACAGCCACTTCCCTCAGAATTTAAACTTCGGGAAAAGTAATATAAAGTGAATTTTTAACCCACTTCGGAAACTTTTGGTGGGAAAGTAGAGGTTTACTGTCGGCAATAAATTCGAAAGTTGGTCGAAAATTTGTTCTGTAAGTTGTTTTTGTCGATTCTTCAGCCTCTGGGGGAGATGTATATACGGTTTACGCTCCCCGAGAAGTACCGGATGATCCCTGCCAGCCACCACACTTTTAGCGTGATTGGTCGAGGAGAGGTTCTTCCCTCACCTTCGAGAGACTTGGGTTGTTAGTCTGGGTGGATCTTGCGTTTCTTCTCCGTGTTCAAGGCGTCTTTGCGTCATGGGTCCTGCATCTTTTCACCCTCAATTCCACGTCCTTCAGATTGCTTTATTTTTTTGCCTCTTGCTTCAAACATCACATCACTACGCTCATTATATTAGTCTTGAATCGTCAGTTTTTTGCCTCACATGTCTCGTGCATCTCTTCACCACTCTCAGGCTAACAGGCTCAGTGTCTCGTGTCGTGGGTTTCAACTCCAAGTCAGATAATGGGAAACGTCTTGAATAGTTTTTTATTCTTGAGTCATAATTTTCCTCTTTTTTCGAGTCAATTATGTTTAGTGTGTTGAGTTTAGTTTTCTCCATCCTGTCCATGAAATATGTCCTCTGTATCCGTTGTCAACACCCAGAGTACGATGCTAACTCCCCCTGATTACTGTGTCAACCCCCCAGAGTACGATGCTAACCCCCCTGATAACTGTGTCAACCCCCAGAGTACGATGCTAACCCCCCTGATTACTGTGTCAACCCCCAGAGTACGATGCTAACCCCCTTGATTACTGTGTCAACCCCCAGAGTACGATGCTAACCCCCTGATTACTGTGTCAACCCCCAGAGTACGATGCTAACCCCCCCTGATTACTATGTCAACACCCAGAGTACGATGGCAACACCCAGAATACGTTGGCAACCACTTAGTACGATGAATTAGGCTGTTGAGTAAGAGGTCATTATAACCCTTGGAATACAATGACTTAATCTTTTGAATATGATGATCCAAATTACTTCAATACGATAACATTGTATTAGAGGGCCTAAGTCTCTGTGTTTTTTGGAGGTAACGTATTTAGGCGACTCAACAGGTTAAAGTTTTTTAGTAGCTCAGGTGGGAGTTATTATACTGTAGAACAAGTATTATTAAGTATGATAGATTGGCTCCTTGTGATGAACAATTAGAAATGGTTCATGGAATACGAATTTTGTACTGTTTGTTTATATTCCTCGTATGTGTTTATGTTTTATTATATATATGAAGAATCTAAACACAGCAAATCAATGACCATAAAAACTAGATCGAGAAAGTAGATAAACAATGTTAATATCTAAACACAAAACGTTAAACTCTTCTCTCGTGAAATTGAATTGAATTTTCCTTGGCATTTCACATCCAATTTGGAAATGTATCAATGATTTAAATTCTAATTATTTTTGTCTAATTATCTCCGACGGAAGAAAAAAAAGTAAGAAAGAATAATGTTTTTTTTTTTCTCAGATATAATAGAGAATTTAATATCGTAAATAGGAGCCACTTTTTATGGCCTTTTTCTTCTTCTCGGAATCAGTAATAAATAATTTCTCGAGTTTTCCCTCTGTTGAAGACTCATTATTACCCGCCTCTCCTGGGCCTGATGGGCGGTGAGGGGCTCTTGAGTGACCTGGAGGGGCGGAGGAGGTAGTGGGAGAGGTGGAAGGGGTGGTGGGAGGGGGCGAAAGAGGGGTGGGAGGGGGCGAAAGAGGGGTGGGAGGGGTGGAGTTGGAGGTTGGAGGGATGGAGGTTGAGGGGGGTATGAGGAGCAGAGGGGGTCGTAGGAGGGGCGAGAGAGGGAGGTAGATTGGGCGGAGGGGGAGAAAGGAAAGGTGGTGGGGGAGGTTATTCTCCATTACGTACAACTAACTTAACCACTACAATACGATATCTTGGCCCTCTGAATACGATATCTTGACCCTCTGAATACGATATCTTGACCCTCTGAATACGATATCTTGGCCCTCTGAATGCGATATCTTGGCCCTCTGAATGCGATATCTTGGCCCTCTGAATGCGATATCTTGGCCCTCTGAATGCGATATCTTGGCCCTCTGAATGCGATATCTTGACCCTCTGAATGCGATATCTTGGCCCTCTGAATACGATAATTTTGCCCTCTGAATACGATATCTTGACCCTCTACATACGATTACATAATGTTATTGTCACGAGTACTCAAAAGGTTAAGTTCCATCTCGCCTCGAACTTATTACGAATCATCAGGGGATATATACCATGACCGGCGCCTGTATATCGAGTAGACAGGCAGCTTTACAGTCCAGGAAGGAGGCTTAACCTTATCTCCTTTTCCAGCTCAGCTCTTATCCTTGGGCTTCACCCTGTGGTACTGGCAGGATGGAGGTTAATGTGTAGTGGAGTGTGGCGCGGGGGTTGGAGTGTGGCGCGGAGGTGGGATGTGGCGCGGGGGTGGGTGAGGGTGGGTGGGTCTTAAAGTGCCCTATACACACTGTCAGGAGCAAGGAGGGGAGAGTGATGAATTTTGCATGCCACCGCCCATTCACTTATGGATTTTTCACGTCGTTAAGGAACCAAAGTGGGTGAAGCTAACACGAGTTTTCAATCTTACCCGGATCCTTAACACTGCCCACGGGGAACTTGAGAGAGAGAGAGAGAGAGATTGTTTCAGATTCGTAAGTATGTTTAATTTCTATTGAAGGAATATATATAAGGCTAGTTAGGTGTGTACTTGTTTATACCAAAAGAATATTTAACCGATAAAAAGTTAAGAGTAATATGTAAGAAAGGTTAATATCATAATGAACTGTCGATGCTGATGTAGTCGTAGTAAAAGTTTTTTGTCGATATTAAGGTAATTATCCTAGAAATTGAGCTCAGTGAATCACCATTAACAAAACTATAATTGTAAAACTAAGTAGGATTTGTTGTGGAAAAAAATAACATATAAAATTCTCAGTAAATTCTTTTTATGACTCGGTTTTGTTTTTCTTCTCATAATTTAAACTAATATGAATATGGTTTTACTAGTGTGTGTGTGTGTGTGTGTGTCAGTCTAGGCTCACTATAGGACTGCCTAACTGTCTCTATATAAATATTTTTCTCTCATTCCTCCTGTACTTGTAGCCAAAATAGAGTGAACTTGTGTGACGTTTCTGAGGCCAAGAAAGTTATGAATAAAAGCAACTTGGGTTGATTTTAATACTTCATAATGTAAGAAGATTTGTAATGATTAGGGAAAAATACTCGAGTTCTGTTATTTGAGGAGTAGAGGACACACGCCCAGGCTGTGTAGTTCTTAACATAATACTGGAAACTTGGCTTCTTGAAGGAACTGTATCTTAGGGGAGGATTTTCAACAGTTGTTCTTTGTCTGTTTATTATACATTTTCCATATAAAAAATTCTCCCATTGGCTGTGAGAAACAGTTTAATTCTTTTCCTTGAGACTGAATGTAAAATAAATGTCCCCTTTTTCGAAACTTTTGTCCACTTGTTAGTGAAGTTTTAGTCCTATCCTATACACGGGGAAATGGAAGGTAGGTGTGTGTTTGCATGTTTGTCGGTGTTTATACTCATAGTACATTTAGTTTGGGATTCTTTGTGTGTGTGGGGGGGAGGAGGGAGGTGGATGTGTGGCAGTTGAGTCGATACAGCGCTCGTCTCCTACAACGAGGGTCTCTGGTTCGAATTCACATCAACACCCCCACCACCTTCCACCCAGCAGAAAATGGACACCTAACTTTACATCCTGGGGAGTAATGGTAGAGAGAGAGAGAGAGAGAGAGAGAGAGAGAGAGTTAAAAATAGCAGAGGGACCAGAAGTAAACACCATTCACGAGGGGTTCATCAGACAGTCGAATCAAAGGAAAAAAACTAAAGTGAAAAGAAGCCGAATTTATAACTTCCTAGCGAGACTGAGTGGTAGAGGAGGAAGGTTGTGAATAGTTTGTAATATAATACCCGGGGGAGGAGGTGGTGAGGGAGAATTCATTAGGGACATAAACATAGGAGAAAAGAGAGACAAAGAAGAAGAAAACAAAAGAAAGGAAGTAGAAAGGCATTAGAGAATAAAGTTATCGATGTTGTGAAGAAGATGCAAGAAAAGTAGGTAGAACGAATGGGATTTATTTTTCTGTTTTTTAAATCGAGCGAAAATTGAAGACCAGAGACTAGTACTAGTGAGGAAAGTGAAGAGATGTATATATGTTTGTAGGAAGAAACTCACAGCTAAAAAAGAGAAGAGACAAAATATACCAATGAAAATTATATTCCTGGAGGCCAAAGGTCACGGTGGCTGGGCGGGAGGCTATTCAACTGACATTATACCATCAAAATTTGACTTTGTAAATTGGGTAGAGTTGTCCCTCAGTGGCTGTGGAGATTTTCGGTAAATTCCCTCATTAAGGTAAACTTCAGTTGTCTTGTAGGTGAGGTCTTGTGAAGGAGGTGTCCGCTAGGCATCAGGTACACTCCCACCCTCGTGTGTCCCAGACGTCAACCATGTCCACTACTTATTGTGTTTATTTAATGAGGAAAGTATATATTGGTGCGTAAGTTGTCCCTTTAATTATATTGGAGGCAGATGGAGTATATTACTGACGTGATTGTAAATATAATTTACAAGTATTTATTGATTAACACTGCCAGCGTCTATCATAACAAACAATGTATTAGGTTCGGACGAGCTGTGCCTCAACTTACTGTGTGGGACGATAGATTTTCCCGCCAACGCCTCCGTATACAGTAGCCTGTCCACGCACCCTGAGGCATTGCTCGCGTCGTCTCAAGCAACTCTGTCATTTATGATTCTCGCATCCTTCAAAAAGTTGTAAGTTTATATTAGAACTTGGTTACATACATTGCGCACAATAACAACTGTCACAAAGACATTCTGATTGTTCCATTTTCTCCTTTAAGAGAACGACGGAAAAATTATTGCATTCCAGGAGCCGGACTGTGGCGTGAATGACACAAAAATGCTCCTTCAAAAAAACTTGTCATAAATTTTCCCAAAAGCTCTTATTCATATTTAAATTTTGCGCGGGTATGAAATATTAATGCAAATGTGTTGTTTGATTATTCTCATTAAAGTCAGGTACTGAAAACTGCACTTAAAAATCTTTCATGGTGGGGAGTCTATTGTCCAAGGCTCCTCCACTCCTGCTGGGGAGGCCACAGGAGGCAAGACGGTGGTGTACGCTGATGGACATGAGAGGCGACGCTCCCATACCATGATGTCACCACTCTCATCCTCTAAGGAGGCTGGCAGTTGCGATATCGATAAGCCCACTCCACCAATCTTGCGTAAATCTGTAAAGCTGAGAGGGACGTCGGATGTTAAAACTCCCGCAGCGAGAGTTGTTGGAGGGCTGCTGACCCGCGCGGTTCCTTTCTTCTGTTGTTCACTTTCCTCACCTCAGAGTGGCCGGCAATTTTCTAATTTGACCGTCAGGAACCACACTGGCACAAGGTGACCTTCCCTCTTGCGTTCATTTTTATCATGATTTAGTTCTTCCTGTTTCCATTATCTCCTTGAGAGTCTTAACTACATTATTTTGCCAAGCTGTTGAAACATCTTGACAAACGTAAAATAATCATTGTTTTTTTTCATTTACGTCTATACATTTCTTTCATCCTCACAGTAACCAAACAACATCTTCACTACTTTGCACTCTCTCAGTGTGTTGGAGTAATACACTGGAATATTCTCAGAAAATATACTATCTCCAACAGTAAAACCCTTCGTGGAAAATAGATCGATGTAAGTAATAAAGAAGGTTGAGGAAATTAGGTGGAATAAATTAACAATGAAATATAGCAGAGACTAGCTGTTCTCTCCCACCCGCTAGTGACCAAAGTTTACCATTAGTGAGCACACCTGCTCCCCTTATTCCCCCACTCACTTGCCATCCCCACTCCCCTTTCCCTGCCTACCCCACTCCTCTTCTTTTGCTACCCCCACTCCCCCATCCCCCACTCCCCTTTCCCTACCATCACTTCCTTGTAAAAAAAAAAAAAAAAACTTAAATTTGCAAAATAAAATATATATATATTTTTTTTAAGAAGCTGAACAAAAAGTTTGAGAGTGGGAGAAAGCAGAGCGTTTCAGGTGGTTAGGCACGAGCGGTCTCCTTTTCTTTTGGCAAGTGGACAAGAGGCAAGGGGCACTTAGCAGGGAGGCTGAGGAATGACACGGCAATGTTTTGTGAGTCTTAAGAGCCACAGTAACTAGGGTGGCCGGCCGGTCTGCGATAGTGTCATGTATTGAAAAATGGTGATAACTGTCTTAGTTAAACTCCCTCCGATTAGTAAGAGACCTGCTTCTTATTTTTCGTTTTTCGTTTCTATATCTCGTCATTCTCCCGTTCTTAAGTAATGTCGTATACTGTACAACTGAGGTTCATATTCTGTATGTATTGCTGACTCTTGTCTTACTGGACGTGGAGGGACGGACATCACATATTTTCTTTTATTCTTATAATTTTTTTTTAATATTTCTACACAGGTAAGATAAAGGTTAAGGATCAAAGAAAACATCAGTTTTTTTTTTCAGTTCAAGGTCTTTCAATCGCTCCAATAAATATTTACCTCAATATATACAGAACAAATAGAAATTAACTGTCTCCCACTTTCGTCAAAATAACAATCATTCGTCAGTGATCAAAATAATTGGCTGACGAATTTTCCTGCCGACTTTTCTTTCGTCAGTATTAAACAAGACTTGTAACAACAATATAAATGGTTTTGATGATTGTCTTCGGGGACGAGGAATATTCGGGCAATTTCTTGAATTAATAGAGGGGGATATCCTGCAGGAACCACCAGGGCCTGGGGAGGGAGGGAGAAAGGAAGGAGAAAAGGGATGAAGGGGTGAGGGGGAGGAAGGAGAGAAGAAGGAAGGAGGGAAGGGAGAGGGAGGTGGGGGGGGGGGGGGTAGGATCTAGCAGGAGTACTGTTTAGGAAGAAAGAAAATTGCACTCTTATCAAAAGTGGCCATTGAGGTATTTACCTAAGGGGAACGGTAATAGGACCTTAATTGGTTTCTCCAATCTCTCTTCACTCGCTTCTTGTACTTAAATCTGGATTAATCCTGTGTATGTTAAATCTGATGCACTCAATTGGATGCTGCCTGGTAAGAAGAAACGGGACAAGTCGAAGTTTCATCTCGTCTCTATAATCTTATTTTCTACTGTATATATTGTGCGTATATACCAGTTTATATCTGGTGATGATCAGGTTAGGTTTAGGATAAATTTGGTTAGCTTAGGTTTATATAAGCAGTAGTATTAAGTTTATCCTAACGCTTAGTCTATGGACTGATTAATAAAGGTCTTGATAAGAAAAACTGTGGAAATAAGACCAAAGTGACAACATCTATCACACAATCAACACATAAAGGACGCTGCTTGATGGTGACTCCTCGTAGGACAAGAAAAAACCCGCTACTTTACACCTCATTAAATGTTTCCTTAATAATAATAACTGAACTTTATATTTTCCAGCACATTTTTTTTTCTTCAGGCAACACACACACACACACACACACACACACACACACACTATGTTCCCCAGAGAAGTACCACCACCTCGCTACCCAGATTCCTTGCTTCTTCACCCTCACGCAACTCGTAAACTTGATACGGGACAGTCACCACACACGCTGACACCAAATTGTATTTTCTGGGTCGGCACTTCAGCCCTGATGGCCGCCGTCCTTGACCTGCCTCCCATACACCTCCACCAGTGTCTGTCTCTCTCTCTCTTGTCGTCACCCGGGCAGTATGCTTCCGTCACGTCCATATCTGTTGTACTGTTGTGTCTTAATACTTGTCGGCGAGACGAACACACAAATGTTACCATCATCTACAGGAATTAAATGAAACACGTCTCCATCCTACACACACACACACAAACACACACACACACACACTTGCCTGTCCTGCCGTTCGGTCACCCATCCAGCCTTTATTCTTTGCCCTGGACCTTCTGTGTCCCTCTTCAAGCACACCCTCTTCCACTCATTTAATTTCCTCCCCCCCTTCCCCCTTCCCCCTCTCCCTCTGCACTTTACCATTCGTTCCTTTCCACCCCTTACCATACCCCTCTCCCAACGAAGCTCCTTCATCCTTTTTCAATCTCTCCTCTCCTCTCCTCTCCTCTCCTCTCCTCTCCTCTCGTTTCCTCTCCTGTCTCACCAAACCTCCTAGTTCCTCCATCAATCTTTCAGCATCCGATCCTTTCCCTCTCCAGTTCATCTTTCTCTCCATTTATTCGAATCCTTTTTTCACCTAACTACTACTTCTTCCTTCTCTCCATCTATACTACATCCTTCTTCCTCCAATTCTAACTCTTCCTCTAACTTCTTCTTCTCTTTCCATCCTTCTCTCCATCTTTTCTGCTGAGTCGTAAATTTAATCAGTTCTCCGGTGAGTACAAAATTATACCTCCCCCTTTTTTTGGAACTGTCACTCCTCCTCCCTTGGAGTTTTTGAACGATAAATGTTAGAATATTTCAGTCGAGAGGTAGACGGAAGCAGCAGGTCACACCATAGGTCAGTCAGTCTCTTGCTACGGGGTTTAGGTGGGGAGGCTGGGGTAGAAGTCTTCAGGGTGGTGCTACGTGAGGGAAGAGGTAGGAGGAAGAATGAAAAAAAAAATGTTTGAAGGAGAATCGGGGAGGAAGAAGAGTGAGGGAGCTGAAGGAAGAAGATAGTAAGGGCGAATCATTGAGAAAGAGGTTTAGTTAATTTAGATTTGATTAACTTCAACGTCCATATGAAGTGATTTTGAATTCTGATAATTATATTCACTTCTCGTCTTCAATACTACTTTTATTTTTTCGTCTTTTTTTCTCTATTCTTCGCCACATTTCTTGAGTCATCATAGGATTATCTTCTTCTCTTTGATTCACTCACCTGACTGTACTCTACTGCCTCGGTGACTTTGATAAATCGGTCACATATAACTTCTGTAATTCCCAGCTTGTCGTGTTAAGGTCTGATTGTAATAATTCTTTCTTAACTCAGAAACTGTTTATAATCTTTGTGTCTTGGAGCTCATGTTATTTATTTACCGGTTAAGTTGTTATTGTTATTTGTGTTATTGTTATTATTATTATTATTATTATTATTATTATTATTATTATTATTATTGTTGTTGTTATTGTTATTATTATTGTTTTTGTTGTTCAGGTGACACTATATTTGGGTAGATTGTACAGTTTAATAGTGATGTACTGTACTGAACGGTGTGTGTGTGTGAGAGAGAGAGAGAGAGAGAGAGAGAGAGAGAGAGAGAGAGAGAGACATCTTATAAATATTATTCTTTCCATAAACATTCGATTATATTTTTCATGGTGAGAATTTCAATCAATTTATTTTACAACATTTAGTTTAGTTTTTACACTGACCGGTGTTGATGGTGTAGGTGTTGATGGCGATGTAGGTGGTGGTGGTGGTGATGTAGGTGGTGGTATTGGTGGTGAAGGTGCGATGTATGCCGGGTGGAGAAGGAGTGATTGGCAACTCCTGACGCCGGGTTACGGCCTCCGACACCTGTAAATGGAAGGTCTAATTACCGCGTTGTGGTGAGGGACAGGTGACACGGTTGGCGTCGCCTCACCTGTATAAACACCTTTCAGTGGCTCCTGTACCTTACCAGAGCAAGAGTGGCTCCTGTCTCTTGGCTCTGCTCGATCTGTTTTAGTTTCATGTTTTATGTTTATATTTTGGCCAAAGCTGGAATGATACTTCTCTCTCACTGTATATATTAACACTAGTTCATTTACACCTGCAAGTCTGAATTGTATTGTGGATGTTTTTTCACCATGCTATAAACACAGAATTATAAACCATATGTAGGAAATACTGTTATTATGAGCTTGTCTAGTATACAAAAGAGGCGTTTTTATTAGATTTGTGATTATCATAAATTATCCTGATTCCCTAAAATAAAAAACAACAACAACACTTTTTATATCACTTTTGATTTCATATTTAGAAAAAAATCACGAAATTCTGATCTAAAAACTCTAATTTGGTGATTAGTGGCTTTGAAAAATCATTACCCATTATTCTGCCGCGGTGAGAGAGAGAGGCATAGAAGAGGAGGAATATAGTGGTATGTGTTGTGACAGTGTTGATAGGTTAGGTTAGGTTAGGTTAGGTCATTCGTGTATCATTATCATTGTCTCAATCCGACCATAAATAGTCTTGGCTTGGAGTGTTCAAGGAAGTTCTCCCAGGATCGGATTTGAGCACAATTTGGCCCAGGACAGATCTGTGCAGCTCCAGCCAGCGAGGCCTGAGTGCAGCGGTAACTGTCTGCTCTGATCCTACCGCAGTTACCAGCGAATTCCTGTCAAGCCGGAGTGAGATGGTCTATATCAGCTGTGGTCCTCCCTGCAGCTGCCAGTGGTCACACGAGCAAAGCTGACTGTACGTAGATGATGTATTGGAAGAGGAGGACTGGGAAGAAATCAGGAATAAGAGTAATAATGAGGCTGTTGATTCAGACGCTAGTGTTAAGGAGCGAGATGTAATATTATGGAAAGGAATATTTAACTGATTAAAAAAAGAGAAGGTGTAGTCCTTTTTATCGAGGCACATTGGAAATGAAACCTCTATATAACGGAGTGTATGGGGGATAGTGTAGTCCGTTATGTCGAGGTCCGTTGGAATTAAACCCATAAACCCTTTATTTAACGGACTACATATCATATCTGTGTCCGTTAAATGGAGGTTTAGATCACCCCAAGTAGAGACAGTTTTTTGAATGACTGGACACACCCGAGTCTGTTAACCATTTTCTGGCTTTTTCTAATTGTTTGAGGCATCATGACCGTCACCTGGTTCCACCATTGTAAACCATCCATTTAATGTTTGTGATTACGAAGGATATCCCACACAGAGACCCGCTATTAAGTTGAGCAGTTCTGCGGAGGCCGTGTGACTGTCTGAATACTTCACTTTATTGAATTCTGACGTTATTTGGCGGCTACGTGGGTTTTATTTAGCATCATATTGTTGTTTAGAGTCTTACAGTGAAGCTTGGCACACAGTTTAAGCAGTTAAAGAATAAAGGAGAGGTAGGTGTTATTTCTCTATGGCAGACGTGGAAGGTTCTCAGTTCCTCAATTTTATTTTTAATTTAACTAGATTGAGTCGTCGAGGAGAAGAGCCTTATGACCTCACCCTCCATCTCAGACCTGAGTCGCAACAACCACATTTCCTCAAAGCTTTATAAGCACAGGTTCTCCCACACCACTTGAAGTGGTCGTCGATGAAGACTATATTTGCCAAGCAATTATGTGATCAATTTTTTCCCCACCGTTCCTCTCTGGACGATTTGTGAACAAACTTTCATTTAATTCAGTTCACATTTGCGAATCATTTGCCCCGACATAATGGATGCACTGTACTGTACTGTGCTGTATAGGGATGATACTCAAAGGGACGCAGAAATCTAGAGAAAACTAAGCTTAAGACATGTTGGCCCTCAGCTCTAGTGGTCGTTAGTTAAAGTCTGTCCAGGTCCAGAGGATACGACTCAACTACTAAGCTGATTGGATGGAAGCCAGCCTCCCCGGCAGCTGTGATAAGAACACCGAGGTTGACTGAGGTAATAGTGACTATCAAACTTGCCTTGTACGACGTGAAGGTCCAGGAAAGAGGAAATTATGTCTTCAGTTCGCTAAAGACAAATCGGAACTGAAGTCAGCAAACACACACCGATATTGTTTTTATCTCTGGACCTTCGATAAAGAAACAGACATTTGAATGGTAAATAATGGTCGTTCATCAGATGATCTACATAATATCGTAACTATGCGGCACCAGACACTCGATATACTCCAAAATCAACTAGTTCCTGAGATTGGGTCTGGCATCAAGTTCCCCTAACAAACCTTTGAAGCCAAGAATCCACGATCAAGTCTTTACTGCCTGCAGGGTCGTGATCCAATGGTAGTCCCAAGTGGTGCAGAGTCCGTAAGTCATCCAGTTACAGCGAGTGTGTGTGTGAGGGAAGAGTGCTCGTTCCTGCTATGGTATGTCTCCTGCAGGGATCTTCAGAACACCATACTTGATTCTTTATTATCATCTTTTTTTTATTCATGTTATAGTTTTGAAGAGAGAGAGATGGTGGAGGGAGAGTGTACAAAACTCCGGTGAAAATTTTCAAGGATACAACCCCCTTTCCTCTTCCCCCTACTTTTCCTTCCTCCCCTTCCTTTTCCTCGCCTCCCTCCCTGCCCCTCCCCCTTTCCTTATCCCCTTTCCCCCCTCCTTCTCCTCCCCTCCCCCTATCCTCTCCCTCCTCCCCTCTCCCTACTCCCCCTCTCTCCTTCTCACCAGTTTGGCTTTCGAAGGGGCAATACGACTTCAACCCCCCCTCCCCCCTCCCCCCTCCCTCATGATCCAGGTTGAAAACACCGGGAGAGAAACGTCCATTAAACATAAATTCTTAAGTGATGTCGTTTTTTATTCAGAAAGACTTTTGACACAGTGTTGGGAGTTGGAATTATACTTTTAACTATATTCTTTTGGACTAAGAGATGTGGAATTACTTGCTAAACTTTCTGTCTGGTTGTAAGGTTAATGTGAGACTTGTTTAACAACCTTCCAAAGAGAGGAACCGTTGGATCGGGGTGTTTGGGGCCTTAATTGCCTCGTAGTGGCTGTTACCGATACACCAGGTGATTTTTTTTTACTTTAATAACTTCATCATTTCAGAAGAACTTGTTTATGTTAACAAAAATATATTTTTATTTGTTTGTCCTGTATAATGTTTCTGTATCGTCTGATGTTGTTGCCGTGTGTGTTGAGGTCATGTTAGATTCATGGTTGAGAAGATACTGATTTTAGAACCTTGTTTATTTATATATGTAAGGAAGACATTTAGAGCGCCTGTGGGCCTAAAATTCAGTGTCATGCCAATTTTCAACCTCTGAACATAAACTTGTACAACAATTTAGGTTAGGTTAGAGAGAGAGAGAGAGAGAGAGAGAGAGAGAGAGAGAGGAGCCTTGCTTCCCCAGTGTTGTGGTGGTAAATGGATCTCTCTCCATGCAGTACAGTGGAGGTTAGTTAGTGAATCATCCCAGGAATTAGCATAGTGGAGGCTAGTGGAGTCGTTCTCAGCATACTTGGAGAACGATAACTCTCCTAAAGCAGAGAGAGAGGGAGAGTGGTGTTACTCCTGTAATGATGGAGAGAGAGGAGCTTCCGCCGTAAAGTGGATGAAAGTGGGTCGGGCGCGGCGGGGAGGTCGTGAGTGTTGTGGAGATGTACAGTTCCGTTCAGAAGTTCGTAGTACACTGGCGGTGAAGGGTGCATAGCCTGTTGTACCCTTCCTGGACGACAGGTCACTGCGCCGACCCTCCCACCAACGCACACAGTGGAACTGGCAACGGAGCAGTGTGATTCGAACGAATACTCATCAAAAAACAGATCGGAAGGATATTAATGTAAATATCGGCCAACGTTACTGCTGATGGATGATGAAGATGTGTTAATATGACAACGGTGGTGGTGGATAGTGGCTCCTGGTGATAGTAATGATGTTGCTGGTGGCTCAGTGAGTCGTTATGGTAGGGAAGGTATTGTGTTAGCCAGTGTGTGGTGATGGTGTTTGGCAATGGGTCTTGGTGGCGATGGTGTGTTAAAGTGGGGTGGTGGTGGTAATAGTGCTGGTAAGTGGTGATAGTGGTGGTAAGAGGGTCTTGTTAGAGAAGAGGAGAGTTGAATGTTGTTCTATATTAAGCTCCTCTTTAGACGACTTCAGACGTTACATCTCCCTTAGGAAAAATCCCCAAAGACATGAGTGTCCTTGTAAGAACTCAATATTTGTTAACGTATCCCTCGTATCCTTAGACCACAGCATATGTATCCCTTAAGACTGGCTAATATCTGTCTTTCTTGCGGGTATGTGTCTCCTCCAGTAGGAAAACCTCCTTCGGGACTTGTATCCTTGGCGCATTCGGACCATCCTGGTGACGCGACTGAGTGAAAATGCTCAGAATTTGGGAAGCTAAGATGGAACATGATCGGTTATTCTGTGGCCGTGTCCCTCAAGGCTGACGTTATGAGGGTATAGAGCCACGGTACTAACTGGAGGGGGGAGACGTCAGGCAGTAGTGTACGTAAGTCCTATATGTAGTTTGGTTGTTTGATATCTTCTGTGCGTAAAGAGTTGGATCACGGTATAAGTTTTCCTCCTGTGGCCATCGTGCTCTCTAGGTGTCTATCCCCCTTTGCCTTCCTCCTCCTCCAGCCCCCCTCCTTCATCCCCCGTCCTGGGTCCAATGCGCGTGGCGCCTTTTTCCTGTGCTCCCGTTCATCCCCCTCCTCCTCCCACCTCACATCCTCTCCTCCTTCCTCCTGCTCCCGTTCCCTCCTCCTCCTCACCTCCTTAATCCTCATCATCACCCTCCTCGTCCTACCCTAGTCCCCCCCTACTCCCCTCCTCCTCCCTCCCATCCCTACCTCGTCCTACTACTCCCCCTCCATCCTCTCCCCCTAACCCACATCCTCCTCCTGCCGTAGCTCCTTAACTCATGTCCTTCAAGCCCGCTTCGTTCCGCGGCGCTGCGACGGCATACCCCCCGCCCGCACACCTAGTGTCGCACTCCTATTCTGCGCGTCTTCCGCCACACCCTCACCGCTTTCCGGCCCTGTTCACCCCTGTTCTCGATCACAGTCCCAGTACTACTGTTTCCTACTTTCTTCTTTTTCCACTTCCGCCTTCGCCCTGTGTAGTGTGCCTCTCACTCTCCCCCTTTCCCCCCCCTTTTACCCCCCCCCCCCCCTCTTTCCCTCTTTTAGGTCCTCTTTCTCTCTTCCCTTCCTCCCCCCACACACCTTTGTGTGATGGTTTTTTTCCATCTGGCCCTGGCCCTTTCCGGCTCTCCCCCTCCCTTCACAATTACCTTTCCCGCCTCTTCCTTTCTCTAACCCGCGTCCTGCTCTTCTCTCCACGACTTACACCATGAGTGTATGTGTGAACTGTACTGCATTACACTCATGAATATAATGAATATATTACTGTACCTTTGTAATAAATGTAACATATATACACAAATCATTATTATGTATATTGTAGGTGAGGGTTGTTGATACAAATACTACACAGGTTGTTAAGGCACTCGTAACAGCCTCAGTTAATTCACCTCATTCTAGTGTGTCCTGTGATGGAACATTACGTTAAAATAAAAATTATTCTGAACCCAATTTATATGTTAATCATTTTGTTATGATGATTTAGCAACGATTCCTGACACACACACGGACACTGTGCTCTCCGTCGGCAGTATTTGAGCATTAACTGAATAGAATAGTTTGTCTCCATTATATATCCAGTGTTTTTCCAGTAAATTTTTATACAGTGACACAATTAAAACATTAATTAATTACTTCTCTGGTCAGTATATCCTGCAGCGATCCGTTACATCAGTCGTCTATTGGATCAAGGGGGAACTGTGTCTTAATGAGGGATAAATGATGCAGTTAATATTTAATTTATCCTCATTTGTTGAATTTCGAGATTGTTGTGCTCTATGTAGGAGTTTTTCCTCACACTGTAACCAAATGAGAGCTCTTGTTGGAGTAGAATTTTTACACAAATTTAGTCTTGTAAAGTTTTCTTGATATACCTGTATTAAACATGTGTGAATATTCGTTGTATGAGAAGAATATACGCCAGACTTTATCTTTCTTTCTATACTTAAAAGTATGTCGGTTTCTCCACAACGTTTATCAGACAGAGAGAAAATTTCCAACATAGTTATATCTCGTGTTTGTCTCCCGAGGCGGCTGCCAACCCAGTTCCCCCAAGTTTGGAGTCTTTCTAATTCACCAAATACAACTGTTTCATCTGCATTCACCAACGTACCCAATATTTTTTTTTTCACCCGCGACCTCTCAGCTGCTGACTTCCAACCCCACTCCCCGTAATTGCAACATTAACCTCGCTGGCAACTGCAACAATGCATCAACAGAGCGCTCATGACATCCCGCCACGCCGCCCAGCCTCGGCTAACGCTTTCCTTCTTTGTTGTCTTTCTTTCTTTCACCACTATTTTTTTTCTTATTTTTTCTTTTGTTTTGCCAAGAACAGTTTGCTTGGCTGTGTTCCGTAGTGTGCATTTTTTTTTTAAGGACAAAGTTGGCATGCAACATGTCTGTGTTGTGTTCCTTCATGCCCTCGCACTGTAACACACACACACAGGGTGTTGCTGTATGTCATCAGTCATCACATATATACATGCATCACGGCCATACATCTCCTCAAAGTATTTACTTCTCATAGTTTCATTTAAGTAACTTATATACATACAATATATCGTTATCACTGGACTGATATATTACCCTTGGGCTTGGCATCATACTGAAAGTCTTATAAGTCATATGTCCACGTGTATTAATAACCTGTGATACACCGCAGCCAGGAATTTTTCTCACCAGTTAGATTTGATAAATTTTTATTACCTTCAAAATTCCTTTTACTGTTGCAACATTTATCAGCTGATGGTATCAATGTTGTACAAACAAGTATGATAATTTTTGTCTTCTTGCCCGCAGGAACCTGAGGACCAGACCAGGACACAGCGATCTTCAGTGATTCCTCGTACCTTCTGAAGACCAAATTCCCTTACTGATCCTCCAAGACCCACTCGTAATCGATAAGGTATAATAATTCTTTTATTTCGTGTTCAGTGTAAATAATGAAGTGTTGTGTCTCAGTTGGAAGGTTGGACGTGTTGTATCTCAGTTGAATTCCAGTTTATGTTTTAGTCTCACGTTCCTTGTGTCTTTATTTTCTTGGGGATCACTTGTGGCACTAGAGGTAAAAGAACCACGTAAAGGGATTGGACCCGACCCTCATTGTGGCAGTTTAGCTCCGGGACTTACACATATACGGCGCCTAAACTCAGAACTGGTGGTGGTAATACTAGATGGCCGCTGGATCAGAATCTTTACCAGTGACTATGAGAGCAATTTTTACCAGAGTCCAGAGCCAATTATCACCTCTAGCCGTTCAACTACACTTTGTAACATACAGGTATTTTAATGTACTTAAAACTCGATAACAACAAATGAATAACTACCATAAATTAACGATGTCACTCCAGCTATCAGATGACCTCAACTAATTCGCTAACATCCATTTTTCATCGCCATATATGTCTCTATTGTTAAAAAAAAAAGTGTCCTTTTTTGGGGGGAGGGGGGGGATAAGATTCTCCCAGAGGAATTATATCCGTCCTTCTTATTATATAATCAGTCGTGCTCTCCAGTATTTCCCTCACACACGGCTATGACCTTATTAATCTACCTCTGGATCATAAACACAGTGCCCCATATGAACCCTGAATTAGTAGTTTATCTCGCCGTATGGTTGCAGATATTTGCATTTCTGCTTTTTATAGATTTCTTGGCGCTAGGTGAACGTCTTGCCGTGTTAGGTAGGTGTTAATTTACCCCATGAGTAACTAACAGGAGAAGTTATCATAGAATTTTGAGTTGATAATTAATGTGAAGTATTTGGCATAAGCAGGACGCTCTGGTAAGCTTGGCGGAGCTTCACGCTTGAGTGTGCCGCACCATCTGGCCCCCAGCGTCTGCCGGCTCACATTTGCAAAGGAAATGAAACTCTTCGTGTTATTCAGCGACGTGGAAGTTGCCTGCACCACCGTCTTATCTTAAGCTTGTTGACCTTTAATTCTGAATTAACGGTCTTCTGGCCGTTATATCCAATAATTACACTCTACAAGTTTGAAGACAAGAACTTCATAAACATTAAGTTTATCTGGACTGGGATAGTGGGATAGTGTACACCTACAGTATTCTAAAGATTATTTCACAAACCAAGGTAACGTTTTTCATTAGCTCACTGGGTCGAGGGCCAGTGTCTTGTAATGGAGGGAAAGTGTGGTCTGCTTTTTAAGTCAACAGGCGACTTTGACTCAATCTTAGATAACGTTCATTTATTTGGTAAAAGTAGCATTCGTGACCGCTCTCTCTCTTGTAGAATTAAGTAGCGTTATTACCACTTGTCTTATCAATATTATCTCCCAATTGACTGATATTAAGAGTCAGAATTTTACCAACGTTGGAATAGAGACTTTGTATATTCATTCAACATTTATCTTACCTATTTCTTCACACCGCCCTGATGAAACCTTGCCACTCCACCGTATACTGATAACCACGGACTAGTACACATAAGCCTTCCTACAGCAAAGCCGAGGTAATTGATTTTATACGAACGGAAAAATTTAGAAGGAAAGAAAATATTGTGTAAAGTGCATCAATGTAAGTCTAGCTCTTTTGACACCAACATAAATTAGACATTTGTATTATGATTAGTAATTAAAATATGAGAAATATCAGTCTCGCCTTCTTGCTTATTATGTTTACTTAGCATGACTCCAGCCTGTGCTTCCCACCAACACTGCTTTCCTCTTTAAAATTATTTGACATTAATTTTTCTTCTGTGGCTGTTTCTAGGATTACACACACACACACACACACACACACACACACTTCTTAATATAAAAGCCTAATGAATCAGCTGTTGCCCTGAACACATAGTGAGTGTGTAACCTGTGGCCGCCATAAATCTGAACCTCCACTGAACTATTTCTCTAAGTCTCCGGCTCCTGTGTAGTGTTTTGTCCACATACATCACTCGCCTCTGCGGTTATTAATTCATTTTGCTTTTAGTGTTTCTTTCGGAGGCTGGAGAGGCAATTTCCTTACCCCTGGGATGTTTTGTGATAATTTTTCTTTCATCAATCACATGGGTGGTGTTGTGTCATCAATCACATGGGCGGTGTTGTGTCATCAATCTCATGGGTGGTGTTGTGTCATCAATCTCATGGACGGTGTTGTGTCATCAATCACATGGGCGGTGTTGTGTCATCAATCACATGGGCGGTGTTGTGTAATCAATCACATGGGCGGTGTTGTGTCATCAATCACATGAGCGGTGTTGTGTCATCAATCACATGGGCGGTGTTGTGTCATCAATCACATGGGCGGTGTTGTGTCAGCAATCACATGGGCGGTGTTGTGTCATCAATCACATGGACGGTGTTGTGTCATCAATCACATGGGCGATGTTGTGTCATCAATCACATGGGCGGTGTTGTGTCATCAATCACATGGGCGGTGTTGTGTCATCAATCACATGGGCGGTGTTGTGTCATCAATCACATGGGCGGTGTTGTGTCATCAATCACATGGGCGGTGTTGTGTCATCAATCACATGGGCGGTGTTGTGTCATCAATCACAAGGGCGGTGTTGTGTCATCAATCACATGGGTGGTGTTGTGTCATCAATCACATGGGTGGTGTTGTGTCATCAATCACATGGGCGGTGTTGTGTCATCAATCACATGGGTGGTGTTGTGTCATCAATCACATAGACGGTGTTGTGTCATCAATCACATGGGCGGTGTTGTGTCATCAATCACATGGGCGGTCTTGTGTCATCAATCACATGGGTGGTGTTGTGTCATCAATCACATGGACGGTGTTGTGTCATCAATCACATGGGTGGCGGTGTGTCATCAATCACATAGGCGGTGTTGTGTCATCAGTCACGAGTGTTGTGGGACTGTTGTTTGATCAGTTAAGAATAAGTTTGTCTCTCACGGGAGCGTCACCAACACAGACGCTAAACTTGTAAATGATTCCCGAACGCAAGGAAGTGTTTTAAAGTGAACGTACACGATCATGGAGAAAAAGACAATACACACACACACACACACACACACACACACACGAGCGAGCGCGCAAATGCAAACAAACGAAAGAATAAATATATTTTAGAAAGTTTTAATTGACCAAGTTGTCCTCGTCATCACAGAAATATTTTGTCCCCCTAATAATTATCATCACGATACTCGAAGACCTCACCTTGACGATCTCTAGTGATGGTTCATGTCCTAAAACAGTGAAGTGAATTTCGCCTTGTATAGTATTTGGGTTGTGGGCTCCTCTCGTCTCAACACTGCCAGTTGTAAACCACTGACAGGGCACCAAAACTGAACTAGTGTGACAGTTGGTGAGGGCGGCGTGGGGCGGTGCACAACACAGCAGATAACAGTTACAGCAGCAGCACCTACAGGAAAAAATACACGACAGGAGCGAGTGCATCACGCCTGGGGACACCGTCAACAAAGTTAGTGGTGGTGCACTGCTCGGGGGACCCACCAACTTCCTCCAATTGTTGTCTCTATTTTACTTGTCTCGGGGACGCCGCTACTCTTACCTACAATATTGATTATATATATTGTTTACATATTTGATTCGGCAACTTGTCATTTGTTTTAATTATATCATATCATATAAGAGTCAATAAATATATCTCTCCGTTAATGTGTTTTTTAATCTGTTGAGTATAAGTCAGGTGATGTGTGTGCTTGCTTACAGAAATACAGATGTTTGACTATATGACTGTGTATAGAAGAGTGAGTGTTTGGAGCATATTTGTTTTATGTCCATGTGCAGGTGTTTTTTCGTCATGTTTGGTGTATAACCTAACCTAACCTAACCCAACCCCGTCCTGTGCTAATATACCTGGTGGACTCTCTAATGGCCAGGTGGTAATAATGTAAACAGTGGTGGGCCAATATTTACAGGTGGTTGAAGGGGTGACGTTAATTACCAGGTGAAGTGGAGGGAGGGTGACGGTCCAGGGTCACGGTCGCCCACTCTTAATTAAAGGTGTACAAAAGTATAGGATTGAATGTTACTCCACTTGTATGAGAATGTCTACATGTTTATTCATGGATATACGTATACACATGCATACACTCAGATATAATCCTCCTTACGTAATATTTTGTTGCGAATACATACAAGTATACAAATAAGTGTACATGGAAGCATCATTGGTAATTTCGGTAATTTTATTTATATTATTTGTTCGACATTCTTACAAACACGCATAGTTTTTATTCTCGGTGTGTGTGTGTGTGTGTGTGTGTGTGTGTGTGTGTGTGTGTGTGTGTGTCACCTCCCTGCCTCACACCATACCTCCATTAACTTCTTGGTAGGTAATCTTATGAAAATAACATACGGGATATTATCATATAGCTATTTTAGACTACACTCTAATGTGAGCTCACTTATAGTCGATAGTGAAGGTATTATTGGAAACCTCTTGTGTGTGTTTTCCATCTGGGTCACACACACACACACACACACACACACACACCCGCACTAACACCTACGGCTCCTAACCATAAGACAGTGTTCTCTCAAGCCCGGCATCACCTGAACACGGCGTCGAGCGGAGCAATTTTCACTCGTTTCCCAGAGGACCGGGGGGGATGAAATCAAATTGTTGGTGTGCTGCAGTGCGGATTGAGCCAGACGGGAGAGAAAAGGTAAATATTCATGTAAGACAGCCCTATTCTCGCCTCTCTCTTTCTCTCCTCTCCCTCCATCTCATCCCCCCTCCCTCCCCCTCTCACCTCTTTCTCCTCTTCCTCTCCCCATCCTCCTCACCCCTACTTCTCTCTCCCCCTCTACCCCTCCTCCTCTCCCCTTCCTCCTCCTTTCCCCCTCCTCCTCCTCCTCCTCTGCCCCCCTTCCTTCTCCTCCTCCTTTCCCCATCCTCCTCCTCCTCTCCCCCCTTTCCTTCTCCTCCCCCCCTTCCTCCTCCTCCTCTCCCCCCCTTCCTTCTCCTCCTACTACCCTCTTATCCTACTCACTGGAGCTCCCTGGGTTCTGGGTCAGTTTACCTGGCGTCTCTTCTGTCAGGTGTGTATAGGAGTCTTGATGTGGTGACGGGGAGTGATTAACGCAGATTGTGTAAGATGTCAACAACAGGTATGATGGTTGGCAAGTGTATAATACTGTATTGAGGTGTACTGTACTGTATAGGGGCTATACAGTACATCTGCTGTATTTTATTTTATTGGTTTTATATGACGATTTTAGTTTATTTGATTGTTTGTTTATTAATTGATCTATTTTTTATTGATCTGAACAGACGTATTTAATTTCTTATTTCAGAGTTGTTTATTTCAGTATAATTTTGGATTTTTTTTTTTTTTGAGATTTCACACCGACTTCTCATATTCCTCACCATGGCATTAATATTTACACTCGCTGACACCACCTGGCCAGTCCTCACGACCATATTTACCAACTCACTCAGCTCGGCGACACACCTCGACAGTGTAGTGATGCCAAATCAGACACCCGACCCCTTCTTTCCTTTCCTTTTGAGCTCAATTTACACCCATGTTGTGTTCGTAATCACACTTTCTGTTTGACTTGTGTGTGTATACGTGGGTGTTTTTTTTTCAGCACGAATTATCCCGTGTACTTGTTTGACAGGTTAAGGTCTGCTAGTGTCAGTTAATGCACGGTACTTATAACACTATGACACACACACACACACACACACACACACTTACTCACATATGCAAAAAAAAAAAAATGATAAATACTCGTGCCTGAAGACATACACATCGCAGATATACACACACATACATGCTCACACTTAGCATGTACGTATGTGTGTGTTTAAATTAAAATGTTTCCCGCCATTTTTAAGCTGGTGTTTATATATCAACTCCCTGTATCTCATTCAACCTCTTCCTTGTTTTATGTCGTTTTTCTCCCTTATACATTCCATGATACTCGCGAATATTCCATTATAAAAAGTTGTAATTTTCTATTTAAAGCGATTTACTTTCAACCAATCACAGTACCGTCCACATATCTGAGGGTTGGCGACCACAGTCCTCTACTCTAAACGTTCTCGGGCTGTTTTTAATTTAATTCATCCATTCAAGTGTCTGTCTTCCCCTGGCCCTCCTATCCTCAACTTTACCTATTGATATTTCGGTTAACACATTGATCGGTTCGTAAACTGACGGCAGACGCTTTAAAGCCCTGAAAAACAACAATGATTTACGTGTTTTTCCTCAGTTCGGTACCTTGTTGTCATGTACAGTCACGAACAAAAATTCGCCCCCATGGTGAAACTTGAGTCACGGGAATGAGTCTCCGAACTGGCCTACCCTGGCTGTTTCATCTGATACGTGTCTTATTATATCTCATTTGGGGTCGATACTACTTCAATTTGTGAGGTGAGTGAACTTTTGACCCTGATTGTACTTGGGATACTGACACGACGGCTCTAACCTTAGCCCCAGCTTACCCTTTCTATAAACAATGACGGCTGTCGCTAAAGACGTTCTTAAACCAGATTCGAATCGCGGACTTGTATTTGCATGTAAAACACCTGATTATATATTCATGAGTAGAAGATGTTAGATGTGATTGTTGTTGCTGAGATTGTTGCTGAGATTATGTTGCTGAGATTATTTTTGCTGAGATTATTGTTGCTGTGATTATTGTTGCTGAGATTATTGTTGCTGTGATTATTGTTGCTGAGATTATTGTTGCTGAGATTATTGTTGCTGTGATATTTTTGCTGAGATTATTATTATTTATTTATTCGTTTGTTTTGAAGAAAATGTAAATGATTAATAAAACGTCTTCAGTGTAGAGTAATTTCTTTGTTTTAATATTATCTTTTTTGAAAATTTTTCTCGGTACACACATACATACATACATACATACATACATACATACATACATAAATACTAATTGCCATGCTTATGCACTGTATTTTTACACCATGGCTGTATCAGTATTTGTTCAGTATAATAATAGGTTACTCTTATATTCCTAACAATTAAAATACATTTCTATGCGCTGAAAGTATGAATCCGCTTTAATGCCTCTATTTTAGGCCGTCGTATCATATGAAATATAACCAGCAGCGTTAATACTATTATTTCATAAATAATGAATTTCTGATTCCCAGTTGAATTTGACCATTTTTAACGCAGTACAAATTAGCCGCTTACCGAGTGATTTATCGGTAAAGTCTCTCAAAGACCTTATTTATCTTTGTTTTTTATCATATACCTTTTTTCCCCAATTACTCGTCCATAAGTTTTTGTTGTTGCTGCCAAACGAAATTATTCCTGACAGAAACGTATGACAGGAAGAGAGGCATTACAAAGTACAGTAAACCCTCTCAATAACGGACTTATCAATAAAGGAATGAATACAGTAAACCCTCTCAATAACGGATTTCTCAAAAGGAATGAATACAGTAAACCCTCTCAATAAGGGACTACTTAGTATAGGAATGGTGTAAACTCTCAATAACAGAATCCTCCCAATAATGGACATGGCTTCACACCTCTTCCCCGCCCTTCCTTGCCTCTCTCCCTCCTCTTCCCTCCCCAATATCCCCTCTCCTCCCTCTTCCCCCTCCCAATCCTTCCCTCTCCCTTCCCCATCCTTCCCTTCCCCTCCTTCCCTCCCCCTCCTTCCCAAACACGGGACACGGTGCTAACTTGCTTTTCCAGGAATTATCATCTCCAGTGAGCTCGGGGGGTCAGAGTGCAGGCGACCTCTAATGTGCGTGAACGAAGCAGCAATGAGGAGGCCTGGGCTACTCACCATGGTCTGTTAACACTCACTGACTCACTCCTGTCTGCCTGGTACAATAACTCTGCTCGTCTCTCTCTCTCTCTCTCTCTCCGTTCAACTCCTCCGTCCTCTCCTTTACTCTTTAATATTAATTCTTTGAGAAGGAAGGACAGACAAGAATAAGCGATGATAAGTTAGTTATAAAATATTAACAACTGAGAGAAGTTATTAAGTGTCCAATGATGTGTATTAGTTGTCAGTTTAAGACAGACCGGGGTGATATATCTAGGACAAAGAGTTTCTAAGATGAGAGATTTCACTCGGGAGTTTCCTTGGTAACACTGGTGACGGCAGCACGTGTGGACGCTGATGTGAACATGCCCAGCCACTCATAGTTTCATGCAGTAATATATTCTCGACCTCCTCCTTGCCGCCCACCCCGAGGCACTGTCATGGTGGACGTCATTTATCCGTTTCTTTAAAGATTAAGGATAAAAGATAAGAGATTAAGTGTTGCTATTCATGAAGATTGTACTCCAGTAAAGGCTAATATTTAGGAAAACGTAATTTAGAAGTCCATTTGCTGTTGTGATCACTGTCGATGTTTTTGGAGTGGTCCTGAGCCATACAACTCTGTATACTTGCTCGTTTACTTTTGCTTACTTTTTAATATTGTGATACTTTTCTGTTTATATAATTTGTGCTTTGAAATACACAAGACTATAACTTCTCTATATTTTCATTCAGTAAAATAATGTTGACAATTTTACATTATTGTCAAGTCTTGAACATAAGGTGGAGAAATGTGGAAATGCTTTTGAGGTACAGTAGTCACCTCCCAGTACCTTCACCTCCCAGCACCTTCACCTCCCAGTACCTTCACCCCCCAGTACCTTCACCTCCCAGTACCTTCACCTCCCAGTACCTTCACCTCCCAGTACCTTCACCTCCCAGTACCTTCACCTCCCAGTACCTTCACCTCCCAGCACCTTCACCTCCCAGTACCTTCACCCCCCAGTACCTTCACCTCCCAGTACCTTCACCTCCCAGTACCTTCACCTCCCAGTACCTTCACCTCTCAGTACCTTCACCTCCCAGTACCTTCACCTCCCAGTACCTTCACCTCCCAGTACCTTCACCTCCCAGCACCTTCACCTCCCAGTACCTTCACCTCCCAGTACCTTCACCTCCCAGTACATTCACCTCCCAGTACCTTCACCTCCCAGTACCTTCACCTCCCAGTACCTTCACCTCCCAGTACATTCACTCCCAGTACCTTCACCTCCCAGTACCTTCACCTCCCAGTACCTTCACCTCCCAGTACATTCACCTCCCAGTACATTCACCTCCCAGTACCTTCACCTCCCAGTACCTTCACCTCCCAGCACCTTCACCTCCCAGTACCTTCACCTCCCAGTACCTTCACCTCCCAGTACCTTCACCTCCCAGTGCCTTCACCTCCCAGTACCTTCACCTCCCAGTACCTTCACCTCCCAGTACCTTCACCTCCCAGTACCTTCACCTCCCAGTACATTCACTCCCAGTACATTCACCTCCCAGTACCTTCACCTCCCAGTACCTTCACCTCCCAGTACCTTCACCTCCCAGTACATTCACCTCCCAGTACCTTCACCTCCCAGTACCTTCACCTCCCAACATCGTGCCTACGGAAGACATAGATTCACACAACACTAGTTTAGAAAGTCATATTTGTAATCAACTATGAACTTAAGCCGTAAAATGGAACGAGTAGTTGTAACCAGAACACAGCGTTAAAAATATATATACAAGGAAAAAAGTTAAGGAAATGGGTAGGATCTGGGAAGAACATAGTGGATATAACTGGGGAAATTGAAGGAGCTCATCGCGAGTATTTGATGACGGGGAAATTCCTTCAGGTCTGCCATTTACATTTTCTGGCCACATTGCCAAAATTAGGGAAACTTCCTCTATAGCCACTTGTTAATGATGCTTCTATAAATAAGATGCTAATGCGCTCTAACACAACAACTATAGCTCAGAGAAATGTCAGTTTCTTTAGTAAAGTTACCGAGAAAACACGAAGTATAACACCTACCCATCAAATTTAAGAGAGAAAGATGCCAGAAATAAGTAATGTAAAAACCCACCTAATTCAGATTAGATGCATGTGTTAGATCCCGGCTCAAGACTGCAAATGGTCAGCTTACTTATGCTAATTATGATTACTTTCGCCGAGAATAAGAAGCATCACACTTATGTAAAGCAGAATTTGTTACACCTTCTGGGTTTTTTTTTTTCGTCTGGGCTAATTACGTAAACATGTAGATCTATATTTTTGGGCGCAAGACCAGGATAAAAATGTTGGTGTGTGTGTTGGAGACGTAGTTGGTGGTGTTGGTGACGTGGCTGGGGGTATTGGTGACGTGTTTGGTGATGTTGGAGACGTAGTTGGTGGTGTTGGTGACGTGGCTGGGGGTGATGGTGACGTGTTTGGTGATGTTGGAGACGTGGATGTTAAGGAAGACGTGTTTGGTGGTGTTGATGACGTGTTTGATGGTGTTGGTGACGTATTTGGTGGTGTTGGTGACGTGTTTGGTGATGTTGGTGACGTGTTTGGTGATGTTGGTGACGTGTTTGGTGGTGTTGATGACGTGTTTGGTGGTGTTGGAGACAAGGGTATTGACGGAGACGTGTTTAATAGCTGGTAGTGTTGGAGACTTTGTTGTTGATAAAATAACCCAGAACTCAATTAAATGTTAAAGACATTTACTTTAAGGGCGGGGCAGGGAGAAGCAGGTACTGTGCCCTATGTTATCTGTATACATTTCTGTGTTACGTATAAAGATATGTAACCAGAAGCGACTTGTTCTCGTTTAAAATACATAAACTCTACTGAGACGTTATCACACGGTCGCCTATACATTGGTTAAGGTCGGAGGTGCGTCTCTATTTACTCGTCTCAGTAACTCCGAATTAATTTATACCTGTTCGTACATACGTTCCTATTTCTACCCATCTGTAGGTGTGTGTCTATTTTCACCTATGCCCACTTGTTCTACTGTCATCTGCTCTAATTGTATTCATATTTAAGCCTAAATGTATACATCTGTTCACACATCTGTATTTATGTGTATTATGTATGGTGGTGACAGCTGGGCCACAATTATTCCAGCACCGAAACTCTCTCCCATTCTGAAGAGATTCCCCCCAGAAACAGGGCGGCCATGATGCCACCGCTGACCTCTGACCTTTACATAGGTCAGAGGGTCGGGATTAGTGGTGCCAATGACATTTTTGGACCAGTGGCTAGAGTCTATTCGCAACTTGCCTCTGCTGCTTTAAGTAGAACACAGGTTACAGGACTCTTTGTGTGTAGCCTGAGATGTCCTGCACACTCAGGGAACAACTCGGGGAATTATTGTCAAGATGTAACTCAGTTTAATAAGTAATTTCTGTGGGTCTCACTCAGTACCACAACATACGCTACTATAAATCCGTGTGTTGGTTTATCTGTCATTAATATATAGTTGAAGCCTCGGTTGTGCCTTGAAGGTGAAGCATTGAGTCTTCTGCGTCAACTAATCAATCCAAGTAACTAAATTAAATCATCATTTCCAGTGAGTTGAAATTTCATTACCATATAAATCACTCATTTTCAGTTGATTAAATCCCTCAAATTCAGTTCTGTAAATCTCGTATATTTAGTGAATTAAAACGAATATTTTCATCTGAATAAATCCTCAATATTTATCACATAATTCCTCATCATCACAGGTAGATTAAGTCCACCACTAATCTCTCGTTCATGAGCACCAGGATCACACGACCTCAACATGACACAATAGTAACTGGTCAGCCCGAACCCTCACCCTAAAACATGGACCACATCCTCACCCTAAAACATGGACAACACCCTCACCCTAAAGCATGGACCACAACTTCACCCTAAAACATGGACCACAGCCTCACCCTAAAACATGGACCACAGCCTCACCCTAAAACATGGACCACAGCCTCACCCTAAAGCATGGACCACAACTTCACCCTAAAGCATGGACCACAGCTTCACCCTAAAACATGGACCACAGCTTCACCCTAAAACATGGACAACAGCCTCACCCTAAAACATGGACCACAACTTCACCCTAAAACATGGACCACAGCTTCACCCTAAAAATGGACCACAGCATTAGGGCGGGGGATGACACACTGCCACACCGCTCACAAAAACAAACAACAAACTAATTGCAAGAGCCGTGAGGTGAAGTGGCCGGGTACTGTGGCCTCACGCCTCTATTGTCTGTGTTTTATAGAGGTGTTGTGGCTCTGTGGTGCAGGAGTATTATGGAGGGAGGGAGAGAGAGGGAGGAGTAGACACAGAGAGAGGGACGACCCCACCCAAGCCTTCGAGTGCTAATCTCCTAACAATCATCATTTAAAGTAATTCCTCTGATAATTTACTCCTGATAATTAGAGATAATTCACTCTATACTGTACCTGATGATGTGTTTTACTTTTATATTCTGCAATTCTCTTAGTGTTGAGTCTACAGGTAACTCCTATTAATTATTAACCAGTTAAAACCAATTAATATTTACTCTCATAATTCATTCCCCGGACTTGAAGATAATGGAACTCTCTAGTAGCCCAGCTCGTCCATCTCACCTGTAATTTAAAGATGTTCAGGTGTGAGGCAGACAGTCACCTTCTCTATATTTTATTATATATGAATCATTAGGTGTCCATTGAGGAAGAACTGTTTTTAGTCTTGGTCGGGAAGAATTGGGGATTGGGTTAGTATTGCCCAACCCAACCCAACCCAACCCAACCCAACCCAGCTCCAGGGAAGGAAGGTGGACAGACATACACTCGGCTTACACTTCACTTTTACTACACTCCGCCTCCGTACTCTGTGGGCGAAAAGGTATGGATG
Organism: Homarus gammarus; assembly: GCA_958450375.1. NCBI lineage: Eukaryota > Metazoa > Arthropoda > Malacostraca > Decapoda > Nephropidae > Homarus > Homarus gammarus. Next base: position 493,611 of record CAUDMG010002111.1, read on the forward strand.
GATACGGAGCCTCGCCTGCCTGGGATAAAAACAACACATTTATATTTCACTGGCGGGATCGATTGCGAGAGTGGATGCAGACCTAAGCCCGAGCGCCACCCGGCTGATCACCTCCAGGTCTCAACTTCTTATCGAGGACTGCAGGCAGAATTTTTATCGCACTGAGACGGGAAAGACAGGTATTGGAGGGTGGGACGTGACGCTCAGCAAGTGAGTGAGGGGAGACGGGGTGACAGGAGATGGGATCGTAATGTTGTCGCTGAAGAAAAAAGATTAAAATCGTCCATATTCTTAACAGTTCAGAGTTCAGTTGGAAGGAATATTTTGTGAACTGTAGATGAAATTCTGTCACAGTGAGGGCAGCGTGCGGCTTTACACGGGGGACATTTGTAATCTAATTTTATATCTTTAGAAAAATATCAATATAATTAAACATAAAGGAATTTAATCCAGTTGATAGAACATAAATAACATTAAAAAACAATGTAGAGCACAATCGAAAATCCTGGAAACTGTCTACTTAGGGGTCCTGTAGGTAAGAACATTTAGGACATTGGTATTTATAAATCTTTTTCACGTTGTTAAGTTAGGTTAGGTTAGGTTAGGTTAGGTTAAGATTATAGAAAGGAGCGTAAACTAGGTATACCGATCATATCTATGACCCGTAAGTAGCTGCCAGGTATTGCCAAGGGTTGAAAGAATTTTGGGAGCAACTGTACTTAGCTCTTTAACAAGTATTCTAGTGACAGGTGTTTACTAGTAAGTGTCCAGAACTGTAATGACAGGTGTTTACTAGTAAGTGTCCAGAACTATAATGACAGGTGTTTACTAGTAAGTGTCCAGTGCTATAATGACAGGTGTTTACCAGTAAGTGTCCAGAACTATAATGACAGATGTTTACTCGTAAGTGTCCAGTGCTATAATGACAGGTGTTTACCAGTAAGTGTCCAGAACTGTAATGACAGGTGTTTACTAATAAGTGTCCAGTGCTATAATGACAGGTGTTTACTAGTAAGTGTCCAGAACTATAATGACAGGTGTTTACTAGTAAGTGTCCAGTGCTATAATGACAGGTGTTTACCAGTAAGTGTCCAGAACTATAATGACAGATGTTTACTCGTAAGTGTCCAGTGCTATAATGACAGGTGTTTACCAGTAAGTGTCCAGAACTATAATGACAGGTGTTTACTAATAAGTGTCCAGTGCTATAATGACAGGTGTTTACCAGTAAGTGTCCAGAACTATAATGACAGGTGTTTACTAGTAAGTGTCCAGTACTATAATGACAGGTGTTTACTAGTAAGTGTCCAGTACTATAATGACAGGTATTGGCTAGTGTCGCCTTCAACCCACGAGTACAGACGTTTACCTCAGAAGTGATGCCAGAGATCCGTTCCACTTCCGTTGTGGCGCCTGTAGTGAATAGTGAAAATGGCCAGGTCCCCAGCCACTACCTGGAAAACCTTTATTTGTCCCGGAGGTGATGTTACACTGCTCGAGCAAGATTTTTATACCCGTAAATAACACGAGACAGTCCCTCCAATGTTCACCTCTGAGCTTCTCCGATAACTCCATATACATCTGCTGTCAGGAACATTGAAATAAATCACACATTGTGACTAATACTGAATTAGGACTTACAATACAGTAACATTCATGGCAGGTCTAAGAGTGTCTCAATAAGTGACCCTCTCCTCAGACAGACTGCCTCAGCCTCCCTCAGTAACCCCTTGTGGAACTTCTGGACATCCTATTCTAATGAAATTCTGGATATTGGGGATAGCATAGCGGCTTACTGCACCGTGGTGAGATCTTCAGTCCTGCTGTTCCAGAGTTTAATATAGAATTTGTTGGACTTTTGAATAAAATGTCATGTTAATCCTCTTCAGCTGATTCGTCTGCTTAGGCACCAAAAAAGATGATAATGGCGACGTTGGTTCTCAGTTTAAGAGATGTGTTGCACTATTAGGTCATTAACACAGTGACTAGAGGCTGGACTAAGGTGTATCTCATCTTATTCCTCTTCCCTTCATATTGATCCTTTGTCATAGCTTCTTGCCTACCAACGATACCTCACTGTTACCCACATGTGACCGAGTGTCGATGAATTATTGGTATCAGTATTTTATTCCCGTGATCCTTATTACCGAGTTTTATATCGGATACTAGAGCAATAACATACACAATGTACTGTGTTGCTAGTTAGAGGTACTTTGAGAAATTATTCGTTCTGGTTATTTGCTTTTTTTTCTGGTAACTCTGTCTGGCTGGTCCCCTTGATACCTAGAAACGTTCGTGGAAAACCCTCAAATAGGAAAAAAATATTGTTTTTGTGGTCCTGAGGCATTATTTCTTTTATATTCCACCAGGCGGCAGCATAATATATAATTTTCTCACATACACCAGGTGGACAGGTGAGACAGCCTCTCCTGTCAGCCCCAGCCTGGCCCCACACGCTCCCGTCCTGGCCCCAAGCCCTCCCGTCCATTATTAACACGAGACAGTAGAGTTCGTATACTATCTTCACACCGTCACTGTCAGCACACGACGATGTAGTTCATAGTGGCAGGTCTTAAAAAATCAAGGTCGTTTACTGTGTTGAGTCGTTTCTCTTCCATGATATCTCAGGAAATGTTTGGCAATTCCCACCACTATATACGATGCCGTTTGTCCCATGAGGCGCCCGGTCTACACCAGCGCCCTAGCCATAACATTTGCATGTCGCCGCTTTCGTCCTCTCGCATTTGCGATCGATTCATTCCCAAATTCTTATTAATTAAGCAGGTTTGTGAGAGAGGGGGAGCGTCGGTCCGCACCTAGCTCCAGGAGGGGGCCTGATGCGTCGTCACAGCCTCACCGTCCGCCCACTCCAGGATGCTGCTGCTATAAGGTCCTGGCCTTATAGATCTCCGTGTTCCTCAACAAGTTAACATCAGTACTCACAAAAATTTCTTGATGAAAGTATTTCGAAACTATTATAAGAATAATTACCTCAAAGTGAATTTTTAAACTTAATTTGCTTAATTAAAAAGTACAAAACTGACTTCTAACCTTAATTAGAACTTAATTAATAAGTTAAAGATTTTTATGAGACTATATTACAGAACGTAAATTACTAAAACTTAAAAAAAAAACCCTAGTTTATAGTCAAGTCGCCGCCCCTCGACCACGCCATACTGGTCGCTGCTGCTCTCATCACTGTTATCTAATTAAACTTTCAGTGTAGAGATAAAATGTACAACCGAGCTGGACAAACACAGCACTGTGCTCCAGGCCTCTCACGCCCCTCCACCAGTACATGACCAGCCATCTCTTCTGGCCCCTCAATCACCGCCCCTCTCACCCCAGGGCTACAACACCACACTCCAGCTGACGCCACGAGGGTGCTGCACCGCCTTCACTATACACAATAATCACAGCTCCTCCCCTTTGTTGTTTTAGAATAGATTTTGATTAATGATTTTCCCATAAATTCGACAATGATGTAACGTCACAAAGCTTACCATAGCATAGAAACATATCCTCACTCGTCAAGGTGAAGCAGCATAGAAACATATCCTCACTCGTCAAGGTGAAGCAGCATAGAAACATATCCTCACTCGTCAAGGTGAAGCAGCATAGAAACATATCCTCACTCGTCAAGGTGAAGCAGCATAGAAACATATCCTCACTCGTCAAGGTGAAGCAGCATAGAAACATATCCTCACTCGTCAAGGTGAAGCAGCATAGAAACATATCCTCACTCGTCAAGCTCACACCTCAACATCTCCACACCAGTGACAAAAATGGTCCCATATGTTCGATTGACTGGAGCAGACTTGCCAACCCATCAAAACTTCGGTACACCTCCCCCACCCCTCTCCCCCCCACCCCTCTCCCCCACCCCTCTCCCTCACCCCCACCCCTCTCCCCTACACACGCTCATATAAAGTTAACAGTCGCCCTCACAGTTTCATAATGTTCTCAGGAAAAAAAAAAAACACCAAAAAATTATGAAGAAAAACTCAACTCATTCTTACCTTTACTGTAGAGATGTTCCTACGCCCACCTAACACTTGTAATACTCATACAACACCTGTAGCACACTCATACAACACCTGTAACACACTCATACAACACCTGTAGCACACTCATACAACACCTGTAACACACTCATACAACACCTGTAACACACTCATACAACACCTGTAACACACTCGTACAACACCTGTAACGCACTCATACAACACCTGTAACACACTCATACAACACCTGTAACGCACTCATACAACACCTGTAACACACTCATACAACACCTGTAACATACTCATACAACACCTGTAGCACACTCATACAACACCTGTAACGCACTCATACAACACCTGTAGCACACTCATACAACACCTGTAACACACTCATACAACACCTGTAGCACACTCATACAACACCTGTAACACACTCATACAACACCTGTAACGCACTCATACAACACCTGTAACGCACTCATACAACACCTGTAGCACACTCATACAACACCTGTAACGCACTCATACAACACCTGTAACACACTCATACAACACCTGTAACGCACTCATACAACACCTGTAACACACTCATACAACACCTGTAACATACTCATACAACACCTGTAGCACACTCATACAACACCTGTAACACTCATACAACACCTGTAACGCACTCATACAACACCTGTAGCACACTCATACAACACCTGTAACACACTCATACAACACCTGTAGCACACTCATACAACACCTGTAACACACTCATACAACACCTGTAACGCACTCATACAACACCTGTAACACACTCATACAACACCTGTAACACACTCATACAACACCTGTAACACACTCATACAACACCTGTAGCACACTCATACAACACCTGTAACACACTCATACAACACCTGTAACGCACTCATGCAACACCTGTAATACACTCATACAACACCTGTAACGCACTCATACAACACCCGTAACACACTCATACAACACCTGTAACGCACTCATACAACACCTGTAACACACTCATACAACACCTGTAACATACTCATACAACACCTGTAGCACACTCATACAACACCTGTAACACACTCATACAACACATGTAACGCACTCATACAACACCTGTAACGCACTCATACAACACCTGTAACACACTCATACACCACCTGTAACACACTCATACAACATCTGTAACACACTCATGCAACACCTGTAACACACTCATACAACATCTGTAACACACTCATACAACACCTGTAACACACTCATACAACACATGTAACGCACTCATACATCACCTGTAACACACTCATACAACACCTGTAACACACTCATACAACACCTTTAACACACTCATACAACATCTGTAACACACTCATACACCACCTGTAACACACTCATACAACACCTGTAACACACTCATACAACACATGTAACGCACTCATACAACACCTGTAACACACTCATACAACACCTGTAACACACTCATACATCACCTGTAACACACTCATACAACATCTGTAGCACACCCATACACCACCTGTAACACACTCATACAACACCTGTAACACACTCATACAACATCTGTAACACACTCATACAACACCTGTAACACACTCATACAACACCTGTAACGCACTCATGCAACACCTGTAACACTCCCATACAACATCTGTAACACACTCATACAACACCTGTAACGCACACATACAACATCTGTAACACACTCATACAACACCTGTAACACACTCATACAACACCTGTAACACACTCACCAACATTTGTAATAGACGCCAAACATTTACAAACATCTGTTATAGACTCTAAACACCCTTAAACATCTTAACAGTCTCAACACACTCAAACACCTTATCAGACTCAACACGGCCTCAAACACCTGTAACATAATTGACACACAGCCAAGCATCTGTAACGTTAGTAGCATTGTGCCTCTGTTGTAGCCCCATACTGTAACGGCAGTCCTCAACCCTCATGTAGTGGTGACGGCAGCTCCACACACACACACACAGCTGTAACACGTGTTCTACACCCGCACACAGCTGTAACACTTGTCCTACACCCGCACACAGCTGTAACACTTGTCCTACACCCGCACACAGCTGTAACAATGGTCCTACACCCGCACACAGCTGTAACACTTGTCTTACACCCGCACACAGCTGTAACGGGTACCCAACACCCGCACACAGCGTAACACTTGTCCTACATCCGCACACAGATGCAACACTTGCCCTACACCTACACACAGCTGTAACACTTGTCCTACACCCACACACAGCTGTAACACTTGTACTACACCCACACACAGCTGTAACACTTGTCCTAGACCCGCACACAGCTGTAACACTTGTCCTACACCCGCACACAGCTGTAACACTTGCCCTACACCTACACACAGCTGTAACACTTGTCTTACACCCGCACACAGCTGTAACACTTGTCCTACACCCGTATACTGCTGTAACACTTGCCCTACACCTAAACACAGCTGTAACACTTGTCTTACACCCGCACACAGCTGTAACAGGTACCCAACACCCGCACACAGCTGTAACACTTGTCCTACATCCGCACACAGATGTAACACTTGTCCTACACCTACACACAGCTGTAACACTTGTCCTACACCCACACACAGCTGTAACACTTGTACTACACCTACACACAGCTGTAACACTTGTCCTACACCCGTATACAGCTGTAACACTTGCCCTACACCTACACACAGCTGTAACACTTGTACTACACCGACACACAGCTGTAACACTTGTCCTACACCCGCACACAGCTGTAACACTTGTCCTACACCCGCACACAGCTGTAACACTTGCCCTACACCTACACACAGCTGTAACACTTGTCTTACACCCGCACACAGCTGTAACAGTTGTCCTACACCCGTATACAGCTGTAACACTTGTCTTACACCCGCACACAGCTGTAACAGGTACCCAACACCCGCACACAGCTGTAACAGTGACCATAAAGCACCCCAGACAGCTGTAACAATTGTCCACAACCACCAGCACACAGCAGCTGGCGTGCGGTGTGGCTGCAGCAGAGGGGGTGAACGCCGCTACCTCCTCCCCACCTGCACATCTTCTTTAAAACACTAAAACTGAACACACTAGTCTACTTTTTGTCGTCTCTCTACCCACGCCCATGCCAGACTCCTCCTGCTATCTGTTCCTTCCTCCTCTTCCCTCTTCTTCCTTTTCCTTCTTCCTCTTCGTCCTTACTTCTCCTCTTCCTTCTTTCTTCTCTTTTACCCCCCTCCTCCTTCGACCTCCTCCTTCTACTACCTCCTCCTTCTACCTTCTCCCCCTTTCTCTTCCTCTCTCTTCCTCTTCCTTCTTCCTCTCCCTGCTCCATATTCTTCCTCCTTCTTGCTCAATTCTCTTCCATCTTCTCCTTCTCCTTCTATTTGATTATCTTATTACTATTCATATGGAACTTTCTTTGTCTTTCATTCAGTTCATCTGATCTGTCTCTGTTTGTCTGTTTATTCCATCTGTTTGCCCGTCTGTCTGTTTTGTTGTCAGTCAGTCTGTCTGTTTATCTGTCTTTTGTCCATCTATCTCCACTGTCTGTTCCAATAATCCCTCTACCTCTACTTTCTACCTGTCATTATTAATTTACCTGTCAATATTCTGTCTGTATCATCCTGTTGTTCCAGTTACACATCTCTACCTGTCTATCAATCTGTCAAGTGTTCCTTATCAAATCTGTCTCCTTTACTTCCATATAATTTATCTTCATCACTTCTCCCAAAGATTATCAGATTTGTCCACTTATTCTCAAATCTGGAAATAAATCTACGTCTTCTTTTCACCGAAATTTTTTTATAAATCCATTGCTTATCAGTTCATCTTATCATATACCCAGGAATTAACGACTATCTTCTATCTAATCAACTTTTCATCAGATCAGTTTTTATCTCCTCGTTTACCCAGTAGCTCAGTGTTGTTAGTGGAGGCTCATGTGGTGTTTACCTTCCACCATCACCCAGCAAATATGTGGCTTTGGATATATGGATTCAGACAAGTCCACCAAGTTCTCCATTTTCTGCAGGGACACCACGTATTTATTATTCTTGGGCCGGAACTGTGTGTGTGTGTGTGTGTGTGTGTGTTTTAATTATTGGTGTGTAGGTGTGGCATTGCAGTTGTGTTGTGTAGATGTGCTGTGTGTAGGTGTGGCTTTGTGTTTGTGTGTATAGGTGTGGCTGTGTTATGATGTGACTGTTTGCTGGTGTGAATATGTTCTGTGTGTAGGTGTGGCAGTGTGTGTGTGTCGGTACGTGTGTAGGTGTGGCAATGTGTGTAGGTACTGGTGTAGGTGTGGCTGGATCTTGGTGCTGCTCCAATGAAATACGTGGGTGTAGTCTAGGTTTAGTGTGTGTGTGTGTGTGTGTGTGTGTGTTGAAGGTTGAATATAGATGTATGTAGGTCTTTGTGGTTTACTAATTCTAATAATAAAAATAAAAATTCGTGTAAAATTCAACAAGTAGAGTGAGTCTTATTTATACTTTACTAAGTCTTACAAGCTAAATTTGTTGATGTGTGTGAGTGATGATCCGGTATAGGCTGTAATTTGCCTTTCATCCGGCCACCGGTTATCTAGACCATCCTATTATACTCACATTTAGGCGGTTCTAAAGAAATTTCTCTTATCCGAGAAAATGGCCGGAATAATGGACCCACAACCTGAAGAAGTCACGTGATGCCTGAGGGAGGTGAAGGGTTTGGTGTTGACTCTCCTACATTTATGAAGCAAAAATATATATATACAGTAAAATCTCTATTTAGCGGACTATATGGAGAGTTATGTCCGTTAAATAGAGGGTCCGTTAAATATGAAACCTCCATCGAACGGATTATATGCGAAGTACGTTATATGGAGGTTTAACTTTACCATCTTAGAGCAATACTTCCGTGATCGCAAGATGAAGAGTTTAATGTAAATATTGATGGAATTTTAGTCATCATATTAACAAACTTTCCTTGTGGTAATATATGGAAGGATTGTCTTGTGTCGTTGAAGGATATGCACACCCTGATCGTGTTATGAGTTATACATTAACTAAGTTTTTCTCACATCATGTCGAGAAATAAGTCGGCAAAGTAAACTGTACCACAACTGTACCATAATATCAAGCATTGTACCAGAATCGTACCATAATTTACAGCATTTTCCCAGAATTTAGATTTGACAACTTAAAACCGTGAGGAAACCGAGGCTGGTCCCTGTCAAGCGCTCTTTAACACACAGTACAGACAACTAACCAGGTTTAATCTGGGTTAGGTGACGTGTTAGTTCATACTCCCTTCATTACTGTATTACTTTCATGAATTCTACCTTCAGGATTATTATTAGATCATTCTTGATGTTGACATTTCTATACATTGCTTGTCTTATTCTGAAAGGTAACCATCCTTGGGTTCTGAGACACTAAAGACACATAACTTAGATCATTAGGGAGTTACCTGTATATTTCTCAACCATACACTGGATTCGTGAAAGTCTTGATTACAGGTTGGACACACACACACACACACACACACACACACACACATACACACACGGAGGACGAAAAAGCTAGAGGGGGATGATCAGGTAGTGTTCCGGGTGAAGGAAACGAGTGAGCAACGCTATCTCCTGCTTTATGGGGTGGCTGACTGCTGCCTAATGACTCTCCCTCCTCCTCAGAGTACCTCCACCTCTCCCTCCTCCTCAGAGTACCTCCACCTCTCCCATCCTCTCACCATTATCATTATCATCATCATCATCATCATCCATACGTTCATCACCTCATTTGAAGAATTATATAGCAATTTATTTCACTCTTGTTAACACTTACGACAAGAATCTTCAAATAATTATGGAGAATTTGTTTATTGTTCCGAAACTACAGACGAATAAAGACAATGGGAAGGTATTGAGACTTGGCATTGGTGGGTTAGGTTAGGTTAGGTTAGGTTAGGTTAGGTTAGGTTAGGTTAGGTTAGGTTAGTGTAGGTTTTATGAGAAAGAGCTGAAGCCAATTACTTTCGTGTAATATTTTTTCCAGTGCAGAATTACTTGATGTTTTTCAGTATGTCTGTAGCGTCGAAGGTGAAGGAGCTGAGACACGAGACCTAGGGAGACATTTCTTTCTTGTTGTCTCTGAAGAGTTAACTCGGAGACAAGTTGCGTGACGAACATGTTTTTTTTTTAACCTCGTCTACCTGCAGGGAGCTGAGGCTGTCTATAGTTATGTGTGTCTGTCTGATGGAACCTTAGTAGATACGCTAAGGGTAGATAGGGAAGGAGAGAGTGAGGGTGGAATATTCTGGGTGTATTCCGGTCTGTTTTCTCCCGATTTTTTCCAGAAATATTTGTTATAATGCTTAGAATACATTATGGATGGCCGCACAATGAAAGAAAACATTATAATATTGACTTAAAAACAACAAGTACAACATTAACTTGAAATGGCGTATTAAGAACATTACTGGAACTCATTGATGCTATTTGGACCCCTAATCAGAATCTTTTAGTGGTCTGTATCTTCTAAAACTCAGGTCTAGTTTAGTTATGGTTTTGTCAGTTTATTTTCATCGCAACACGATATGCTAAGCCATTTTGAAACTAAATTCATAATCGAGTATTTTTTATTTATTTTCGTTTTTTTTGTTCCACCAGTTTTGCAGTATGTGTATTATAATAAATATTTAAGTGAAAACCCTAAATAAAACTCCACTTCCTCCTTTTTCTTTTATTTCTCTTCCCCCTCCTCATCCTCTTCCTTCCCCCTCCTCATCCTCTTCCTCCCCCCTCTTCCAATACCAAATATTCGCCCCCAAATAGGCTAGGCTGCTAGGTATTAAGGTAAATCCGAGGCGTAACGGCGATCACAAGCCTCGCATATCATGAAGTCTAGGGAAGATCTGGGGAGGGAAGGAGGTATTGTCTAGGGCGGCGGGAGAACTACTGCTGGTGGTTAATATAGTTCGAGGCCCTTTAGAAAGTCAGCGTGGTGGGGTGTTGCCTGGGGTGGCCCTCAACTGTGATGATGAATGAGTGGAGTGAAGCTGCTATACTGCCCGCTAACACTCATTCTAAGTATAGTACATATTCTATGACGAAATATATAAAAAGCATTGTGTGCTTTAGTACATGAATCATTTATAACGGATGTCAAAATATGAAAAATTAAAATGGTAAACGAATTTTTAAAAGCCAGTTTACTTTAAGCGGAGGGACTTTCTTTAAATTTGTTGCTACTATCCATAGTCTTTTTCAAATTTGTATTATTCTTTCTTTCTTATAATTACAACTAAAATATTTATAAAAAATAACCTTATCATCTGGTAGCTTATATGAGTATCTGTAATTACGATTAATAGTTTCCGTCATCATAATCCAAATGTAAATATTTTGAATTATTGGAACTCCATGGCGTAACATGGCGGCGTGTGTAACTGACGATCGCTTGCACAATTTCTTTCATTTATCGAAGGTTATTGGTTTGCAGGACACTCGCTGGAGCTAACTTTGTTTGCCATAATTTAGTGAAGTGTTTTACCAAGACTTTCAGCAGCTACGTGAACAAACCAGTTTGATATAAGACTGGACCAGTGACCAAGGAGACACCAACGATGTCGATACAACTTAGCTCTCCTAGAATTCCTTTATAATTCTTAGTGTTCTACTCGCCGCTGTGTATCAATCAACACGCTTCATTAAGGTGAGCTGTGTTGTTATTAGTTACCAACATTGGCTTTGTATACCTTTAGAATTATTATTTAAACGGCATTTATAGTGATGGCGCTTTAAATTATAGTATAATTTAAAGCGTCGTATAATTATCATACGAGTACATGTAAAACTGGTGACTGCCAAATAATTCCACCACAATGTTAATTAAACGTCCTCGAACTTACCTTTAAAAGCAGTTATTAAGACGTCTTTGAGTGTGAGGTATATTTTAGAAAATTAATAATAATAAAAAAAAACTTACAGAATCTTGTATATAACGGGCGATTATTCATCTGGCGACGCTTGGCAACTTATCGTTCATGAAATTAAACAAACTAAGCTAATCAAACCTAATCTAACCTAATATACTAGTTACTGTATATGCTGCTATAATTTTTTTATGAAAGGAACGGTGAAATCTCCCTCAGTCGAACGTAATACTGGGAGACATATATCGCCAACTGTAACAACCTTTTTCAAATTTTTGGTAAAATTGCTGTTCCACTACCAATTTGATTTTGACCAGATATTTTAGTTTTTTTTTTCAATTGTATTTGGCGAGATTAATTCGAATTTAGCCTCATTTCCGTCACAAATTAATCGTTTGTGAGTTATCAACCTTCCCTCCTCCATAGAACCTGACCAAACCAACCCCTGCCATATTAAACATAGAGTACATATTTTGATATCTGGTACCAATGAAAGCAACTTGGTTGAAGCATCATGGTGTAATTTTACGTTTCTTTATGGACGTGACAGTACGCGTGGGTCGAGCGGGTCAGTTGTATCTTAACCGAATATAAACTAATATCGTGAGGTTAGTTTAAATGGATCATAGTCACCACCCCCCTCTTACACTATACGATAGCCTTGTCTTATTCGTCAGTCATGGTAGTTCATTCAACAGCTAATTACATCCCTCACTTATTATGTACAAAATTCTCCTTGTTATTATTCCTGGCATCATGAGTGACTCCCCCATTTCGACTCGTAGCTTAGTATAGTTACATATTTTGCCACTCTCAGTGTTTGTCTCTGTCCTGTGTAACTTATCTCGCCATCCATGTTTTTCCACGGTCATATATTTAATGCCGCGCCAATGTATGGGATTGCCTGGGTTTTCCAATACGTTTTCCCGATCATGATTTAGTGCATCCTTTGGTAACGATGGAATTGCTTTATGTTTGCGACGCTTTGTGTTTTTTTTTTCGAGCATCACTACCACCAACACCACAATTATTATCACCATCATTCACTCCTACTTCTGTCCTACTCATCCCTCTAATATCACCATCTTCACTCCTATACCATCACCACTATCACGTACCAGTACATAGCCCTGTCACCTCCACTACCAGTGACCACTTCATTGTTATTCTTTGCATTTTTTTCGAGACGCTTCCATTATTGACTGTTTCCAATTGTTTATATACTAATAGCAGGGCCTAGACTTAGTAATGTACCAGGTGTCGCTATCTGTTTTATAGTACACCCAATAAAAACACCAACAAAGGTCGTTTAGCCTTGTAAAAACCCCACTTATGCGGGAGAGCGAGGCATTAAAAGAACAACAATCCAGAATTCTTTTCACGAAGGCGACCCAAGGTAAACATTGTCGGGGCGGGCCATTGTGGCGGCCCCTTCCGGCGTGTTGAGGGATGCTCTTCACCCGCCCCTGAGAGGTGCTTCCCTCTCACCGTAAGCTCTCTCCCTCAACACGTCTGAAGGCCTCTCCTCGGTGTTGCCGCTACTTTTGATACGCTTACTTGTGTTACTGTTACGGGTGCTGCTGCTATTGTTGATATGCTTATTAGTGCTACTGTGACGAGTGTTGCCACTATTCTTTCGTCCTTGCAAATTCACCTAAGTGTTGCCGCGACTGACGGTGTTAATGTTGTTGCAGATGTTCTTACTGTGATATTACTGTTTATTCTGCTGTTATTGTGGCTGCGTTTATTGTTGTGATTGTTCCTAGTGCTACTGTTGATACGCTTACTAGCAGTACCGAATTTAGACCTATGGAGGCCCATGGGCAGCCTCTTTGTGGAGGCCCCCCCTCATTATAACTACCCAAGAGGGTGGGGTGGCGAGTGAAGCGAGCCTAAACATCTGGGAGTTCCGAGGGGCGCTGTAAGCCCCCGGGAAAATTTTGAAATTTGAACACTTCTTTGGAGAATTTTGAAGCCATATACAGTTATATTGAGGAAATTAGAACATTGAGGAATTTTTAATTAACTGTATATTTATTGATAGTGTACAAATTCTCAACACACTCACACACACAAAAGTGAGACATGACTGGAGTCATTCATGTGGTTTCAAGTCGTGGTTTCCATTCGTAATGGAAGTGATGATGAAAAAATCTTTTATTTGTTTTTTATTAACCTCAATTTCGTTATTCCATGTAGTTAATTTTTAATCAATATATGTTTGTGGAATTATAAATATATTATTAGCTACACAAACAATAGCATTCATTAAAAATATACGGTTCATTGGAAAACCAGGTATTCATGAATTTCAAGGAGCAGCTAGCCTAATTTCTATCACACTTCTTGCTGAACATAGTTTTACGTGATGGAATAGATAAACATGAATTTTAAAGAATGAAAATAAAAATAATCCAAATGAATAAACAAATAAATATAATATTGTAATATGTGGAGGCCCCCAGATTGTGGAGGCCCCTGGGCAGCTGCCCACTTTGCCCACTCCTGAATCCGGCCCTGCTTACTAGTGCTGCTGCTACGGGCGATGCTGCTACGGGTGCTGCCATTTATGTTACTGTTACTTCTTTTATTGGTGTGGATGCCCCAATTGCTACTGTTGATATTGTTTTTATATATTATTGTTCCAAGATAAAATCCCACTCGCATAGTTGAGAGCTCCAGTTGCTAGTGTTACTGTTGCTACTAGTGTTATTACTGTTGCTGTTTGATGTTTCTTCTGTTCCTCTTGCTTCTGGTGTTACTGATGCTGCTCTTCCTGCGACTCAATGGTCACTGCACCTTTACATACGTGTCACCATTTGCTCTACATGTGAGGAGGCACTTTCTTTCCTTTCCTACATGAGACTCTTACTTCCTTTTCCTACATGAGAGTTTATTTCCCTCCTTTTCCTACAAGAGACACTTCCTTCCCTTACCTACATGTGAGGCACTTCCTTCCCTTACCTACATGTGAGGCACTTCATCCCTTACCTACATGTGAGGCACTTCATCCCTTACCTACATGTGAGGCACTTCCTTCCCTTACCTACATGTGAGGCACTTCATCCCTTACCTACATGTGAGGCACTTCCTTCCCTTACCTACATGTGAGGCACTTCATCCCTTACCTACATGTGAGGCACTTCCTTCCCTTACCTACATGTGAGGCACTTCATCCCTTACCTACATGTGAGGCACTTCCTTCCCTTACCTACATGTGAGGCACTTCATCCCTTACCTACATGTGAGGCACTTCCTTCCCTTACCTACATGTGAGGCATCCTCCCCTAAATGCAAGAGAATCATGACCCTATATTTGCACCTTGAGGAATTACATATTGCCTAAACTCACTGTAATACCGTCTCCATACTACCTACAGGTAAAGTTCTCCCCCACTTGCGGAAAAACTCTCCCCATGGCCAGCACGTGGAGTACATTTTCTCCTAAGTTGCCTGGCCAGCCCTCCTGCCCTCTCCTTGTATGTAAGATATTTTATCCCCCTCACCTGCGTGTGAGCTGCTTAACCCTCCTTTTACTTTCCTGTGAGGACCTTCCCATAACTTTCCGTTGCCTGCATGTGAGGAACTTTCCCTCCACTTACCTTAATGTGAGACACTTCCCCTCTACTTACCTTCATGTGAGGCACTTCCCCTCTACTTACCTTCATGTGAGGCACTTCCCCTCCACTTACCTTCACGTGAGGCACTTCCCCTCCACTTACCTTCACGTGAGGCACTTCCCCTCCACTTACCTTCACGTGAGGCACTTCCCCTCCACTTACCTTCACGTGAGGCACTTCCCCTCCACTTACCTTCATGTTAGGCACTTCCCCTCTACATACCTTCACGTGAGGCACTTCCCCTCCACTTACCTTCACGTGAGGCACTTCCCCTCCACTTACCTTCACGTGAGGCACTTCCCCTCCACTTACCTTCACGTGAGGCACTTCCCCTCCACTTACCTTCATGTTAGGTACTTCCCCTCCACTTACCTTCATGTTAGGTACTTCCCCTCCACTTACCTTCACGTTAGGCACTTCCCCTCCACTTACCTTCACGTGAGGCACTTCCCCTCCACTTACCTTCACGTGAGGCACTTCCCCTCCACTTACCTTCACGTGAGGCACTTCCCCTCCACTTACCTTCACGTGAGGCACTTCCCCTCTACATACCTTCATGTTAGGCACTTCCCCTCCACTTACCTTCATATGAGGCACTTCCCCTCCACTTAACTTCACGTGAGGCACTTCCCCTCCACTTACCTTCACGTAAGGCACTTCCCCTCTACATACCTTCATGTTAGGCACTTCCCCTCCACTTACCTTCATATGAGGCACTTCCCCTCCACTTACCTTCATGTTAGGCACTTCCCCTCCACTTACCTTCATATGAGGCACTTCCCCTCCACTTACCTTCATGTTAGGCACTTCCCCTCCACTTACCTTCATATGAGGCACTTCCCCTCCACTTACCTTCATATGAGGCACTTCCCCTCTACTTACCTTCACGTGAGGCACTTCCCCTCTACTTACCTTCACGTGAGGCACTTCCACTCCACTTACCTTCACGTGAGGCACTTCCCCTTTACTTACCTTCACGTGAGGCACTTCCCCTCTACATACCTTCATGTGAGGCACTTCCCCTCCACTTACCTTCACGTGAGGCACTTCCCCTCCACTTACCTTCACGTGAGGCACTTCCCCTCCACTTACCTTCACGTGAGGCACTTCTCCTCCACTTATCTTCACGTGAGGCACTTCCCCTCTACATACCTTCATGTGAGGCACTTCCCCTCCACTTACCTTCACGTGAGGCACTTCCCCTCCACTTACCTTCACGTGAGGCACTTCCCCTCTACATACCTTCACGTGAGGCACTTCCCCTCTACATACCTTCATGTGAGGCACTTCCCCTCCACTTACCTTCACGTGAGGCACTTCCCCTCCACTTACCTTCACGTGAGGCACTTCCCCTCCACTTACCTTCACGTGAGGCACTTCCCCTCCACTTACCTTCACGTGAGGCACTTCCCCTCCACTTACCTTCACGTGAGGCACTTCCCCTCTACATACCTTCATGTGAGGCTTTCCGGTGTTGTATTGTAATTGTTTCTGGTCTCCGGTGTTGTATCTGAACATGACAGAGGTTTGTGTTCACTGTTACCGCTACTACTTGACTCTGATCAGCTGTGGTATGTGGCGACAACACACCTGGTGGCCCTGTGTCCTCCCTCCATCTACGTTGAATGGGCCATATTAGGGACTCATAATAGATGCCTTCATGCTTCTAGAGAGTCTGTATCTGTGAAGATGACGTTTATTGTGTCCCTGGGCTCCCAAATCAGTGTCATGTTAGTCTGAACCCCTGAAATGATCCTTTGACACAGGTTCCAAAAAGCAACAAAAACATTGAACCAGCCTTGATGAGCTCCTTGATGTGGACCCTTATTGTATCCTTCCCTCTCTTATGTAAAGGCTGTCTCTATCACCTGTTGGAGTCCCTTTCTCTGCACCACCCCCTAAACATGAGACATTTTTGTTACTCTCCTCGCGTTGGTGTGAAGCATCTCGCTGCCTCACTTGGACACAGTGCCTTTCACTCGCAGCAAATTAAATGTGAGGCATCTGTCATTCTCCTTCACTTGTATGCGAGGTATTTCTCTCATCAGCATGTGAGGCATTTATCTCCCTCCTGCAGTTGCATGTTAGCATATTTTTGTTTTCTTTTATTTCGCCTATAAGTTAATTATCTCTCTCTCTCACCTGCTTGTCAAATCGTTTCTGCATCTTCTTGTGAGGTATTTCTTTCCATAATTTCATGATCAGAGAGGAACGTTTTCAACTCTTTGCCTTCCAAGAGTTATTCATTGTGACTACAGGATGGTAGTTTTGAGATAAAGGTACAGTCCCCTTCACTAGTGCGTTTACAGGGGCTCGTCAGGTTTTGTGCAGTGTGGCATCGTTGTGTTTGTTTACATTTGACAAACGAAAAGTAGCAAATAGTAAATATATTATAGAATCAAATTAAAACAATATTAAATCAAATACCTCAATGATAATGAATTGTGAAATGTTTATATGAAGAGCCCCTTGTAAACGCACTAGTGAAGGGGTCTACAATACCAGTGTGGCCGTAACAGGCTGATCAACGTTTCACGCCAATACGGTTTTCAATACGCACCACATACAGTAATATCAGATGTCATGGTGAGTGTGTATACCTGTTGCAGTAAAGCTTGTTATACCTGGTAACTTATTTAGTCCCTTTCACCACTACACCGAGGCGGCTTAATAGCATGATAACACTGCAACTCTGGTACAGAAGTTCCTTTTTCGTCACTTTTATTGAACTTGCTGTATTTTTCTTATATATTTTTTTTTCTTTTTTCTTTCACTTTCCCATTTCTGTCCGTCCAGTTTCTGTTATATTTTGACTCATATTTCCCAGGTATTATAATCTGGTTTTGTTTTGCGGTTAATTATTATTATTATAACTACCATCATTTTTCACGCCCCAAACCTTAACATTCTTAAAATTCACGTGATATCACTCTTACTGTCGTGTGGTATTCACTCCTGAGTGTGATTTCTAAGTGAGATTTTCTGAGTGTGATTTCTGGGTGTAATTTCCTGAGTGTGATTTACTGTTTGATTTACTGTGTGTGATTTTCTGAGTGGAGGTAAACAGAAGTCAGTGTGGAATAATTATTAATGCGTACTACAGTAATAGGAAGTTATGGGGATATATTGGAGAGGAAGGGCGAGCATGACCCCCATCCCCCCATTATGTTATGATGAATGGGGATTGGATTCTGGTGGTGTATTTTTATTTATGTGTTTCAGTTACCCAGGTTATCAAGTACAATGTGCACTAAACCTGCCACACACACACACACACACACACACACACACACACACACACACACACACACACACACTAAACCTGCCACACACACACACACATAGAGCTTATACACCTTAGTGCTGACCCCCCTCTCTTCCTCTCTCTCTCTCCCCCTCCCCTCCCCTCCCCTCTCTTTCTCTCTTCTCCCTCTCTAAAAAAAATACTCCCTCACTGCATAACAATGACACCACCTCCATTTCTCTTTCTCTGAACTCCCCAGTGAGTCTTTCCCTCACCCTTCACACTCTGACAGCTTCAAGACTTCCCACGTGTCCCCACCTTACTTCCTCCTCACCCCTGCTTACACCCCCCTGAACCTTTTCCTCCTGACCCCACCTTACACCCCCTCACCCCACCTTACATCCCATTGAACCCTTCCCTCCTGACCCCACCTTACACCACCCTCACCTCATCTTACACCCCCGTGAACCCTTTCCTCCTGACCCCACCTTACACCACCCTCACCTCATCTTACACCCCCCTGAACCCTTCCCTCCTGACCCCACCTTGCATCCCCCTCACCCATCCCCCACTCCCTCCTTACACTCCTCTGACCCCAATTTGCATCCCCTTCACCCTTTCCTCTTTCCCTTCTTACATTCCCCCTCCCCTCCTGACCTACCTTACATCCCCCTCATCCTTCCCTCACTCCCTCCCTCGTTATAGCCGTAGGGAACTAAAAATAACCTGCACATTGTTGACGATTCTCCTGAAACTATCTTGACAATGCCCCTCAGTTGATCCCTCCTCCTCCCTAACCCTCTGAGTCACCCAGGACACTCAGGCTTGTTCCTTTAGTCACCTTCTGTCACACCGTCACCCCTTCCTGTCACGCCGTCACCCCTTCCTGTCACGCCGTCACCACCTACAGTCGCCAATTCCTGCTCTGTCTCACCATCTTCCGTCACCTCTGCTTGTCACGCTGTCACCGACTTCCGTCACCCCATTACTGCCTCCTGTCAAATCATCCCCTCACACCGTAACCAATACTTCTCTCACCTTCACTTGATAAATAAACCTTATGTCTTTGTCGGGACCTAAATTGAACCGAAGAGGCATAAAAGACTATATTTACGAGAAAATCTATAGTTACCCCCTACATAAGGCTTTCGTTTTCCTTTTATAAGTTGGGATGTAATCCGTTTTCTGTTACTTTCTTAGCCACGCTTGACTTGAGCGCTTCGCAACAAAATTGAGGCCTGGATATTCATGTTAAGTTCATAAAGCACATTAAATTTTCCCTGATCTGTCGATGTTAGAGCACTTATGACTCACTAACTTCTACGACACATTGATGGTGGACTAAATAGCATCGAAATTTCACTGATAAAATGTTGTTTATTTTTTACTCTGCTACAATTAGAAGAATTAACGTAAGAATCCTTGTGTGATGTCTCGGATTCACAGGTTCATGAGTCTCAAGGTTCATCATGGGTGAGAGAGAGGACGGACAGGACTTTATTGGTGGGTGTATACTAGAAGTGTAGGCTGTTGTGTGTGTGTTGACAGCGAGGGCGTAAACATGTAGTAGATAGATCTCTCCAATCTTATTAACGACTTGGCGAATATAATGGTGTACACTCAACCACTAAAGTCCGTTTGCCTGTCCCCTTGAACCACGAACCCCGAGAGATTCAGATTCGTGAACCCGAAGCAGTAGACTGATAACATTATTCTATCCATAATTTTTTTCGGATTAACGAGTCTTATGAATCTCGGGGTTCGTTGTTCAGGGGAGAGGCGAATTGATTTTTAGTAGTTTACTGTACTGTACATACTACTTACGAACGCTTGTTGATTATTACAGGACAGTCGCAGGCCAAAGTTGGACCGACATGGATAGCTCTCGTCGTCCTGTAATAAGAATAACAATAAGGAGGGCGCAGGGGGGGAGGGTGGGGAGATGCAGCCTAGTGTGGTGGGTGTGTCGCCTCCTTTTGGTCTCATATATCAAGTGTAACAGAGAAAAGTTCACAGCTTGAAGAAATACAGAGGTATGAAAATAGGTGAGCGTGAAGGTGGGCGTGGGGCAGGGTGGACGTGTGGCAGGGTGTGTGTGTGTGTGAGACAGGGTGGTCATGTTACAAGATGGATGTGGGAAACACTATAGACGTGTAAGATGGTGGATGTTTGGCAAGATGAGTGGAGGATGAAGATGGTCGCTAGACATAGTGGGTGTGTGACGTGGTGGGCCTTTGGCTAGGTGAACGCTGGACAAATATTAACTCTTGGGAATGTAACGTAGTGGTTTGAGCATTAAAGGAGTGTGGGTATGTCTTTATTTAACCCGGTGGCCATGTAGTGGGGTGGCCATTTAGTGGGGTGGCCATGTAGTGGGGTGGCCATGTAGTGGGGATGTAACAGGGTGGGCATTGTGCAGGATGGGATGTATACACTCTAGCCAACAGCGTGGTGGTGGTGGTGGTGGGCAGGCAACGGGGTGGAAAAAATGAAACGGTTTACTGCGGCACAAAGTAACACGAAACTTCTTACCTATTGTCTCTGACTCCTCTCTCATTCCTCCTCCTCCTCACTGCCCCTCCACCCCTCCTCATCAC
The DNA here is from genome assembly GCA_958450375.1 of Homarus gammarus. Taxonomy (NCBI): domain Eukaryota; kingdom Metazoa; phylum Arthropoda; class Malacostraca; order Decapoda; family Nephropidae; genus Homarus; species Homarus gammarus. The sequence goes on from CAUDMG010002111.1 coordinate 515,049, forward strand.
ACGCACCGACTCCCCTCCACCACCGCAATTGTTCCTGCCTAAGACCCCTATAATCACAGTGGGTATTAATTACACTGCAAGCTTCACTCCTCGTCTGAAAAAAAAATAATTAAAAACAAGAAAAAGTCAATCGCATTTGACATCTCCATGACACCAAATTACTCGAGTGACGTTAGCTTAAAGGAGACCAAGGTTGAGATACACAGTAAGAAAGAGTTGTTAGTGAGGTAAGGCTTCAGGGAACACTTGATGGTAAATTCCGGTTTTGTGGTTTGGTTGAGGGAGCAACTAACACCTGACACCACCAGAAGGGGGTTGGGGGGATGAGGGAGAGGGGAGGGAGGTAAGGGTGAGGCAGAGTGGGGGGGGGGGGCAGGAAGGAAGGTCCAAACAACCTCTTTTAACACACCCAGGACCAATGTAATATACGTGTGCACTATATCCTGGTGATTAAGAACTTTGCTTGACGTTGGACTGTGATTGAGACAGACAGACAAACAGACAGACACATAATCTCAGTACCTCCCAAGACATTCAGACACACTTCACCACATCAGACTCCCACACACTCACGCCTAAAACAAAAAAACAAAAAATACTTATTATGGAACACTTTAAAATTAACCAGAAAGAAATCGCCTCTAACTCGTATCTCTCCTGCCTCACTTCCGTCAGAATTTGAAGATCGGGAATGGAAATTCAGACCGCAGCGGCGTTACATGATTCCAGACATTTTTGTGTTGGAAGTAGAAAAAAGGAACTTTGAAGGGGACGGAAAAAATTTTGGTGAATTTGACAGTAGCCATGTTGAATAGTAAGTTCCTTCAACGTGGTTAGAATAAAGCCTGACTTATACTGGTCTTGTTAAATATATGTTTTAGTTTGTTCCGGGTGGAGCGGGGGGGGGGGGGGGTGTGGTGGTGGGACATGTACGAGGAAACATCTACAAAAAACTGGAGGGTCAGACTACCACCTTCCCAGCGTTCTACAAGTACAATGTAAGAATTTTTTTTTGCAATTGTTTTTGTTTCGCCATTTCTGGATGTTGTTGGCTTGCTTCAGTTTAAAAAAAAAATCTCGTCGACTTCCGTAGATTAAATTTTTTCGGCTATATTTCCTGTTTGTTTTTTGTTTTTTGTTTTGTTTTTGTTTTTTAGAGAGAGATTCGTGACTTGTATCAATATGAAAACTTTTGGTATCTGTATTCTGACAATTTTTCATCGACATTCTTTACTTTATACATTATTAAAACATTTAGTAATTTAGTTTTCATGTCTGTCTTTTCTTTTCGTTTGTATCTTCAGTGTTTCAACTACTCCCTTTGATGATTAAAGGAACAAAACATTGTATTGTTGGAGTAAGTCTTGGGTTACTGCACCTTCTGGAGGGCTTTTGTTGTATCTTTTGATGCCGTGTGCTGCTGGTATTAAATGTATATACAATTAATGAAAATGTACACACACACTCAAAAAAACTATCCGTACTCGGGATGATCGATAAATTTCAGAATGATCACTATGACTCCTGTTATCTCGGTAGGGTTGTCAAAATCTTTCGTCCTTTGTCATATTTTATCAACACAGTATAGATAGTGTTTTGAGGGACTGTAGATCATAATGCTTTGGGCTGATCTATTGCTCTGCTGAAGGTACTCGGAATGCATGAAGATATAAATACTGAGCTTGACTTATATGCCATATGATATATCCTGACGTGTTCTGGTCGTCAATTGAGTTCCTCCGGTCTTCTGATTGTCTTGCCTAAGGTGATGATAAAAACTGCCAGCTACATCCAGTCAATCAGATCAAAGAGTTTTATATATGTGGTGAATATTGTTTGTTTTTCTCAAGAGTTACAATGCGGAAGTGGGGTGATGGGAGGTGGGGTGATGGGAGGGGGGGTGATGGGAGGGGGGTGATGGGAGAGGGGGGGGGGTTGGATTCAGTACTTATTTTCGCATTAGTGGTGTTGATGCACTCTGTAAACTAGATCTTCCTGGCTATCAAAAAACAAAACACAAAGTTGATGTCAAAAATTTCCTCTCGTGTAGACCCGCAATTGCATTTCGATGGGTATTAGATGGGGGGCAGGTGTTAGGGTAAATCCTCTTGGTTCTCTGGCGTTAGGCTGTTACACCTGGTTATCAATCTGTAATTCTGATTATCTTTAAATGTTTATCTGTTGCTGTTCATTAGTGGATCTATTTTGACTCTATTTCTTTTTTACGTGTCTGATATATATTTGCCATCCACTGTGAGGAATAACTAAATATCCTCAGATCACTCATAAGAAAAAACTGGTCTTATGCTCTAATGATGATATATTGATTTTATGTAAGTATAATTTAAAAAACGGAATTTCTATTGTTTTAAAATATATTCATACTATGGGATGTAAATTAGGATATTGGATGATTGAAGAACATTTGTAAAGGTGTATTAAATATTCAAATTGTTTAACTCAATGTAAATGTTGAATTAAATGAGTTTATATCGTAATAAAACTTCGTATGTTATTATAAAACATATGTAATTTTCTCAGTAAACACACAACGTTAACTTTTTAAATGTTAATTGCAATGTAGCTTAATGACTATATATAGATCATTTTGTTATAACTCTCAACCTATAAATAATTCTGACTTCTATACTTTATAAATTGTGAGTTACTGAGGGAAAGTTGAGTGGAAGTTTATAGTGTAGTAATTGAGTCATTATTATAGTAACATACATAAGAGTTTATTCGGAATTATAATCATTAAAATAAGTTGAAGAAAAGTATAATGTGGATAATTGTAATAAAATATTTGTAATAAGTAAACTGGAAATGTAGAAATTATAATTATTAGTGAGCTGAAATTGTTAACAGGATTCAAACACCAGCCTCTCGGTGAGTGGGACTGTGTGTGGAAGTTGGTATTTTTAATATTAGAATTTATTGAGGACTGATGTGCTGTAGATCCCCTCTGATAATATTTTGTATATAAGTGTTTATTTCCCAAGAGATGATAAGGTAACTGTTATTTTTGTATTTTTTATCACTGATATAATGAAGAGTTAATAATATTTGATACAGTATAAGTGAAACAGTATAACTTATATGATGATCTTTGCCAGCAAACGAATTCTTTCACTCATAGTAGGATGTTTTGTGTGATGATTCTTAAATATAAAACTGATTTAATGCAGTAAATAATTAGTCATGATTTACTGTACTTAACAGTGAATATATGTAAAATACAGTTTTTCCATTTTTAAATGAATAGTGAACAATAAACTGTTATTATTATTATTATTATTATTATTATTATTATTATTATTATTATTATTATATTTTCGTCCCTCAGACCCCGATGTGGATCAGTGACCTGTGCCCGGGTGGACTAATGCCCGTAAAAAAAAAAAAGAAAGAAAAAAAAATAAAGCACACCAGTGGAAGGAAACTGTATTTCTTGGAGCAACAACTCGGAGCTTCAGCCAAGTGTGAAATTTATGTGAGAAATTATCACTATATAGTGTATGTGTGTGTGTGATTGAAATATTGTACTGCACGTGATTAGATTATATAATGATTGTCTATGTGTAATTAATTTAAATATTGATTTAACTCCCATCTGTGCAAGCAAGGAATTACTAAATTTCTATAACCCTTATTTTCTTTTATTCAGATAAGGATACGTATAGATTTATCATGTTTATAAGCTGGTGCTATCAACATTACTATTTGCCTTCCGCTCAAAACTATTATTGCTGTACCTTGTCTGGCTAAGGAAAGAAAATAAAGTAGTAATAGTCAAGAGACCAAATATAGTAGAGTATTACAAGTCACCGTGATAATAACTGCGGGTGTGGTCTGGTGTACTGGTAATATTATGTTGTCGTTTGTGCAATATTAATCCCAACGGCACTATACTGGTGTCAGTTGGTGGCTTATAGTGTACAGTGGTGCCAGTTGTGTAGGATATTCTAACCAATAAGACACCATAATAGTTTAAAGCAATATACATGGTGGCAGCTTTGTGGGATAATCTCAGTCACTATAGGTACATACAGCAATACATGTACACTATACACCCCATACATGTGGTGTATATCTTCTGTAACATGAGCTATACTCCTCCCTCTAGTATTTAGCTCCTCCTTTGGTAGCTCCTCCTTTGGGGATGCTCTCATTTACTTGGTGCAATATTATACTCAAGAATTACGGCCGTCTTGACTATATTGTGTGTGTGTGTGTGTGTGTGTGTGTGTGTGTGTGTGTTATGGATATATTCGTACCATTAGAACCATATAGCTTAGTGATATATTCCCAGTCGCCCATCACGAATACTTAAAAGGTTTACTCCTTAGCCATGAAAATATTTAACTCTACGCCTCATAAAACCACGTACATATGTTATCTCAGTCTGTGTTAATAATTTCTTAGGGATTATTTCCGGATGAGAACACACGTTAAATTCAAAACACCGCATTAAGTCATGAGGTTATTAGGTAGCTCTTTGTAGTAGTCTTATTCTATGAGGGTTTTGTAGAGTTAGTGATTTTATTTAATAGTAACTGGTAAGGTGTGATGCCATGATTGAACCAATGGGAGGTGTATGAGAACTTACCTGGATGATAATTAGGGTTTAGTTAGTTATCCAGGTGTTAACTCTCCTCCCTGGTCTCCTTTACCCTATTTAGTTTGCTGGTGATGGGAGGGTATACACTATACAGTCTCCTACAGTGAGCCCCAAATAAGCACAACAGTCTGGCCAGCTTGAGTGACACAACTAACTCTCAAGTCCCTCAGCATGACAGACTTACACCCACCCGCTTGAATGGTATTTACTTCCAGTTTTCCATCCCAATGCTGATATCACCACCAGACGTCTTTGTTGAAACAGCTTTTGTATATTCCTCATTAATGACGTGTATTGAAAACCCGATTACTAATGACATGAACTTAAGACACGATTACTCTGTTGTTAATTAATTATCGCTTCGTCAGATATTGAAGTTGTGTTTTGATGTTTCTCTTAAGGTTTGATTTGACCTGTAAACGTAATCCTCCTCGATATTATTTAGTACGAGTCTATCACAGTGATCAGTTCTTTGGTGCAAAGTGATGGTGACTGTGAAGCTCGATTGAAGTTAGTTATATATTATAGTTTATATATAACCCCACTCTTACAGTATATATTTCATACAGGTCAATTAATGTTCACACAGGAATTAATTAGATAAGTATACACATAATTACACATACAGGTAAATTAATGTCCACACAGGTATTAATTTGTTAAGTATACGTATAATTACACGTATGGTAGAGCAACACATATAATGACGTCGACTCAACGAACCAGTAAAATAGCTTTGTGTTACAAGACTTGTTATACAAACTCTGTCGCTATGTTTACCGCCGTTCAGCCTCTGTAATGGCATATATACTGTAAGAAAAACCGTGTTGGCGACGTCCATTAGCACACCACATTTAGCCAGACGTCCGGGAAAAAGAATAACACAGTAGGGGAAGGGAAGAAGGGTGTGAGGAAGTTCTCTATACCGTGTACTATATGATGTGACACACGGGGCGATATTGTACTCTCATGCAAATGTATTTACTGGTGGGCGTATGGGAGGCGATGTGACACTAATAGGAAAACCTGCATTGCTAGGTTTCATTTGGCTTCTATAACATGCCATCTACTAACTGTATAGGCTATGTAGATGAGGGATATTGATAAGCCCTGTACTGACACTATGGAGAGAAATAGGATACGTATGACCATGTTAACCATGCTGTGAACCCTATAGACAGAAATAGGATACGTATGACCATGTTAAAGACCCTATTTGAGACTATGGACAGAAATAGGATAGTGGTGACCATGTTAAAGACCCTATTTGAGACTATGGACCGAAATAGGATACTGATGACCATGTTAAAGACCCTATTTGAGACTATAGACAGAAATAGGATACTGGTGACCATGGTAGGATGTATAGTGATAGTTTACCTGTAGAAGGGATAGGGTAAACCAACCTGGCCTTGGCTCTGGTAATTGTGGCTCAACTTGACATTATATAGACACCGTGTAGCAGCTGGGCAAGGGTTAATCTTCTGGTGTGTGTGTGTGTGTGTGTGTGTGTGTGTGTGTGTGTGTGTGTGTGTGTGTGTCCACCGGGATATTGGAAGGGAAGGGAGGAAGGAAAGAAAGATGGGAAGGAAGATGATGAGGAAGGTGCGGAGGCAGAAGGGAAGCAGGGGAGAAGAGGAAGGAGGAAGGGGAGTAAGGAAACGGAAAGTGGATGAAGATGGAAGAGAACAGCTGATGCGGGAAGTAAGGAGAGACAGAGAGAGAGACAGAGAGAGAGAGAGACAGAGAGACAGAGAGAGAGAGAGTGAAGAGGAAGAAGGAGAGGAAATGACAGAGGTAAAGAGAGAAACAAACTGGAGGTGAACACACATCAAAAGGACGGAGGAAACTTAAAGGGGAAAGCGGACGAGAAGGAGAGAAATACAGAAATATATAAAGGAGGGAAGACAAAGGGAGGGAAGAGAGAAGTAAAGGAGGGAGAGAAGGAACGAGGTAACACAGGAGGCCAGCTTGAATCACACACATCATGAATCACAAGTTAAAAAACGTAGAGGAGAGCTGTCATTGTAAACCTAACCTAACCTAACCTAACCTAACCTAACTAACCTAACTTAACTACTGATGGCTCTATATTGATAACATTTAAAAAAAAAAACATAATACTCTTAGCTTAAGTTATAAAAGTAATACTAATTCCAACTTGAGTGTACAGTAGTACGTGATTAAAGTCTGATGATTTGACTATTATATATCGTGTGTTCTGTATAGTGACAATGTGGGAGAGGTGTTTAGGTAAGAGAAATATCGGGTTTGTTTAGATGTTTACAGAGGGAAAATAATTGCATGGATTTACCCAAGAATGAGACGAATGAAAGTAATTTGCTGAGTTACTTATAAATCCTTGAATGTAACTTATGTACGACTGGAAAGGTCTTGTGTCGTATATATTTCACCTTATGAGAACAAAGGCAGAGAAGCATTATATTAACCCACGAACAACCCCCCCCCCCCTCCCTCTCCTCCTAGATGGCCATCATAGAACACTTACAACAAAAAACAGACAATAATAAAAATATCACGAACAAAGACACACAGCAAATACACTTCACTTTAGAACAAATACATAAGAAGCAAAAATAAAATACTCTCAAGAAGAAGAAAACAACACAGGCGACAAAGGACTTTCAGAAACAACAACGTAACTTTTGACAGCAATAAAATACACCTGAGGAACAAGAACAGTTGACTAAAGAGACACACAAAGTTAGGATTGGATCCACATTCATTCAAGAAATAGAGAGACAGACAGACAGACAGACAGACAGGCGGTGACAGACAGAAACAAACCTGGCCATGAAATTGACAACCAGGAGGAGACGTAGACTTGAGAAATAGTGGATTAGGCATGCATGAGAAAATAGAGACAGAGACATGTTCCTTGAGATAACGAGGAGAGGGGATGAGAGAAAAACACAGACAGACAGACAGACTGAGGAATAGACACATGAATTGACAGACATCGTATAACGAGAGACAGACATAATTATAAACAGATCAAGAAAGAGACAGACAGGCAACGACTAAAAATTATAAAATAGGCCAGGAGGAAAATAGACAGGGAGCAGCACCTCGCGGTAGCTATAGCTGAATGAGAAGCGCATTTTGAGATTAATGTGATGAAGTATTATTTACGTTATGTTTACCAGCAACTGAGCAGTGGCATCTATGTTAGCAATTCCGGAAGAGAGCAAGTCAGACCATTATCTACACAGTATAGTGTCATTCTTTGTTCTACTGATCATTTTAGGGGATAACTGGAGAGACAATTAAAATTTCTGTGTAGTATAGGCGCTGATGCATACAAGTAGAGGCTATGTTATAAACTACATGTAGCCCAAACTCTTCCTTGACCTGTCTCGAAGGATAAGAACATTGTGTCAGGGTTGGTGGCCAGTGTGTGTCTAACTTCAGGAGATTCTGCTGCTACTAACTGACGGGGCCGCTTCACCGTATCTGCAGGCCGTTAGTGTGCGTGATGGCAGTAGGAGAGGCCATCACGATCAATGAAATCGATCGGTTACTCCTGCAAGCGGTGATGTAGCCCCCTAGCTTGTACAGTAGTGGTGGTGTTGCCTGGGGTGACGGCGTGGAAGATGGGTGTTGTGGTGTGGATCTACTGTACGTCTGAGACAGAGGCCATCGTGCATCTTATGGCAGGATACATGTGGCGGTAGTTCTCTATCATGTTTTTTTAAGGTTTAACTCCTCACTAACATCAGAATTGCCTCAAAAATTTCGGGATGATCGGCATGATACCTGTATAGTCATGTTGATAGAAAAGATAAAAGTCGCACATACACGGATGAAAATAACACAACACGAAGCAGGTAACTATGAAGTGTAAAGAAGGCGTAAGCATGAAGAGTCACCAAGGCGACACAGAGCTTGGTCACGACTCTCACCTGGCATGTACCGGAAATATACCTGCGATGACACCGGCAGGAGGGGACCGTGGCTCGGGAGAGATTACGGGTGAGGGAGGACGGAGAAGGGAGGAATGACGGGAAACAAGAGACCAGACCCCAGACACGCAAGAAAAACCACGTAGTTATGAAGCGTGGGTCGTGCTGTCTGGGTGTTGAGGAGGTGAGGGAAGGGAGAGGGGAAGACGCAGCTAACGGAGGGTGCGAGGGAAGGGAAACCGGTTAGGTGGTGAGGGGGACGCAGCCAAGCGGAGGAGGGTTGGGTTGGGAGGAAGGAGAAACCGGTAGGTGGAGGGAAGATACCTGAGGAAGAGGGAAGTGGACAAGGTAAACCTCTAGATGAGGGATAGTACTTGGTGACAAACAGAGGCGTTATGTTGTTGTGGGGAAGATAATGACCTATTTGTGTCTCACCTCACTGCTGTTACATCTGTTGCGCCAACACGTCACTACACTTGTCACGTGCTATATCACTACACCTGCATTATTTACATCACAAACACACCTTTGTTTATATATTTTATAGTTGTTTTTCCTTCACAATGTATATATCAGTTTGTGTGTCTTGTATAATGAACAGTAACAGGGACACAACACTCACCAAATGGAAACATCAAGACAAAGGAGGAAGAGCTGATGAAGGTCATGGCTGATACTTCAGTTTCCTTCCCCGTGACCATGATGAATGTAGGGAGGGAGGCAGAAGGAGGGTGATGATCAGGGAACTGGACAAATATTCCTTCTCGACACACCTCAATGGGAGAAGCAAAGCAGAAATATGTATCGAGATGAGGGTAGTGATGAGGGGAACTGGGGCGAGGGGTTTACTCACACTGCTGACTGGAGAGCGTTGTTTTCCCCTCTCCCTCCCTCACCTAGAGGTCGAGGAGTGGAAGGGGCGGAGGGTGATAGCAGGTGACATTTCTCCTTACATGGGGGGGGGGGGGGGATGGGTAGCTAAGAGATATATGTGTAGTTTATCCTCTTAGCAACATTTTCCCCTCATTTAAAGATAAAGAGATAGGTAGAATTATAGTGTTTCCCCTCACCAAGGTGTAGGGTGGAGGTAGTGTGTTAAACTCGTGTGGTAGTAGAGACAGTGTTTCCCCTCACCTGATGGTTATGGGGAGGGGGCAGACAGTGTTGGCCCTCACCTGTAAGAGGGAGAATACTAAAGATAGACTTATAAGAGAGAGAGAGAGAGGCTACGGTAGCATTGTGTTTGAGAGAAAGTTTGTAGTAGCCATTTTAGAGTTATTGTCGTTTTTATTATACAACTATCGGGGTAACATTTTTGTAAATATAACAGACGACTTTCAGCTCCCATATGCTATACTGCACTTGCTTCCATTCCTCGCCTTTATCATGTCTTATAGTGCGTCGACTTTCAGCTCCCATATGCTATACTGCACTTGCTTCCATTCCTTGCCTTTATCTTGTCTTATAGTGCGTCAAGCTCCTGTGATACTTAACTACAGTGTTCATTTATGGTGACTCGAAGGTACAGTAGCTCATTGTAAATCCCTTCACACAAAACACATACGTTCTACCGTCTCAAGCTTTTTCAGTCCACGGTCACCTGTCTCACTTGGGCTTCATGTGTACATAAGGAAATATCTATCAGTCATCACGTTTTTACACAATGCCATCTGAAACAACGTCATCAGAACAGTCCTTAAGTGCAGAATTCAGACCAATATTCCTGACATTTTTGCCTAAGTTGTACACGTCTTATACTCCTACGTTAACCTTCTTCACTTATTATACCTAACCTAACCTAACCTAACCTACCCTAACCTAACCTTCTTCACTTCCTATTCAACTTCAAGCATTAGTCACGGGTGGATTCTTATAGTCTTCTCCGTACTCACGCTTAATATTTAACTTAAAAGCTTCAACCCCCCTTATGTTAAAGGCCTGTGATAAGATTAGGAAGTTAATGATCGGTTAGTAGGGTTAACTTAAACATAGCTAAATCAGTGTTAATGATCCGTGTTTGTAAAGGAAGGAGGAGTCACACGTATTTTTTATTGTGGGATACGGGAGGGGGTGGGGGGGGGTGGAGGAGGTGCTGCTGGTGTGTGCTTGTTGACGTTACCCAGAGCACCGCCTCAGTGAACACACACACCATCACCACACACTCTAAACACATCCGCGTCTGGTGAGGGTGGAGGCGGGGTGGAAGTGTGTGCTTGATTGGTAAGGGAGGGGGAAGGACTTAATTATGTGGATAGGGAACAAATATCCTGTACCGCAGAAACTGTTATTGTGTGTGTGTGTGTGTGTGTGTGTGTGTGTGTGTGTGTGTGTGTGTGTAAACGCTTTCACGTTATATATGGTATTGTGAGTTTGTTTGATAATCGCAATATGTTAACACACCAAAATATGTGTGTAAAAGTGTACCTACGAATATTTGGTATCGGCACATATGTAAACCTTTGATTATGTAAATATTTATGTGTGTGTGTGTGTGTGTGTGTGTGTGTCCGCATTTGTTTATACACGGCTATAAACGCCTATCTTCATTTGCATTCCATGTATATTACACAGCAGCAGGTGGAGATGAGGTGAGGCAGAGAGAGATAGATGGGGAAGGGTGAGCAAGCAGACCAGAGCTGTGTTGTGGGCAGATACTGTTATAGTCTACCAGGAACCACCCGGAGACGTCTTCCTCCCTGCCCAGGAAATGCCGTGTTTTCTTCTACCTTCTGTTGGTCACCACCTCCACCCTCCCACTGCCTTCCTTCTTCACCCGTGAATCACCTCAGCTCACCTCACCCCCTCTCTTCCACCTTTGATACCGCTTACTACCCTCCCTCTGACTCGTCTGACCTCCCTCCTCCACCTGACTATATAGGGGATATAGATAAAGTTCTTATAATATCCGAGCAGGATAGGACTCGGAGCAACGGATTCAAGTTGGATAAGTTTAGGTTCAGGAGGGAGATAGGAAGAAACTGGTTCACAAATAGGGTGGTGGACGAGTGGAACAAGCTTAGCAACTTTGTAGTAAGTGCGGGAACTCTGGAAATTTTCAAAAGGAGGCTAGATAGATTCATGGATGATAGAGAGTGGTAGTAACTCTCGACAGGAGCTGCCATGCACAGGCCAGCCGGCCTATTGCAGACTCCTTATTTTCTTATGTTCTTATGTTCTCGTCTGACCTCCCTCTTCCACCTGACTCGTCTGACCTCCCTCCTCCACTTGACTCGTCTGACCTCCCTCCTCCACTTGACTCGTCTGACCTCCCTCCTCCACCTGGCTCATCTGACCTCCCTCCTCCACCTGACTCGTCTGACCTCCCTCCTCCACCTGACTCGTCTGACCTCCCTCCTCCACCTGACTCATCTGACCTCCCTCATCTGACCTCCCTCCTCCACCTGACTCATCTGACCTCCCTCATCTGACCTCCCTCCTCCACCTGACTCATCTGACCTACCTCCTCCACCTGTGTCGCGATCTCTCCATCAGCTGTGACATTCAAACTTAACTAAACACTAACATCTCCTCCGTCAGACCTCGTGCGTCACTCCAGCGGAAATTTATTCATCTCTCCGTATTGTTGACACACACACCACTGACATTCTGTATATAGTGTAGACTGGTATGTCCCTCTCGTCTCTCGATAAGGTGCCCTAAAATAATCGTCCCCCCCCCATTTCCCTCCCATCCAACCTCCCTCCCCCCCCCCCCCCACCCCTTATTTTCCTCCCACCAGTCACTCTTACCCGCCTCCAGTTCCCTCCACCTCCCTCGGGAAACAGCTGATGACATCGCGCCACTTGGGATTGCAATACCGATGAAATCTTGTGTAGCAGTGGTAGGGGAGATGTGTGTGTGAGTGAGGGACATTCCCCTGACCTCACTCCTCCACTCACCTTACTATATGCAAGTAAATCACTGTAGGTGCGCGTGATCTAGGTATATGCTGATAACCACAAGGAAAGAAGAAAACACGAAGTTCCCAAGCGCTTTCGTGTAATTCACATCTTCAGGGGTGAGTGCAGACTGTACTCACCCCTGAAGATGTGAATTACACGAAAGCGCTTGGCAACTTCGTGTTTTCTTCTTTCCTTGTGGTTATCAGCATATACCATACTATATATAGGCACCAGCGAAGTTATGTCTTAGTTTAAGTATTATATTTAGCTATAAAGTGCGTCCGTACCCCAGTGACAGATGCATAACCTCACATGAGATACTTGATACTGTCGAGTCGCTGTTTGTTTTGTGTTGTAGAGCGCCGCGACCTGAGGGACTGTTTTAATGACATACCATGACATAAGAAGATAACATTATCAACATTAGCTTGGTGTGACCGCTACCACCAACCCCTCTCATCGGGACACCAATTATGTTACTGTATTACCATTATTATTGTCAATATGAACTTACACAAAGTGGAGGATGGTCATAGAACAAGGTTTTATATTATATATTCATTAATGCACCAAAAAATTCGTTCACTTTACACCGATATGTTGTGGTAGTATAATATGTTCCGTGTTTGGTCACTACCGAATATTAACCCAGAAGTTCAACCCAACTCTTGCGATGCTTCACAAACAAGTACAGTACAGTACAGTCTCAACACGTTCGGAACCAGTGTTCGTTTGGCAGGATGAGCGACTCTCCTGAAAAGCTTTTCCTAAGGGTGAAGTGAAGCTGCAGTCAGTCGTGCTTGTGGGTTTTCCAGCTAAGACACTGCTCGATCCTTGTGGGGGCACCTGAGGGCCGCCAAGACCTTCAGCTGGATACAAACTGTCTTCTTCTAGCTCGGGATGGGAGCCCAAGTTAAGAGGCTTAACCGGAGCTGTGACATCTGTCAAGGAATCACAGACCAGAGACGGAATCCCACTGCACCTCTACAACACTTGCCTGTCGTCACAAAGACGTCCTTGAGGGTCATAACCATGTACCGAAGATAAGTCGCGGTAAGTCCTCGCTATTTTAGATATCGTTCCGTGGTTTAGTGACCCGAGACCATGGCCCTACGCAACATAGAAGCCACGGCAGTTGTTTTGTCGCAATTTCACATGACATACTGAGCGACATAGAATGACAATTTACATCTTTCGTAATGGCAGAGACCCACATAATCCTGGCCATCAAAGGAATGCAAATCTACGCCGTATCTTCCCGAGTGCAACGGACTATGTGAGAGGTTTAATGTTACGCTGAAGATGCTGAAACGCCTCGCAGCCGACCAGCTCTGGGAATGGCACACAATAGCTCTGGTGTTGTTCGTATATATGTGTGTTGGTGGGTGCTACCCACAGGGTGATGTGATGCGTCTAGTGCGATAGCGTTTAGTTGGTGTTTAGGTGCAGCTCTGCTTGCTACTCTTACGCTTTCAGCTACTGCCGCCGGCTAGCCCTTGTGGTGAAAGGGGAGAGCAGAGTGCGTAAGTCTCTTCCTTGTCGGTACACAGCCTCTCCATCACCAAGACCCTTCAGTGCCTCTTCGTGGTAACGCACGGTAACTGGGTGTCTTGCGACCCCAGGCAGAATCTGTAGGGATCTCGGAGCAGCAGTGGGCCCCAGAGGTACGGCGTACAGGCCCGCCGGCGTGCGGACACGCCCTGACGCCTACCAACCACTGCACCCCCCCCCCCCCCCCCACTGCCTTGTGGATTAGTCCGGGAGGACATAAGGGTAGGAGAGCTCACCCTATACAAAGCCGGGTGGATATTCACCGGACAGCAGTAGCAGCAACAGCCATCACTCCTGACGACATTATCTAGTTGGTGAGTAGCAGCAGCGGGAACTCACCTTCTTCGACCAGCCAAAACACTCCTCGACCCCAGACCGTACCTCGACGACGTCAACTTGACCAACTCTCAGAACCGACTAAATATTGTTGACTACCTCGATCGTCCCTGGACAATGCCTTCAAACAGTTCAAGAATAGAGTGTCGACATCCTTACGAGCGTTCAGGACTGTCAATATCAGCCGTTCTTCCCCACTTGAGTGTGGGTAACCCGCACTCCTGCTGGAGGGCTACTGTTTCTTGACTTTTCTGACGTGGTTGAAGGATTATTTCTCCGCAGTATATCAGGCCATTGGACTGCAAGTTAACACCCAAAAATCAGAGATAATTGCTCAACACAGAGGCGCAAATCCACCACCTACATTCCTAGTCAACGGAGAACCTGTCAAACAAGTAGAACATCTTACCTACCTCCGTAGCGTCCTTACTCCCAAGAACAACATCGACGAGGAGATCCAGGCTCGGATCCATCTTGCAGCAGCCTCCGTAGGTTGTCTGCGCTCCAGAGTGTTCGACAATAAGCTCAAAGTCACAACCAAACTCTGTTTACCAAGCTGTCTGTATTTCCACCATCTTTTTCGGCTCTGAGGTGTGGATTACATACCAAAGGCAAGACATATCTCTTGAGGCCTTCCACATCCGTTGTTTGCAGCGCATTCTCTGTCTGACCTGGCAGGATAAAGTCCCTCATACTGACATCCTCCTGCGCGCCAACAGTACCAGCTCAAAAATGACGCTCGAAAAAGGTAACATTCCTCCAAAGGATCTTGAAACCATTGCATCCGACTGAAGTCTATGGCGTTCCACCTGTACCCAAGGCGTCAAACATCTCGAGAACGAGCGTAATAGGCCCAGATGTGCACGTGGGGAAAGGAGACACAATGACACTCCCAGAGACCTCCCACCTAACTCGGAGCTGTCCTGCCCAATGTGTGACAGAGTCTGTGGGTCAAGGATCAGACTCCACAGTGGCACCGCCGACAACATCCATAGTTCACCGCTCATCATCATCATCGATGTCATAATGAAGCAGTCGTCGTCGTCTACTACGACGGACAAGTAAGTGTGCCCCTTTAAACTGTTCTTGTGGGTGTTTATGTATGTATATAGATTATATATATTTGTAAGAAAGTAGGTGTGAATGTGTTTGTGTTTAAATGTATGTTTGCACGCACACACAAATGCACATAATTTACGCCACGCATTTAGATTTTCCTTAATCATGTGGAAGAGTTGCTAGACAGCATACACAAGTTGTTCAGCCGAGACGCTGTACTCGCCTAAGTTTGTCGCAGTGTAGGAATGAACCGTGAAATAACTTGTTTCTAATGCTCTGTTTACCTAACTTGTCGGTGATATATGCCGGCCCGATACATTACTGAAAGAAATAATAATCAACTTTTCATCTTTATATTAAAGCATTAATCATTATTATTTATATTTTTTGTCTTCTTTTTGTGGAAGAATGTACTGAAAAGACCATTAATTTTACTCATGATCTTATTGGTTACGGGCAAAATTTAAGCTCCTATGATAATTTACAGACACGAGAAGTACGCCTCACAAATAATGGAATAAACTATAATACATCACGTGTTATCCGCGAAACACACACACACACACACACACATATGCTCAAACAATACCACACTAGTCAGGAATCGAACCCGGGACCTCAGCTTGTGAACAGGGAGCGCTACCACGGCACCACAAGGGCAACAAAAGATGTTTTAGGCGTTGAGATGTACATATGTTGCGTATATTTTCATGTTTGTCAGCGAGTGTGTTTTAAAGCTTCTGAACGCGCGTACGTGTGTGTATGTGTGTGCACGTATACTGTACACCTATGTGCGCGTCACCTCACCACACCGTCCACCATTATACCTCCTCTATTTCCGTCCCAACAGACAGTATATTAGTTTTCCCTCACATGTTTGCCAACCTCCAGAAGGGGAATCACTGTTCTTTACCCCCTCACTCCCACGCACACCCCTCAACCCCACTCATTCCCTCTCAGTCCCCCTCACTTCCTCTCATTCCCCCTCACTCCACTTAGGGTTTTGAGCTCTTGTGGTAAAATGTCTGAAAAGTTCAATGTTTACACAATTAATCAATGGGAGATTTTTTTTACGTCACTGTGGTCGTGGCCGGAGAGAGTATGGCTGACGTATCGAGTGTTTGCTTGAAGGTATTCACTTACCTGGATAAGTCTCCGGTAAATATTGACCCATCGTTTTTTTTGTCATTTTTTGTGTTGTGTTTTATATTTATTATTGTTATTTCTAATGTGTTATATTTTATTTTACTTCCAAAAACACTTGAGATGTTTCCCTTTGATCTTATGGGTAGGCAGGAGGAGCGTCGTAGCAGCCCAGCCTCGTGGGTAGTGTAGCGTAAAACAAATTTTTCCCTTTAAAGAAGAAGAAAGGCTTTGTGTGTGAGCCTGGCAGAAACACACGTCACTGATTCTTTACTCAAGAGAGAGCAAACCTCCTCCACACTAGTCACTTCAAGGTTTTTCCTCTGGTGAATCTTAAACATTTGGGCTCTTGTTCAAAGCTTGTGACATTTTACTTTATGGGTGAGAGATGGTAGGGGTCGTTTTATAGGCCGTCGGCTCTGTTAACATCTGTGTGTGTGTGTGTGTGTGTGTGTGTGTGTGTGTGTGTGTGTGTGTGTGTTTATGTATATATTTGCGTATTTTTGTGTACATATTTGTGTATTTGTTTGTGAATATATTTATTTATTTATTTGTTATTTATTTATTTCAGTACATTTCCAGAACTTCGAGGGAAACTTCACACATCACCGAGTGAGGGCACTGTTGCTGTTGTGCTGCAGGGATTCACGCTATCGTCGCCACAATATAAGGTAAGGTGTGTGTTTTTAAATCTCTCTCTCTCTCCCCCTCTCTCTCACCCCCTCTCTCTATCTCTCTCTCTCAGTATATATATGTAAGGAGAGTTCTAGTATCGTCACTGAGGTAAATTAAATATACCGTCTCCAATAAATGTCTTATAATTGGTATATAAACGCCTCAACAGAGAATTGCTGCAGATCGTAAGAAAATAGTTTTCTTTAGATTAAATTGAATCTCTCTATATGCAATCCTTTGGAGAGTTATTCTTAATTAAAGGTATGAAAAATGCAGTGCCAAGTGACACTCCGGCTGGGTAATGTAGGTGCCAGCACTTGAGGGCCATGCTCCGTGTCCTTCATGCCCTGCCCACTGTCGCATTTCCCTAAATTTAACAATATCGCTTCCTAGTAACTCGCTTTAATGGGGCGGGTCTCTTCCCCTGATTGCGTTCCAAATGTATAAATCAGGGACTCTGGAGGTCCAATGGCCAGGCGGGGAAAATTAAGTTTACTAAAACGCGTGGCCAACACGGCTGGTTCTCTGGCCATGGCCATGACATTACTCTGCGGCTCATAAACATCTTGTACACAGCCTCCCACAAGTGCCCTCCCCTGTAGGTGAGAGGAGAGTTACTCCAGCCTTTATTATCCTGTACATGAATCTTGTGCACCTTCACGGTGGTGTCTTAGACGATCTCTTCAACCTATTACAATAGTCTTACAGCAGAGCAGCGCGTAAATAACACCCATTCAATGTTCTTATCTTTATAACTCTAATAACACATTGTAATTTAGTAATAACACACACACACACACACACACACACACACACACACACACACACACACACACCACAACACACACACACACAAACACACACACACACACACACACACACACACCACAACACACACACACACACACACCACAACACACACACACACACACACCACAACACACACACACACACACACACACCACAACACACACACACACACACACACACACACCACAACACACACACACACACACCACAACACACACACACACACACACACACACCACAACACACACACACACACACACACACCACAACACACACACACACACACACACACACACACACACACACACAACACACATTTATTTTTATTATTATAGATTGAAGAACATAGAGATATTTTTGAAGTAGGTACAGTGGGTGACTTTGGACGGTGTTGAGTAAAAAATAACACACTGGTTAATTACGAGTTTTTTATTACTATTAACATGTGTTGGATCATGCACTGGACTTGATTGAACATTGGAGACCCAGATTATATCAATACAGAAAATACCTACCCTCAGCCCTTACCGATATTACTCTTAACTTGTCAGAAATCACAAATGATGTTACGTCTCAATCTGTCAGAAATTAGTATTCAAGGCATCGCCGAGGCCAGACAGTCGTTTCCCCTCGGCTGGATTTTAAACCGTAGGTCCATGTGTCCGGGGAATTCCTCTCTCTCGTGGGGGGTAGGGTGGAGGGGGAGGGAGGGGTGGAGTGGGATGGGGAGGGAAGGGAAGGAGGGGGATTTAAAGCTGATATATATGTCGGAGTCTGCGTTGAGTGGATCTCGTCATGATGTGAGTGTGAAGAGAAGCAGTTTCCTGGACAGTCCTGCTATACCCAGTAACACCTTTAAAGTTACACAGTATACAGGTGTTGTCTTTTACTGAGTGTGTTAATATTGGTGATGTGTTACGTTCGCACCTGTTTATTTGATTTAATTCTTAATTAATTTCAGTTTGTGAGTACCCCCTCACTAATGTTACCTGAGGGTTGTTAACACATTACGACACACACGTTCCTTTTAATTGTGGGTATTATTATCTTATTCCTCTAAATTCGCTTAAGTCCAGTATTGACTAATAAATTGTGTCTTGTCTTAAAAAACACAAATACTGATACACGCACTTATCATTGTGTAAACCTACCCTAACCTACCCTAACCTACCCTACCCTACCCTACCCTAACCTAACCTAACCTACCCTACCCTACCCTACCCTACCCTACCCTAACCTACCCTACCCTACCCTACCCTCGCACAATCTTTCCTCTTTCCTGTAAATTATTATTGTATTATTTCATTATTATTATCGTCCGCCTCCTTTATACTGTGTCGGCAACGCAATTTTATCTTCCCTTTATCCTCACCTTCCCTCTCTCCCCTTAATTCCCCTTCTCCACCTCCTCCTCCTTCCCCTCCTTCCCTCTTCCCCCCTCCTTCCTTCCCCTCCTCCTCCCCTCCCCCTTCACTCTCCCTCCTCTTCTCCCTCCTTTCCTCCTCCACCCCCTCCTTCCCCCTCTCCCCGCCACCCCTACCCCCTTCCCTCATAACCCCATCTACCCCCCCCCCTCCCCCGACCCCTGCATGGTTCTCTTCTGTCTGGAGTGTATTTACGTCGTCCTACCTGCCACACCCACGCCCCGGCACGCTAATTACCACTATCTTCCCCACCATCACCTCCTCCCCACTGTTGTTCCTCCCTAGTCCATGATGGGGTCCTGACACTGAAGCCTCTTGAGATGCCCTAACAGCTCAACATGTACGATAGCTACGAACTGTATAACCTAACCTAACCTAACCTAACCCTCAACCCACTCATCATACCCACGGCCACCCACACTCTTGCTCCCCCCCTCCCCCCCCCCCCCCACACACACACACTGCAGGAACCTCTCATTAAGGATCTCATTTTGGGTCAACTGTAGAAGTCCTATTTGTCCTGGCATCTGAATTCCTGTATTAGTAGTTGAGTGGAGTGAGAGGGGTGGTAGTGGGGGAGTGAGAGGGGTGGTAGTAGGGGAAGTGAGAGGGGTAGTAGTGGGGGAGTGAGAGGGGTGGTAGTGGGGGAAGTGAGAGGGGTGGTAGTAGGGGAAGTGAGAGGGGTGGTAGTGGGGGGAGTGAGAGGGGTGGTAGTAGGGGGAGTGAGAGGGGTGGTAGTGGGGGAGTGAGAGGGGTGGTAGTGGGGGGAGTGAGAGGGGTGGTAGTGGGGGAAGTGAGAGGGGTGGTAGTGGGGGGAGTGAGAGGGGTGGAAGTGGGGGAAGTGAGAGGGGTGGTAGTGGGGGAAGTGAGAGGGGTGGTAATAGGGGGAGTGAGAGGGGTGGTAGTAGGGGGAGGGAAGGGGTGGTAGTGGTAGTGGGGAGGCAAGGGAGGGGAGGGGAGGGAGTATTGGGGGGAGGGAGGGAGTCGCCTACCTGGATGACTAATTGAAACTGCCTCTCCACGTTCCTGCCACAATGCGCTATACAAATCACCTGATCAATGTTGTGTTTACACGGTGACAGCTGATCGTGGACTCTGATTCACCTTTGTTTACATATCCAAGTTTGATCATGAACCCTAATTGTGGGGTTGGGAGACGCGATTTAATCCTGGTCACTTGATACACGTATGTAACTTGTGTGTGTGTGTGTGTGTGTGTGTGTGTGTGTGTAATGCGCTGTAGGTATAATTTTATCATGGTGATTATTTTCATATATATTTTTTCTCTAGATTTTTTTGTCCTTCACGTGCCGTATATAAATTGCTCACCTATAAATCTCGGCCCACCTGCCCATTCATATCGCCAACACTGTCCATTTCTATGAATATTATATACGTTCAGGGTATTGTCTGTATGATAGGTTTTGCAGTTTGTTTGATGTTATTCAGTATCCATTACGAGTGAGTCAGGGAATACATCACTCGGTGCACCTATCAAACATCATCCATATACGTGATGAATTTGGGTAACTTCACATAACTGCTGGATAGACCCCGGCGTCGGATACCGTAGGGAAATGTTTAATTCTCTTTACCTACGGTGCACACACACACACACACACACACACACACACACACACATACTGGGTTTTGCACATTGAGAAAAATATGTTAGAAAAATGGTGTAATCCCGGGAGGAGATATCTTATTTTTTTGGGGGGTCTAGGAGTGAGGAGGGGGAGAGACAGCGCTGGCAGTGGGATGTAAAGGCCGGGTGTAGGGGCGAGTGTAGCCTCCACCCTTACACGCGTCCCTCTGAGGTATTGAAGACGAGTGTACATAGGCCGTGAAAAACATACACTGCTTTTTTTATAATTTAATTCGTGTTCTTCTAAAAAATGTTTTCTTGATATTCTAAGATTTATTTTATATTTGGTCTTGTCTCTCCCTCTGTCCTGATCTTGTATACAATATAAGACTAAATGCCTGGACATGGGACAGTTTTGCACAAGATTTACAAACTATCGTACAAAGTAATAGTTCTGAGTTCACTTTGTGAGGTCATGGGTCACGTTCAAGGTCAAAGGGTCACTGTTACTATAAATCATTGGGTTAGAGTTATTGTGAGGGGAGAGGTGAATGTTGACCTGACTCATTCGTAGATCAGGTGCAGTAGAGTGATGTGTCTGAAAGTATGTGATGTATTTTATTCAAGGTAACTGTTTATAATGATCAATGTCTTGTGCTCATATTGACAACTTTACACAAGGAGTACGATTGGTAATATTGTAAATTGTATAAACTACAAAAGTATTATGGAACAGAGGCTTTTTAATTTTATTGTTTTTGTTTTTAACACGGCTACTGTACTTCGATATATTGTTGCTGTAAGTTTGTTAACAGTATTAAGCAAAAAATTGTCGGAAAAGAGGATTGAAATTGTCGGCTTCACTGACCGAGCTACAGTGAGGGCATCTATACTCTATATATTTCACAAACAAATTTATTGTTTGACGCTGAAACACCAATATTTCCCATTTCATTATCCACAAATAAAAAGTCTAATTTAGACATTAGTCAATGTGTTTTATGAATTATTAAAGTTAGCTTTTTAAATTTGCACCTTTAATTTTCATATAATTTTTTTCCTTTTGATTAAGTATTTTGCTAACACGTAAACCTAATCTAACCTGATCTAATCTAACCTAACCTAACCTGACCTGACCTGACCTAACCTGACCTAAGCTGACCTAACCGAAGATGTACAGTAATCATAATGGCCCTCTGATAGCAGTATAGTCAGCGGTAAAGACCTTCTGTTATGTGTTACAGATTTATAGAGAAGTTCGCGAGAACGTTTTAATGGTTGGAGTGGGAGGAGGAGGGTAAGGGAGTGGGTGGAGGAGGAGGGTAAGGGAGTGGGTGGAGGAGGAGGGTAAGGGAGTGGGTGGAGGTGGAGGGTAAGGGAGTGGGTGGAGGATAAGGGAGTGGGTGGAGGTGGAGGATAAGGGAGTGGGTGGAGGTGGAGGATCAGGAGTGGGTATAGGAAGTGGAGGAGGAAGAGGATAAGGTGTGGGTGGAGGTGGAGGAAGAGGATGAGGAGTGGGTGGAGGTGGAGGAAGAGGATAAGGAGTGGGTGGAGGCGTAAACAGATACTTAAATACTGTCCACGTGTTTCATTAGAATTTATATAGCATTAAAGTACGAACCCATAGACCAATTATTAACCCATGACCTTATAACAAATATTGACCCATGATCACAAAACAGTTAATGACCCATGACCTTATAACAGATATTGACCCATGACCACAGAACAGTTAATAACCCATGACCACAGTTGATGGCGTAGTATATAACTGTCCCCCATTAACACACAGGACAATTATGAAGACCAAATATAGCATAGATTTCTGACAGTGCTTTTCATTAGTTATATTTCAAATACTGATAACATTTTTCAACCTTTAATTCATACTATGAAAGAAAGAAAGAAAGAAAAATCCCCTCACACAGAAGTTGTTGTTAGTCTGGCTGGGTTGTTGGCGGCTGGTGATTGAATGTTATGCTTGTTATAGAGCCAAAGTTGGGTTCGTTCAGTCATGTTAACTCACCTGTCAAAGTCGCTGTTATTTAGGTCGACGTTAAATGACACTATAAATTGACCCCCCGCCCCCCCCCCCCCTCCTCACCTGTCCTTCCCCAACACGATTCACAGTCATGTTTCCTGAAGTTTAAGTGAAATGTCAATATTAGTTGTAATGGAGTTGAATTTTTTGGACATACCGGACACTCACTCGGAGTTACCGGAGTTCCTGGGGCGGGCAAAGAAGAAGCGCATGTTGGCTCGTGTATTCCAGACTACAGTTTGGATAATTGAGGCTGAAGTGAAGTGGATTTGG
This sequence comes from Homarus gammarus, assembly GCA_958450375.1. Lineage (NCBI taxonomy): Eukaryota > Metazoa > Arthropoda > Malacostraca > Decapoda > Nephropidae > Homarus > Homarus gammarus. Next base: position 538,395 of record CAUDMG010002111.1, read on the forward strand.
GTAGGGTAGGGTAGGGTATGGGTATAGGTAGGGTAGGGTATAGGTAGGGTAGGGTAGGGTATAGGTAGGGTAGGGTAGGGTATAGGTAGGGTAGGGTACTGTTGGTATATTTTGGTTTATGAGGTTTGGTTGTGTTTAGTCAGCCCGATTTATGGGTTTCAAGCTCGAGGTTTAACACAACTAATGTTTTTAATTCGCTTTATTGAGTTACTGTTAACACAATAAGAGGCGTCTGCTCTAAGCTAATGCCTTCATACTCTCATGTCTAGTTGCTGAAGCTCATCCTTGGAAGCAGATCATGTTTGATAGACAGCTATGTAAGGTCAGGGTGATGTGCCCGCCCACCACACAACAGATAGGAGCCATTGACGTTTTACTTGGTAATCTATATTAAACCTTAAACCATGCAGGAAATACGTACATTTACAGATAAGCGGAAAGGGAGACTGCATATTTATCATCATTGGTCTGGTAGTGAGAGTATAGAGTTCTCCCCATTCTGCTAGTTTAACCACGATGTAAACAAACAGTGGTGCCACATCTCATACAACACGCCAACCACTGTACTAGTTATAAATGGAGTCAACTGTACATCCAGATTAAAAAAAAGGCAATATCTGTGTCAATGTATGTGTTCAGTGCTGTATAATGTGTCGCCGAAATGAACAAAAAAAAACTTATTTCCCAGAATCAGTCTTTGTAATTTATATTTGATGATTCAATTTCATAGATTTGATTTACTGTAATTGAATTTTAATATGCATCGTTTCATTAACTTGCTCTTTTAAATGAAAATGAGATGGGTGGCCGAGCTGTTGAATGGTCGTGTTTATGTGTGTGTTTAGACCACCCCTTCTGTTTTGACCATCGCCTCTTTATGCCATGACACTGTTTAGACCAGCTCTCTCTGTTGCTGTAATATAAGTGGGCTGTCTCGTACCCGACCGTCACGTGGCTGCCTCTTCAAATCGTCACCTCAGCACGATTAATACTCAACCACCACCGTACACCCCCTCCCCCCCTCAGCCACCGATCCCCCCTCCCCCTCAGCCACCGAACCTCACTCCCCCCCCCGCCACCGTATTCCCCCTCCCCCAGCTACGGTATTCCCCCTTCCCCAGCTACCGTGCTTCACCCACCACCGTTACCTCCAAGCCACCGTAACCTCCTAGCCACCGTACCCCCATCCACCGTACCCCCCATCCACCGTACCCCCCATCCACCGTACCCCCATCCACCGTACCCCCCATCCACCGTACCCCCCATCCACCGTACCCCCATCCACCGTACCCCCCATCCACCGTACCCCTATCCACCGTACCCCCCATCCACCGTACCCCCCATCCACCGTACCCCCCATCCACCGTACCCCCATCCACCGTACCCCCATCCACCGTACCCCCCATCCACCGTACCCCCATCCACCGTACCCCCCATCCACCGTACCCCCCATCCACCGTACCCCCATCCACCGTACCCCCATCCACCGTACCCCCCATCCACCGTACCCCCCATCCACCGTACCCCCCAAAAAGGTCCACGTTTAGATTATGCAAATGCAAAAGTTTTCAAACGTAATTACAGTTGCATAAATGACTGCAATTAGAATGAAATAAATCTGGGGTAATTAGATACAGGTTCGCTCAAGAGATAATTAGTCTTCTTAAACCACCCACCCCACCCCTCCCGAACCCACCCCACCTCACACCACCCCACCCCACCCCACCCCACCCCACCCCACCCCACCCCACCCCTCTACCCATCACGGTACGGACCATTAATATAGGATTTAGTGTCCCAGTCATTAAGTATAATCATCTAAGTGAGGATCCTGGCAACACACACACACACACACACACACACACGACCCACTTAAACTTATGCATCAGCTGAGTGAAATGTGGATAAAAAAAATATGGAGAGGGTGGGGAGGAGGGGGGTGAGGTGGGGAGGAGGGGGGTGAGGTGGGGTGGAGGGGGTGAGGTGGGGTGGAGGGGGATGAGGTGGGGTGGAGGGGGGTGAGGTGGGGAGGAAGGGGGTGAGGTGGGGTGAGGTGGGGTGGGAGGAAGGGGGTGAGGTGGGGAGGAGGGGGGAGAAGGTCGACGTACTATAACAACTGTAATGGAGTCCGTCACTGCCCGTAGCCACTCAGGATGTAGGTAGATGCATTGGAAGGGGGGAGGAACACCAGATTAAAATATTAGTTTGGCGATAATATTTGGATGGCCGGTGTTGTAGCTGTTTCCATAACCCTAGCGGCGGAGCTGAAGGGTTGGGTTGGATTTTCATTTCCTCTACCTCTCACTCCTCTCCCTTCTCTCCTTCTTTCCCTCCCCTCCCTTTTCTTTCCCCCTCCCTCCCATTTCTCCCCCCTCCCCTATCAGTTGGGGCCTCTGTAAACAGTGTGATGCTGTAGACAATATGACTTTCCAGTGTGTGTGTGTGTGTGTGTGTGTTTGTGTGTGTGTGTGTGTGTGTTGTGTGTGTGTGTGTTTGTGTGTGTGTGTGTGTGTGTGTGTGTGTGTGTGTGTGTGTGTGTGTGTGTGGTTTGTGCGCTTCCCTTCACTTACTTGCCTCACCTCGTTGACGTTGGAAATTCTCATATGAAAGCAGTTTTACGTCAGAGTGCAAGTTTACTGCCAGCAGACATACGCATGTTCCTTTTACCGCCAGCAGACGTATATATTAGCAGGTTCCGTTTACTGCCAGCAGACTTATGTACGCTTGTTCCGTGTTGCGTATATGGCCCGTCGCCGCCTGCATGATGCATCACTCAGGCTCGTAAACTTGACTCGGGTTTTATCTGGCAGCCGCTTTCCTCGCTCACGTTCTTAGGCAGACAAGATACATCTCCGGTAGGTGCTGCTCTAAACTCTCCTCCGGGCATTATTGCTGCCCTTTGTTATATTATTGAGTTTGGTGTTATGTTTTTAAACACATTATATAACGAGACATTATGGCTGCCCTCACCATATTATATAACGAGACATTATGGCTGCCCTCACCATATTATATAACGAGACATTATGGCTGCCCTCACAACTCACCCACCAAAAAACACTTCTTGGGTGTGAGTACAGTAGTAAGTGGGAGTATATTAGTCGCCTTGATATACATAAAGCTGGTGTTTCAAAGGTTCTACAGTAACTAGCTCTCCCTCACGCAGGTTAACAGGATACTGGGTCATAAACGAGTCTATGGGGGATAGTTCTACGCTTTGGCCATTCTGTCAGCAATTTTTTTATTTATTTTTTATTATTATTTTTTTTAATCTTCTTTACGTTCATTTACACTGTCGTTGGGAGGAGGGGAGTGTAGGTGGGGGAGGGGGAAGGGAGACACCCGCCGGGAAGTACAGCAAGTGACAGCCGTAAAGCATCTGAGTTACCATGGTCGAGTTCCTGGAGCCGACTCACCCAGTCATTTATGCGAGTGCCTCCTGTACTGCTCCTCATAACCCTCCCCCTCTCTCATTCAACCCCACCACACCTCTAGCCTACCTAACTACCTCCCCCTACCTACCTATCTCCTCCCACCTATTTCTCCCCTATCTACCATACCCTACCTATCTCCCCCTACCTATCTCCCCCTACCTACCTTCTCCCCTCCCTCCCTGATTTAGTTATGATCAGAGTGTATAATGTTCCCTGTTTCGACGGTCAATGGTGTTTCATAACGAGACTAGCCTGACTGTCACACACACATACACACACACACACACACACACACATATCACTAGAACATCCACCTTGTTTCGAATATTCTATTTCACTACACAATTCTTAGCTTAACGCTGAATGACGCAAAGTGAAGGAGCGGACGACTAATACATGTGTGTGTGTGTGTGTGTGAATAGGTAGACCAAGACACACCTCAGAACCACAACCATATATTAGGTACCATTAGGAAAATTGAACCAGTGTCGTCGTGTGTGTGGCGGGCATCAGTTGACACATCGCCCAGGAGGAAAGAAGTTTTGCTCCTCATTGGGAAGATTTACACCCAGAGACAAAGTTTTGTTTGAGAACAGAATATTTCCATGATATGAAGACGAGTTCCATCTGCTGCAGTACGAACTTGAGTGTAACAACAAAATATTCAATCGGTTAACTTTTCAGGTAGTTAGATTCTGTCAGTCAGTGGAGATATATATAAGGCTGCCATAATAACTCACAACTTTACTTCATAACATTGGTGAAATCTTGCATCATTGAGAACACCTTGGTGGCCATCTTGGTGTGTGAATGATGGCAGCAACACGCATCATATTTTTTACCTCTGTTGTCTTACCTAGCTAATACACTGTCCCTCGTGCCACCTAGACACCGGAAGCATACGTTACTCCCACGGCAGTCTATGCTTTTAATGTATGTTTATTCAGTAAGCAATTTTTACTTGTACATTTTAACGAAAGTCCAGGAACATTGCCGTGACTTTTTATAGTTTTAAAATCTCGCTTATTAGTTTTATTTATCAGAGGTTCCTGTTTTCTGATGGGTGTGTGCATTATCTAGACACACACACACACACACAGTACAGCCACATGTCTAATCGCCGGATACATCATCACAACGTATGGAATCAAAGACTCTACATATACTCTCGATATCATAAGTTCATAACACAGACCCGTTCATATCCGATAAGTAGTCAAACTAATGTAATACTTGCCTGGTGTGTTAGTGTGTGTGTTTAAATAAGTAATACAACTGTGTAAATTACTGGTGTTCCGGGGCGGCAGAAAGAGATAAAAGTGTTTGTCAACTTGTCTTTTTGTCCTGAATGACTCATATTCTTTGATAATTCCCCCCAGACCTTTCATAGCTAAAGACGAGCTATTTCACAAAGTTTTAACGGCGTTTGTAACTCAACTGTGAAGGGAAGTTTATGATCATTATCTTTCTTCCCGTGAAGGCTGCACCAACTTTTAATGAGGTCAGCAGACAACATTGGCATACCATGACACACAATCAAAACGTGACGAAGAAAAATTGAGTTTTTTCTTAGATTGTAACACCGAGGGTTAAAATATTCCCCACACACTGTTACCATTTGTCACGGTGGTACTTTAAGGACTCACCCTAGTCAGCACTTGGCAGCCATGGACCAGGTGTGTAGTTGGTAACGTAGGCAGCCATGGACCAGGTGTGTAGTTGGTAACGTAGGCTTGTCAAGTATATCTTTATTGTTTATGGATTAAAAAAAAAAATAATGATTATCCGCGGTCCAACAAGGTGTGAATTGAGAAGGGAAAAGTCTTCTTGGAGCATTCTTTGGAAAGTGTTGTGAGGGACACAGCATCCTGAGTTACACAGCATCCTGAGTTACACACTGTAAGACACACAGGTGTATCAGAGACTACGTGTGTGGTCTTCGCTTGTTGGTCTCTCGTGGTCCGCTATATACAGGGTCCCGTCTCGGCCACCTGTAATGAAGTCATACGGGCGACAGATAATGGTGAAATTTTCAAATTGGAATGTCAAAAACTTACCAGTCGTGAATTCCAGAAAGAGGAACTACAGTATATATCTGTTACTCTGTGTATGGTGGGACTATGGCATTATCAACGCTGATTAATGGCTGGAATGGTCGTCAATCTTCCCAGAAACATTTAATAGCTGACGTCAGACATTCACATCTGACATTGGAAATTTTTGTGTTCATATATTTACCACTCAGAACATCATTCTCTCCCCCTTGGCCTTTTTACCACTTGACGCAGGCAAGGAACGTCGTTTGCCTGCAGGTCACGTCACGCTCTCCCAAGTGATCCCTGCTTGTTGCCAGGCAGCCCAGGCGAAGCAGATATGGATGCGAGTGCTTTAATGTTCCTCGTATCCGAGAGAAGGGAAGACTGAGGAACAATCGGCGTCCTTTCCTTCGTACATCTGTTTGTGATCATGAATCCGTTCGTGATCGTGATTCCGTTCGTGATCGTGATTCCGTTCGTGATCGTGATTCCGTTCGTGTTGTTGACGATAACGATGTCTCATAACAATAGTCATCTTTACTGTTGTAGCAAATAACATCTATTATGTATATCACTATCTCGACTTCCCTGTGGGTCAAATTAGTCTTGTTTCTTTAGTCATATACTGTACTGGTCGAGGAAGAACATCATCATCGGTGTTGTTGTTTCAAACTGGGGGATCGCAGTACAAACTCTGGCCTGAGCTACTGTAGTGCTGAAGTTACATGATCAAGACAAGAATCCCACTAGGATCATCCATGTCTATATCTGTCTAAAGGGAAGCATTAGTGTGTGTATCTTTGGGCTTAGAAATGACTAATATAGCCTGAGTTATCGAGACGTGAAGGTGAAAATGTTAAGTGTGTTGATGGGCTGTGTACTGGTCTCTGGGTGCTGCAATAAGAGGGGCAGCTTATAGCTTATGTGTTCGTCCTTGGTTAAAATTAAGAGGAAGAAGGGGGAAGAGGAGGAGGAGGAGGAGTAAGAAGAGATGAGCAGGGGGAGGATGGGAGGGGCGAGGAGGAAGGGGGCGAGGAGGAAAAAAAAACGCAGTAGTTCCTTAATTAAAGACTGTGGTCGTGCACGGAGGGGGGGGGGGGTGCTGGTAGGGGGTTACCTCCTGAGGGACTGGATGGTAGGGGAGTGTTGACGGTGAGGGAAAAGTTATCATACTGTATGGACTTCTGGCACTAGTTCCCCCCTTTCCCTACCCCCCTTCCCCTCCCCTTGCCCCTTGGTTAACATATTAAATTTCAACCTTCTGGGCACTTCTGGGGTACAGGTGCGTCTCCAAGACAAATTTTAGCTCTCTGTCTTGAAAATTGCGCCCATGCATAACGGACAACCACACGAACAGACATTGCAGTTTATATATTAGATGTATTTATAACTGAAGTGGACTTAAAACGTGAAAATTATGATTAGATTATTTTAATATATTATTAATTTTTATATGTAAGAATATTATACCTGGAGATATCATTTGTAGGTGAATGTTATACAAAAAAATCTGAAGCTCTTGAGAATATTGATAATTTTTTTTCTCAAGAATTCGATAATATTAACTTGGGTAATTGAAGTATATCCTCGTTGATCAGAGAACTGGGAGGAGGTAGTTTGTTGTGTATGAAATTATAAGAAAAATAACTAAAAACAAGATCTTATCAAGTGACAATAAACATAGACAATATCATTATGTAAAGGTAATGTGTCTCACTAAGAAAAACAACACTGAAGGGGTACGGGAGGAGCTACCTGTGGGAGCCTGAAGGAGGAGGAGGAGGCTGCTGCCGTACCTCTCATCTCGGATCTAATTATGAGGAGGGTGAAGCAGTGGGGCGGGGGAAGGGGGGGACGGGGGGGAAGGGGGGAGGGGGGGGGTCCTGCACAATGGAACACTTTTAAAGTTACCAGATGAAGAAACTTAATTAACAGTTTAGCAGAACACAAGATGGTCTTTGAAATGAGTTTAATGTTTAGGAGCAGCAGGTATTATTGAGGTGTGTGTGTGTGTGGCCAGTTATTAGTGATATAGCCTAGGCCAGTGGCAGGGAGGGACAGGGAGGTCAGTGATTTATGGGGTCAGTGATTTATGGGGTCAGTGATTTATGGGGTCAGTGATTTGTGGGGGTCAGTGGTTGGTGGAACAATAAGTCTCGAGTTCTGTGTATTGTAAGACCACTGTAATGGCTTTCAAACATATATACAGAGCCGTGTATAGTGGAACAATGACTTCCTGATCTGCCGAGTGTTTGTCCAATCGTCTCTTCTAGGGGTAATGTTCCATCCGTGTGTAATACTTTACCTCTCTACTCTATTTTTTTTCTTTATTTTCTTTGTTTTTGTTTTCAGTCTTTGTGTTTTGTTTTGTTTGTTTATCTCATGGTTCTCGTTTTTCTCCTCCTTTCCCTCTTCCTACTCTTTCCCTCCTCCTCTTTTCCGCCCTCCTCCTCCCCCTCTTCATTCTCCTCTTTCTCCTCCACCTCCTCCCTCTCCTCTTCCTCCTCCTCCTCCCTCTCCTCATTCCTTCTCCTCCTCCCTCCTTCTTCTTTTCTTCTTCCTCTTAAGTTTTCTTCCCTCCTTCACATTGTTCTGTAACTCACCTGGTCTTTGTGCTCGACATTTCCACATTATTATAACAGCTCTGAACCTCTCCGCCGCCTACACTACCCCCACTACCACCACTGTACCACTATACCACAACCACTATACCACTACCATCGCTACCACCACCACTATACTATCACCTCCTCTACTACCACCATTACTACAACCACTATGCCACTACAGCTACTACCACCACCACTACCATCTCCAACACTACCGTCACCAAACCTTCGCTCTTTCCATCTACAGTTCATTTGATCCAATTCATTTTTAATAACAGATTATCGTGCTCCGGAAATTGTAAGTTGGGATATTATTGAATATTGAGAGATTACGGCGTTATGTTGGCGTTATGTTGACTATACTTTAAAGTTTTCTTCCTTTTGAGGGAATTTTTGTCTTAGGAACATTTTTTTTTCTTTTTTGGGGGGATTTTTTGTATTTGAAATTTTTTTTTTTATAGAATTTTTTTATCTTTGAGACTTTTTTCTTGTTTTTTAGGGAATTTTTATCTTAGGAACCTTTTTTTTTTCTTTTTTTAGGGAACTTTTTTCTTCTTTAGGGAACTTTTGTCTTATTTAGGGATTTTTTTATATTTGGAACCATTTTTTCTTCATTTTTAGGGAATTTTTTATCTTGGGAACAAGTGACGTAAAACTAGGTTCTCGATCGGTGATTTTGTTTACGTTGTGGTAGGATTAAATGACAGTTTCAATAGCAGTGAGTGTTAACTGACTGGGTGGGTATACAGTTACAGTTACTCCAGTTAATGAGGACCAAGTAACGATCATATACGAGTATTATCAGAAATGTCAGATATTTTTTACAGTTAATTAGTCAATCGCCATCACAACTCTGTCACTCTCCTTGTGTACCGTGATTAAGACTCTGAAGGAATCATAAAGCACTTAGGTTAGGTTAAATTAAGTTAGGTTAGATTAGGTGAGGTTAGGTTTGGTTAGGTTAGGTTAGGTTTGGTTAAGTTAGGTTAGGTTTGGTTAGGTTTGGTTTGGTTAGGTTAGGTTTGGTTAGGTTAGGTTTGGTTAGGTTAGGTTAGGTTAGGTTAGGTTTGGTTAGGTTAGGTTTGGTTAGGTTAGGTTTGGTTTGGTTTGGTTATTATTCAGTGGTGTATTGGTCACTGTGAATGTTGGTACACTCACATCTGGGTCTACGTTATATGCCATTTGGTTCGTTTTTCATGGTTGTGTTTCGGATCCAATGGCAGAGGGACAAAACAATATGTGAACTGGAAAAAAAAAGGGAATATTTTTGGAACTCTTTTTTGGGGATAAATTATTGAATAGGTATTTACACACACACACACACGCACACACACACACACACACTGAGCGTTGTTGTTCTATAAAGTCATTCCATATAGTAATAGCGGGACAAGTGAATTCAATTGCTTATGGAGGGCTGCAGTGTTAAGTGAGATACCATGTTTTCTAACACTGCTAAGAGATGAGTTATCATTGGAATTGTTATTGTCTACCAACCTTGCATTTTATTTTGCTGTAAATGTGTTACTGAAATGGTTGGGAAATTATTAATGTGTCAGGTAATAAGGTGTTGTAATATTAAAACTGGTTTCCCTTCATAGACAATCTGACTTCAGCTGTAAATCCCAAAGTTGTAGAAAATCACAACAAAGCGATTCGTACAAAGTAGAAATAACTGGGTGTACATTCAACATAGACTTTGCAATTGGAACGCCTTGGTTTTTTGTTTTCCTTCTCCCTGCAGCTAGTGTGCCGTGGTGAAACTGAGTCACGGGAATGAGTCTCCGAAGTGACTTACCCTGACTGTTTCAACTCATTTGGGGGGTCGAGGCTGCTTCATTTTGGGCGGGAGCGAACTTTTGACCTAGACTTTACATTGTTTACTGTCACTAGTTGAGACGCGCAGGAATGAATCTCTCTCTCTCTCTCTCTCTCTCTCTCTCTCTGAAGTCCTAACTGAGTCATGTGATGGTTACTGTCAATATTCCCCGAAACTTGTTAAATAAACACAAACCTCATCAGTCATTGGCGTAAAATTTATCAGGGAATATCAACCAATGAGCGTCATGATCATACGTGGAAGGTTTCTGAACCGTTCGTATGAGGGTTTTTCTTCGTCAGTCGGATTAATGGCCGGTTAACGTGTGTATGAACGATGTTGATGTTTGTTCTCCGTCAACATCACACAGCGGGACAGTGACGGAGACGACTAGGGCTTGTGTATATCTGGAACGTATTTATTTATTTATTTATTTAATCTACCGTATTCTTTTACGACGAGGATATTCTGCCGTGAATTTTGCTCGTGTACAATGGATCAACGCCGCACCTGAAGGGTAAAGTTCTTTTATAAAGCAAAAGTAACCAACCTAACCTAACTAACCTAACCATACTCAGTCATGATGTAATATGAGGTGGTTAGGTTTGGTTGGTTCCTTTTGAGAGTTGAAAAAAAAAAATGACACGCAAAGGTAGGTGTGTGTGTGTGTGTGTGTGTGTGTGTGTGTGTGTGTGTGTGCTCGCGCGCTTGCCGCTATATTAATATAAATATGTAGTGGACACAATTCCATAGGTATTTTATTGAGAACAGTTACCAACTATATGGTTTTAGGTAAAACAAAATTGTTAATTTAGTTATATGGAGACTGGTGCACTACATTTGGTGTTCATTATGAATAATGATTTACTCAACCTATTGATACTATAAACTTTTAATTTATAACTGAACTGTTTTTGTCCCGCCATATAGCACAGTATTAACGTTGTCATATTTTACGGCGAAAACATGATGGACCTCTGACTTATAATGCTGAGTTATGTAATTCTTGAGAACTCAGTGGAACTCTTGGAGGTTATCACTCAGGGATCCCCAAACTGAGAGTTCAGTGTCCTTAAGGAAGGAATCTGAGTGTACAGTAAACGAGGAGGGGGGGGGGGGGATACAAGGGGTACAGAACCCATGGGATGGGTCCTGGAAATACAGTACTCTAGGGAAAAGAAACCCAAATTACAGTATCTGGTGAGGTGAGGTGAAAGTACAGTATCCTTGGGGAGGGGATAGAGAGTTGAGGATTAATGGGGAGGAGTTATAAACTACAGCACTTTTAGATGAGTTCAGAAACTATGGGGAAGGATCTGAGATTACAGTACCATTGGGATAAGGAAGTGATCTTACAGTGCCCACAGGAAGGGGAGCTGAGGACCCAGTACCCGTGAAGCTGCGACTTGGGGTTTGAGGAAGTGGTGGGCGGGTAAGTGGGCGCCCCATACACGTTTATATTGTCTCTGAGGACCAGGACCCGCGTTTAAGGGGTCTACTCTTTGTTATGAAGGACCTGAATGAGGATCAAGGGCAACTCAGGTCCCTGGAGGTGACTGCTAAGGAACCAAGAGCTCAAGACTGTGAGCACCACCTCTTATAGGAACTGAGGACCCAGGGGCTGCTGATTCTGTCGCCTTAATCCCTAAATGTGTGAACCTGAAGAATTTGATGTCAGGAGCAGTGAAATCCTATTACCAAGGACCCAAAAACCTGAGGGCCCGGAAGCCGGGGGCCTCGGAGGTACGTACCCTAGAGATGTAGGTCAGGGAGCTGTGAGGTGGGGAGTTGGGGGACCTAGAGATACAGGTGCAGGAGCTGTGATCCTTCAACATGTGGGTGTGAGGCCCGACCACCCGAGAAGGGAGGGAGCTTGGAGCATCATAACAGTGGTCCTGGGCAGAACAGCTAGGTAGAGCGCGGCTCATAAAGAGAAGACAAGGGGGAACATAGCTGGGCCGAGGTGCCTGCGTCAAATTGGGAAGCCCCCACACCCCTCCCCGGGCGGGGGGCGCGCGGCCCCTCTCCGCCCGGCCCGCTCAGTGCCTCCGCGGCTTCTGTGCCAGCAGCACCACCACCAGAAGCGCCAGCATCACCACCACGATTGGGAGACCCACGCGAGCTCATCAGGGCCAAGTTGGTGGACGGAATCAGGGAAGCAGCTTCACCCTCAGGAGTGGTAGTAAGGCCGCCCACAGCCGCGGTGACGCCCTCTACAGGTACACTCTCCCAACCCTCCACGAGCACATGTGGATGGCCGAGACTCGTGCGTCTCTTCCCGTGGTTGTTGTCGTGACCAACACAGACTCGTGCTAGGTATATTGGCACGCTATCCCGACGGGGCGAGTGAACTCCCTTCCTGAGTGTGGTAGTCCTCCCTCTTGTTTGCTCCGGCAGCAGCAGCGGCAGCAGCCACCCCAGGCCGTCGCTCATAGCCTACCTTTACACTCGTTGACTCCAGCAGTTGTGATCTGCTAATCATTCCTGCCTTACTACTGCCCACCGCCAGCTGGAGGCCCCCAGGGTTACAGCTCCAGATGTAAAAACCAGCTGCTGTGATCTCGCCTGCGCGTGTCATCTCTCTAACTTTAACTCTCAAAAAGTGCCTCAAGCCAAAGTTGCCATCCGTACTTTAACGTTACAGTGGCACTGCCGGAAGCTAAAACTTGGTGGTAATGCTGGAATCTATACAATGGTACTGACGGAAACTTAAGTTTATACACACCGACGGAAGATAAGTCCAACTCTTTCTGACGGAAGCTAAGCTCAGTGATACCAACCTTAACTAAATTCAGCGATATTAAGAAAAGCTACAGCCAGTTTAGTGATAATAACACAAGTTGTATCGAGTGATTTAAAAGGAAACTGAATTGAGTGGCACCGAAGAAAAATCTAAGACCTGGTGATGGTATAGAAAAGAGTGGGTCAGAAAAAAATACCGGGAACTGGAGTTAGTGGTCGTGTTGGAACCCGAGTGGAGTACTACCGTCGACAGCTAAAGTTGAGTGCGACTGACGAGAGTTTCTTGTTCAGAAGAAGGAAAAACCTGAGGCTCCTCTTTGGTATATCAGCTCACAAGTCCCTGGAGGCGCCGCCCCCAGAGGGTGTGATCCGCAGTGGTCACCTCTAAATATTACAGGTGCAATTATATCCGAATGGTCGTGAGGAGGTACTGGACCCCCACATAAAATTCTGAATTCAATGAATGGCCAATGAGAGTGCGGCAGTTTGATCGTTCTCTTGAAGAAGGAAAGAAATTCTCCAAGTTCCACGTCTCTGTCGGTGGAAATTGACCTTTTGTGTAAGTGAGTCAGCAGAGTGGAGACAACAGGAGTGCAATACTTAATGTTTACTAAGTAATTCCATGTGCACAGCTAAAACTCTTTACCAGTGTTAATTCATCTTATTAAAGTTACTGTGAAAACTGTGTTAGTGTGTTAGTTGTAGTGACCTGTCGGGCGCGTGTGGGCAGAGCACCAGGTGGGTGTGAGGTCAGGTGGAGGGGGCGTGTCCCTGGTGCAGCGGCGGCCTGTGATTGGATGAGGGCGGGGCCTGGTAGCCCGGCCGACCACTGGCTGCTGGTAGTGTAGCGGGAGGCTGAGAGTCGCGCGCCCGCGGTACCGCAGTGAGATCAATGGCAACAGACTCACACGCTAACTAGGCCCATCACACCCAGGCCTGCACGTCCCACGCCCACCGGCCCGACCACAACAACTTCCAGTGGGCATCACGACGTCGACGGTGCCAGGCTGTGGTGACTGTGGCTCCTCCCAGGAACTCTACTCCTACCTTGTGTCAACGACCCCCCAAGCCTTAACAGAGAATCATTGGGCCTTATAAGTGTTTGTGACCCTGAGTGATAGAACCCCAATGTGATCTGGTGTGACCCAGCTGAGACAGTGTTGTTAGCTTGTTGTAGTGCGCGCGTCATCTTCCCCTCGCTGGTCACTCACTCCCTCCCGGCTACATTCCTACAGTGTGTCAATGTGAGTCTTCCCCTCAGTCCGCAGAAATATAACGGATCTACACAGGAAGTTATCTGCAGTGCTTTCGAACCGAAAGAAGTGAAGATAGTTTATAAAATGGTGCTTGATCTCGAGTAGTAGTGTATGAGAAGTGTAGATTATACAAAGCGGTCATGGCTTTCTGCTAGTTCTCTTATCATTACATTAGCGTCTTTAAAATCAAAAACTTAATATTTTAAGAGTTTTTAATTACAATTGGAATTAAATTTTATTAGTCCCAATTAAATGGCTTTCTCTTATCGACAACGAGAACGCCTGGTCACACGTTGTCACAGATGACGTGCTTTTTCTGGGACAAAAAAACTTTCTTCAGTTAATGTGGAAGCTAAGACTGAGCTTCGTGTAGGGCACTCGCTGAGGAGGTCCCCAGCACCAGGTGTGGAGCAGTAAAGCCAACTGCTCACTTACAAAATTCAGTGAATGAAAATTAATCTGGTTAGTGCTGCTTCAACAAAACCGGCAAGATGTTGGATATCTTCCGCGGCCTCAAGAACTTCATCAAAGTCTCCCATGTCCACATTGACTCCTCGGTGTTCCGTCTCCACTACTCCATAACCGTGATGATTCTCTTGGCCTTCAGCCTCATAGTCACGACACGTCAGTACGTCGGTAACCCCATCGACTGTATTCACGCCAAGGAGATCCCAGAGGACGTGATCAACACCTACTGTTGGATCCACTCCACCTACACCATCCCCTCGGCCTACAACAAGAGACTGGGTATTGACGTGGCTCACCCAGGGATAGAGAAATCCCAGGATGAGGAGGAGAAACGCTACGTCAAGTACTACCAGTGGGTGTGCTTCTGCCTCTTCTTCCAGGTGAGTTGCTCTTAATTACCCTCACCTGTCACCCAAGGTTACCCAGCCTGAAAATAAATGATAGTACCTTTTAATTTACCTTCTGGACCTGTGACTCGCGGTGCTGTAAAACTTTAGTGGGATGTGAATTTTTTTTGTTCTAGTCGTTTACAAAATTCACCAACGAGTAAGAACATAGTTGGGCCGTAGCAAGTATTTCCCCGGTCGTGTTTGTAGTTGCAGGAAAAACACACATACGGACGGTACTGGTGATCCATCGTTCAGTTGTTTGTGTCATTTATCGTAGGATTTACACTTCCATTCATTCACATTTTTTTGTGTTTCAAATAACCTTTACGGATATTAGGTCAACACAGTGTTAACATTACGACGACTTGAGGACCACTTGATGAAAGATTTAAATTCCAAACACTCGAGAGAAAGTTAAGTGTTTGTTGTGTCAAGAGGCAAGAAAACACACTTTTTTTTTCTTCTCAGGATCTTAACAAAAATTAGAACAGTTTAAGAATTTTGTACATATTTTCTCCATTTGTGGCTGAGAATTTGGAGATTTGAAAAAGACAAAAATTATAGTAAAGGAACTCGATTATTTTTTGAGAAGTGTTGAAGAATTATATTTACTTGACTTTTATTATTACTGATGGTCAATTGAACATTGAATATATATAGATAAGACAAATTACACCATTGGTTTCATATATTATGTGACCAACAAAAATATTTATCAGGTAATGTGATTTTTTTTTGTCAGTTTACAATTAAATAAATTCACCCGCGTGATGTTAGTGCAAATGAAGTGTGTTTGTGATAGAACTTAACCCTTTGAAGTCGAGTGGGTTTAAACCATAATCCGTAAAGGGTTTAAATCATCGTCTTCAAAGGATTAAACCATAGTCCTCAAAATTCTAAACCATCGTTATTAAAGGGTTAAATCATAGTCCTCAGTGGGTAAAGTTATCGTCCTCAAAAATCTAAAACATCGTTATGAAAGGGTTAAACCATCGTCATCAAAGGGTTAAACCATCGTCATCAAAGGGTTATTTAAATCATCGTCCTCAAAGGGTTAAACCATCGTCATCAAAGGGTTAAACCATCGTCATCAAAGGGTTAAACCATCACCATCAAAGGGTTAAACCATCGTCATCAAAGGGTTAAACCATCATCATCAAAGTGCTAAACCATCATCATCAAAGGGTTAAACTATCATCATCAAAGGATTAAACCATCATCATCAAAGGGCTAAACCATCATCATCAAAGGGTTAACCCATCATCATCAAAGGGTTAAACCATCATCATCAAAGGGCTAAACTATCATCATCAAAGGGCTAAACCATCATCATCAAAGGATTAAACCATCATCATCAAAGGGTTAAACCATCATCATCAAAGGATTAAACCATCATCATCAAAGGGTTAAACCATCATCATCAAAGGGTTAAACCATCATCATCAAAGGATTAAACCATCATCATCAAAGGATTAAACCATCATCATCAAAGGATTAAACCATCATCATCAAAGGGTTAAACCATCATCATCAAAGGGTTAAACCATCATCATCAAAGGGTTAAACCATCATCATCAAAGGATTAAACCATCATCATCAAAGGGTTAAACCGTCGTCATCAAAGGGCTAAACCATCATCATCAAAGGATTAAACCATCATCATCAAAGGGTTAAAACATCATCATCAAAGTGTTAAACCATCATCATCAAAGGGCTAAACCATCATCATCAAAGGATTAAACCATCATCATCAAAGGGTTAAACCATCATCATCAAAGGATTAAACCATCATCATCAAAGGATTAAACCATCATCATCAAAGGGTTAAACCATCATCATCAAAGGGTTAAACCATCATCATCAAAGGATTAAACCATCATCATCAAAGGGTTAAACCATCATCATCAAAGGGTTAAACCATCATCATCAAAGGATTAAACCATCATCATCAAAGGGTTAAACCGTCGTCATCAAAGGGCTAAACCATCATCATCAAAGGATTAAACCATCATCATCAAAGGGCTAAACCATCATCATCAAAGGATTAAACCATCATCATCAAAGGGCTAAACCATCATCATCAAAGGATTAAACCATCATCATCAAAGGGTTAAACCGTCGTCATCAAAGTGTTAAACCATCATCATCAAAGGGTTAAACCACCATCATCAAAATGTTAAACCATCGTCATCAAAGGATTAAACCATCATCATCAAAGGGTTAAACCATCGTCATCAAAGGGTTAAACCATCATCATCAAAGGGTTAAACCATCATCATCAAAGGGTTAAACCATCATCATCAAAGGGTTAAACCATCATCATCAAAGGATTAAACCATCGTCATCAAAGGGTTAAACCATCATCATCAAAGGGTTAAACCATCGTCATCAGAGGGTTAGACCATCATCATCAAAGTGTTAAACCATCGTCATCAAAATGTTAAACCATCGTCATCAAAGTGTTAAACCATCATCATCAAAGTGTTAAACCATCATCATCATGAAAGGGTTAAACCATCACCATCAAAGGGTTAAACCATCATCATCAAAGGATTAAACCATCATCATCAAAAGGTTAAACCATCATCATCAAAAGGTTAAACCATCGTCATCAAAGGGTTAAACCATCGTCATCAGAGGGTTAAACCATCACCATCAAAGGGTTAAACCATCATCATCAAAGGATTAAACCATCATCATCAAAAGGTTAAACCATCATCATCAAAAGGTTAAACCATCATCATCAAAGGGTTAAACCATCGTCATCAGAGGGTTAAACCATCACCATCAAAGGGTTAAACCATCATCATCAAAGGATTAAACCATCATCATCATGAAAGGGTTAAACCATCACCATCAAAGGGTTAAACCATCATCATCAAAAGGTTAAACCATCATCATCAAAGGATTAAACCATCATCATCAAAAGGTTAAACCATCATCATCAAAAGGTTAAACCATCGTCATCAAAATGTTAAACCATCGTCATCAAAATGTTAAACCATCGTCATCATGAAAGGGTTAAGGCATGGAACGTGATTTTTTTCCGAGTGGTTAAGAGTAATTCCCATTTAACTAACTGTAATTATAACTTAGAATTTAGGTATTCATGGCATCATTAAGTACCAGTTAGTCCACCGTTGAGTTATATAGAGATTTATTGTTTATTTCCCGATACTTGTATATAAATCCCTTACTGCTTTATGTCGTAGGCACTGGAATATCTGCCCCTTTGATTAATGCCATTTATCACCACATAGTTCCAGTGTCACATTATATTCTTGGAGCTTAAGATAATTCTAATGGTTTAATTTGTGTTAATGTGTTTGGTATGAGGGCTTTGTCACAGTGCTTCTTTACCCGTAAGGACAAATAGCTTCCCTGAAACTAAGACTTGGTTACTTTTTTATTTTTTTTTTGTTATAGAATTAAATATATTCATGTGTTAAACTGTTAGGTGGTTCATATTGTTCCTTAAATATATGAGAAGTTATGGTAGTCTTCTTTTTTTTTTTAGAAGTTAATATTATACTTATAATAGTGATAAGGTCGGCTGTAAGGGAGAGGGATAGGGGTGGTAAGGGAGGAGAGAGGGATAGGGGTGGTAAGGGAGGGGAGAGGGATAGGGGTGGTAAGGGAGGAGAGAGGGATAGGGGTGGTAAGGGAGGAGAGAGGGATAGGGGTGGTGAGGGAGGAGAGAGGGATAGGGGTGGTAAGGGAGGAGAGAGGGATAGGGGTGGTAAGGGAGGGGAGAGGGATAGGGATGGTAAGGGAGGGGAGAGGGAGGATCACATACCTTTTAAATTCATTCTACTAATTGAGAAGAAGTGACTTTTGGTTAGTCTCAGTGTATAATTTATGGTTTCTTATTACCATAAAGAAAAATTAATGATATCGTGGCTGACTTTTTCACAGGAATACATAATATCTTCTTCCCTTGTGTTATCTTAGGCTCCACCTAGGTGTATATGAGCGAGGCGGTGGTGATGATGTGTGGTGGTCACCTGCCTGCCTTGTGACAGATGTGGACAAAAGGGTTTTAAAAAATGTCTTGTGTTCAGATCAAAAGAGGCTTAAGTTTCAAAGAAGTTTTGGAGCGGCGATTGAGTAACTTTTGTCGGGAGTTGACACTTTTTGATTCAATTTCCCCGGAACAAGTTGGTCTTTGATCCGAGCAACCTTTCGTTTAAGTGATAATTAGTCTGGAGTGGAACATGTGAGATGGTAAGATAGACGCAAGGCGGGGTAGGAGGAGGAGGGAGAGTACAGTCCCAGTCACCCTGAAGAAGTTGTTAAATTTTTTTGTAAAGAATGAATGCCTTTTTTTTTTCCATCAGTGATTCAAAGTTTAATGTACAGTCCCCTTCACTAGTGCGTTTACAGGGGATCGTCAGATAAACATTCCACAAATAATTTTCATTGAGATATTTGTTTTAATATTGTTATAGTTTGATTCCATAGTCTGTTCACTATTGCGAGTTTCCTTCTGTCGAATATAATCAAACACAACTCTGCCACACTGCCCAAAACCTGACGAACCCCTGTAAACGCACTAGCGATGGGAACTATACACTCGCCAACAGAGATTCATAGATCTGTGAGGACGTCTCTTGGGTCTCTGGGTTCATGGAGAGGCAACAGGACTTCTTTGGTGAGTGTACACGAGCGGGCGTCCAGTGTATAATGATTAACACAACCACAACAACTACTGGAAGAAAATGTTAATTGAGTTTTTATCTGTTTCTTTGCCTGACTGAATTATATGATTATTTATTAATTTATTTATTTATGTATACTCCATTCATTTCACTTATAAATACAGTGTGTGTGTTGGTTGAGTATTGTCCTGATCTCATTCGGGTTCAATTCCTGTCTTGGGTTCACAGGGCTCATTCGTTTTCCTTGACATAATAGGTATGAGTCTTGACCTGACCTCACTGGCTTTTAACTCGTCTTGATCTCACTCGTAGAACTTGCCTGAATTGACTGAGTTTTAGCCCTTCCTTCCTTCCCCTGGCCCTACAAGACTGACCTAGGCCCTGGTTTTACTTGGCTAGATATGTTTCTTATCTACAGTGAATCGGGACATGATCTGGTGTTCTCTCTGTGGCTCTTATACTATACACTGGTTACTCAGGTATGGCTCCTCTGTACCTGGTGTCCTACTGGGTTGGGTATTGTTCCTCGCCTCATTTGGTGATCGAGTCTCATTGTACCTGGTCTGGAGTTTAAAGTTGCCCTGTTACGATTTGGTTGGTATTTATTTCGGTCATAGTTTGGTCTATTCAGTCTTATTTCGGTCTTACTTCGGTCCTATTTCGGTCTTCGGTCTTACTTCGGTCTTCGGTCTTATTTCGGTCTTACTTCGGTCTTATTTTCCTTTGTCATATTTAGAATCTTATTAAAGCAGAAAAAAGAGTGGTGGTCTTTTTGCCAGTTACAGCTATTGAAGCCCTTTCGTTCAGGTTATCCAACTTTTCTCTCGGACCGACTGTAAACATGTAGCTCCAACCTCAACCTTTGGCCGAATAGAATCTTCTTGTTGGTCTCCTTTGAGGGATATTTTTGTTCTATCCACCAAACAGTTTAGTAACACCTTGCCGAGGACGTTAAGGAGGTTTGTGTTATGTATTCCCGAGAGATTATTCCAATTGTCAGAGTTTCAAGTGAGTAGGTGTTTTAAGAAGCGTTGTCCGTCCACATCAGTAGTTTAATGTTCCTTGTCACTTCTTGTTCTGGGCTTCATGTGGATACTGGCGTTATGTGAAACGTGGGATTGTGGAGGAGATTAGATGCAACGTGGTGTGTATATTGGTGGTTGTATAAAAGCTAACTCATTTGGTGTCTAGGTGGATGTGTAGACGTGTCACCTACTGCCTGTGTTGCAAGGACTCAGTCGTGAGTTGTGTATGATGGATGAGATGTCTACAGCAACTTGAGAGGAAACTCGCATCAGCATACAATAAACTCGAGGTCGCGGTGGCTCATGAAACACCATTCCGTAGTCATCTTGCTGCCTTCAGTGGCGTGTTAGGCCAATAAACATTTTATAGGTATTTTAAAGTGTAAACATGGTATTATCATCAGTTTTATATTGAACTTATATAATTTTACAATGTTAAATGTCTCATAATTGTGAAAATAAGGTAAATATGTGTTTGATGTGACAAAAGTGGTCACATATTTTTCTCACGTAAACTACCTCCTGTGTCTGTCTGTCTGTTTTTAAACTAAAATTAAAATCAGTAATAAAAATAGATCCTCCTCAGCATAACCACTTGTAAGACATCAACTTAAACACGAAACAAATGCCACATAATTGTTCTAACCTGAGTTGATACAAACAAGGGTACGAAAAGTGTGATGCCAGACCTTAAAATATATGTGGCTTCCTCAAAACAACACCAGACGCCTCTCATCCCACTCTCACCGCGGCCAAGAGATCTGTCCCGGCATACTTTCTCTAGTCAGTCATCTATCGTAAATTCGACCTTCTATTGACCTGCTATTTCCCATGCAGACACACTTCAACGGGCACCGTTTTCTAGTAAATTCGACCTGCTATTGACCTGCTAGTATTTATCATGCAGACACAACTCAAAAACACTTACCTATTGAACTTCCACGTAAGAAATTCCAAAGTGTATTGAGTTTTTCAAGAGCGTGAGCAATAGGGAGAAGCCTCTTGACGTTTCCTCTCAAACGAGGTTAAAATATTCCTTCCTCTTTACCATAACCATCAACACAACGTTATAAAGACTCCTTCCTTCCCCACAGACAAAAGATGGGACCAGCCTCTTCTCTTATACCCTCCAGCTGTGCTTCTCATATTACAAGTAAACAGAGACTAGGGGAGAGAAAACAAAGTATAAGTATGGAATATATTCATAGGGGAGAGAGAGAGAGAGAGAGAGAGAGAGAGAGAGAGAGAGAGAGTAAAATTGTGTCTTATGGAGAAAAATAATTAATTGACGACGTATGAGAGCTGTGAGTCAAGGGAAGAGGGGAAACGTTATGTGAAGAAGGAATGAAAAGAGGGAAAGATAGAGACAGTGGAAGAGGAAGGGGAGACAGAGAGAGAGAGAAATATATACAGTTAGCAAGAGACGTAAGAGACAGATCCATTGAGGGTGTGTATAGGCAGGGAGGGGATGAAAGGTGTTGAAGCAGGGAGAGAATCCATCAGGAGATATCGTATACCTACTGTACTCACCCACATGTTCACCAATAATGTGACTAAAAAAACAACAATTCCGTAATAGGGGCCCAGCAGGTACGACGCCCACCCACCCACCTACCCACCCACCCACCCACCCACCTACCTACCTACCTACCTTCCTACCTACCTACCTACCTACCTACCTACCTACTCTAAAAAAAAAAAATATAACATCCAAACAGGGAGGTACTACCGCCTGGGAAGATATTGGAAGCATAATGTGTTGTCTAATGGTAGACCCTGCTGCCATATGGCATCACGAAAATTGTGACCAAGTCCCAGGTTGCTGATCTGACTTTCTGCCTCATTTACACACAATTGCAGGGTCTCAATTGTTTCTCTTACCATTGACAACACAACATACATATATCGTTTCTCTCTTTTGATCTTTTTTTCATTTTTGTATTTATAGTTCTTTATTATTAAAATGATTATTATTATTACAGTTACTGTATTATTATCATCATTATTTTATTATTTTATTTTTGTTTGTTATATCATAAATTTTATTTATTATGAATTATTATTATTATTATTATTATTATTATTATTATTATTATTATTATTTTATTATTATTATTATTATTATTATTATATTTTCGCCCCCCAGGCCCCGATGTGGGTCAGTGACCTGTGTCCGGGTGGGCTAAAAAAACCAACACCAGACCCCACCCCACCCACCCCACCCACCTGGCTACAAAACACTAAATCTAACCCTCATTCGTAACCACTAATATTGAAAGAGGTATAAAGCTTATCTGTGAAACATTTCTTTATATCTTAGGTAAGCTTAAATGGAAGATAATGATATACCTTGATGCTTAGTAAGAGCTTAAAGACTTTCCCAAATCCCCCCCCCCCCCCCTCCAACCTCCCCCAGCAGGACCTG
The DNA here is from genome assembly GCA_958450375.1 of Homarus gammarus. Lineage (NCBI taxonomy): Eukaryota > Metazoa > Arthropoda > Malacostraca > Decapoda > Nephropidae > Homarus > Homarus gammarus. Next base: position 561,256 of record CAUDMG010002111.1, read on the forward strand.
AGACGTGAAGGTCCTCCTCGTGTGTGAGTGGTCAGTCATTTCAGTCATTCTCTGAGGGAAATGAACCTAAGACAGCTTTAACGCCTCTCAGATCCTGTTGAATATAACGTTTTGTAATGTATGATGGAGTCAAACTTTGATAACTGACCAAGTGTGTGTGTGTGTGTGTGTGTGTGTGTGTGTGTGACGGTATACATGTGAGGCATCTTAAGCAACGTCTCGGTAATGACGGTGAGAGCGTCCCTCCTCGCTCTCCCCAAACCAATTATAACTATTGCTTAATACCCCCAACAACTATGTCCAAGTCTCCCAGGCGAACGTAACCTGGTTTTAATACGGAATTTTTGGGGGGTAAATATTCTTGAGTGTCTGGGTAACATTTGTATATTTCGTCTTATACCGTCTAGATGTTCAGTATACTCGTATGTTTTATTTCATCATTATACTTTACGCCTCACTGTAACACGTTAGATATATATTCTTAGTATAGAGTAGATTTAAATACCAGCGTTTATAAACTACAAGGAAAAATAGATACGGTTTACATCATGTGTTATTCATAAGGTAAGACTACCTCATTAACTTGACAGGTGTTTCCCAGTAAAAACAAGACAAAGTGTGTTATCCAATACCTCGACTATCGGAAACCTTGTTAACCTAAAACTCGATTATCTGGTAGCGTCTTATAGTTTAGGTAAATTATCTCATAAACAATAAACGTATTATAGAAATATTTTACAGGGAATGAATCAGAGTTTTGGTTTGTACTGAAAACAAAAATAAAATTGATATAATGGCATTCACAACCTTGGATTACCTTAGATCAAATTAGGGGTTATAAATTATTACACACACACACACACACACACAGTCTACGTCAGGGATAATTTGTAATGTGGCATCATAAAGGAAATTTAAACTGAATGGGGTAGAGATATAGTTTGGATAGAACTTAAAGGTATAGGGGAAATTAACCATAGGGATCTTGAGAGGACTGAAGGCCAATTTATTGGTTAAGTACATAAGGCGGCCAGACAGAGTAATGTTTTTATAATAGAGAACTTTAACTGTAGTCAAATAACTTGGACCAACTTAACGGGAAACTTAGAATTGATGGATTTACCTGAAACAGTTCAGAACTGTTTCCTAAGTCAACATATAGTTGAACCCACCCAGGGGAATAATATATTAGATTTAGTTCTGTCTAAAAGAGAAAACCTCATTAATGATGTTAGTTGACGGAGTGAACGAGCTAACACTGATCACCAGGAATTAAGCTAACAGTGATCACCAGGAATTAAGCTAACAGTGATCACCAGGAATTAAGCTAACAGTGATCACCAGGGATTAACTTAACAGTGATCACCAGGGATTAAGCTAACAGTGATCACCAGGAATTAAGCTAACAGTGATCAACAGGGATTAAGCTAACAGTGATCACCAGGAATTAAGCTAACAGTGATCACCAGGAATTAAACTAACAGTGATCACCAGGAATTAAGCTAACAGTGATCACCAGGAATTTAGCTAACAGTGATTACCAGGAATTAAGTTAACAGTGATCACCAGGAATTAGGATTTAAAAATATCTCTCAATGTCTGTCGCAGGAAATGAGCAATATTTCTCATGGTTAAACTAGCAACCTATTAAGTTCCTCAGGTTATGGTAAAAACTTTGTAAGTCTTTAGTTAACTCGTTTAACATGTCATTAAAATCGGATGAAGTGACAAAATCCTTGATTCCGATTTTCAAACAGGGAATCACTATCCTCTAACTACCGTCAAATCAGTTTAATATTAATTGTGGGGAAATTGGTAATCACCTCGAGAAACACAAGTTGATTAATGACTCTCAACATGACTTTACCAGAGGGCGTTGGTGTCTGATGTACTGTTTATATTGTCATTCTTTAACAATTGTTTTTGAGTCTGTTAGCGAAGGAGACGACTATGAAGTGGTTGACCTCGGCTTGAACAAAGCCTTTAACAGGGTCCCTCATGAAAGACCAATACGTAAAGTGAAGGGACATGATTTTGGGAGGAAAATTCTAAATTAGATTAGGGTGTGGTTGGCGGTGAGGAAACGGAGAGTCAGCATTAATGATACAACATTTGATTGGGGTAGCGTCACTAGTGGAGTACCCCAAGGCTCAGTACTTGGACCATTACTATTATATACATTAACGGCACAAATATTGGCATTCACAGCAACACAAGTAAATTTGCTGATGAGGACTCCTAAAAAATACAGGAAGACTTTAACAAACTTTCAGGAACCCCGAGTATAGAGACAGATTAAGAAAGTTGAATTTGCATTCTCTCGAAAGACGTAGAGTGAGGCGTAATTTGGTCGAAGCGAATAACTAAATAGAAGTCAGGGTTAAATAAAAGTTATATTACTAAGGTACCTAAACTATCATACCAAGAACAAATAAGAACATAAGAATGGAGGAAACTGCAGCGGGCTTATTGGCCCATACTGGGCAGTCCCGTTTACACCCAACCCCTATTGCTCATATGAGCATCCAACCTATGTTTGAAGCAATTCAGCGTATTCGAGTTAATGATGATATTTGGTAACTTGTTCCATTCATCCACTACTCTGTTTCCAAACCAGTGTTTCCCTATTTCACGCCTAAATCTAAATTTGTCTAATTTAAAACCATTGTTACGAGTTCGCTCCTGGTTGGATAATTTGAGTACCTTTGTAATGTCCCCTTTGTTTAGCCCTGCCTTCCACTTATACACCTCTATCAGGTCGCCCCTCGCTCTACGTCTCTCAAGGGAGTGCAAATTAAGATGCTTTAACCTGTCTCTATACTCAAGGTTCCTAATGCCCGGGATTAGTCTTGTCATTCTCCTCTGAATTTTTTCCAAGGATTCTATATCCATTTTGTAATACGGTGACCAGAACTGAACTGCGGAATCCAGGTGTGGTCTCACAAGAGCAAGATACAGTTTTAGGATGACCTCGCTAGTCTTGTAACTAACACTCCTTTGTATAAACCCAAGTACTTTATTAGCCTTGTTACGAGCAAAAACACATTGTTTACTTGGCTTAAGGTTCCTACTTATCATTACTCCTAAATCTCTCTCGCAGTCGGATTTCTCTATGGCATTGTTGTTCATCTGGTATCTGGTTTCCCTGTTTACATCTCCTATACTGAGTACTTTACATTTGTCGACGTTGAATTTCATCTGCCATTTTTCAGACCATTCAAAAAATTTGTTTAGATCTTCCTGTAGTTTTGCCGAGTCCTCGTCAGATTTGATAACATGTCCTATTTTAGTGTCATCAGCAAATTTACTTATGTTGCTGTCTATGCCGATATCTATGTCGTTTATGTACTGTATATAATAAACAATAATGGTCCAAGTACTGAACCTTGGGGAACTCCACTTGTGACGTTGCTCCAATGGGACTTAGTGCCGTTAATGCTCACTCGCTGTTTCTTGTCCTGTAACCACGCCCTAATCCATTTAAGGATGTCACCTTTGATGCCATGAGCTTCTACCTTTCTAATTAGTCTTTCGCGGGGGACTCTGTCGAAGGCTTTGCTAAAGTCGAGATATACCACATCATAATTGTGCCCCTCGTCCACTGATTCGAAAACTGATGAAAAGAATGTTAATAGATTAGTTAGGCAAGAACGTCCGCTTGTGAAGCCATGCTGGGAATCATTGATCAATCTGTGCTTCTCCAGGTGATTTCGAATAGAGTTTGAAATGATTGCTTCCAGTAATTTGCCTACTATTGATGTTAGACTGATTGGGCGGTAGTTAGAGGATAGTGATCTATCCCCCTTCTTGAAAATCGGTATTACATTCGCTATCCTCCAGGATTCTGGTACTACACCTGTTTTTAAGGATGTTAAACAACTTTGCTAAGGGCATACTAAGCTCTTCCTTACATTCCTTTAATACTCTGGCAAATATCTCATCGGGACCAGGTGACTTATTAGGCTTTAGTTTGTCTATTTGCTTACTAGCATCGTTACTAGTCACTATATCTCACTTAATTTGTTTTCTTCACTATCTCTGAATATAGTCGGTGCCTCGGGTATCATGTTTAAATTTTCGGTGGTGAAAACTGTTGAAAAATATTTATTCAAATTATTGCTCATTTCTCCGTCGTTATCAGTGAGCTCGCTGGAGTCTGACCATATTGGTCCAATCTTTTTTCGTGTTTTAGTTTGATACATTTCGTAGAATCCTTTGGGGTTTGTTTTCGCCTCCCTTGCTATCCTTACCTCATTATTCCTCTTTGCTTTCCTTATCTCGGTTTTAACCCTACTCGCCAATACCCTATAATAGTCCCGGAGGTGAATTTCGCCACGATTTATCCTATCTATAGCCTTCCTTTGGCCAATGATGTTCTCTCAATAATTATTTATCCATTTAGGGTCATTGTTGTCTGATCTGAGTTTTTTGTATGGTATGTTCTGCCTTTGTGCATTAAGTAACTCACTATTTAAATTGTCGTGGAACTCGGCAATCTCAGATCTCGTTATCAGGTCGGTGTCATCTGTCAGGTTCACGGCCAAGCGCGACACCCCCTCTCTCAGCTGCCTCTTTAAACTGTCAAAGTTTGCCCTTCTGAAATCTGGTACTTTAGTGGAATTTTCCTTACGTCTGCCCTGAAAATCTAACTGGAATCGAATTTCTTTGTGATCGCTGTTTGCAAGTTCGTTCCCTACCTCGACATTGCTAATGAGGTTTTCTCTGTTCGACAGAACTAAATCCAGTATATTGTTACCCCGTGTGGGTTCGGTTATATGTTGACTTAGGAAACAGTCCTGGATCGTCTCGAGAAAATCCTCTGATTCTGAGTTACCCGTAAGGTCAGTCCAATCTATTTGGCCAAGGTTAAAGTCGCCTACTATACAGACTTTGTTGTGTATGGAAGCCCTGCGCATTTCATCCCAGATAAGTCGCTCATTGATGCTATCAAGATTGGGGGGTCTATATATTACTCCTGTGATTAATTTTTCCCGACCGTCGCTTAATTCTATCCAAATTGTTTCTGTATTCCTCTCAGTTTTTATTTCCTTATTTATTTCACACTTCAGATTATCCCTAACATAGATTGCTACTCCGCCTCCTTTCCTGGTCTGCCTATCGTTATGGAACAGTTTGTAACCCGCAATTTGGTATTCGACTGGTAATTCACGTGAAAATGTATGATAATGGTTTTTAAATTGGTCATATATAGATTCAAGCTTGAAATCGGTAAACACTGAGGGGTGGAAATTCATTAACTCGAACTCTGTGAAGCTTCAATTATGGATTGGATAGATATGTGAGTGATAGGTTGGGTGTCAATGGGTACTGTAAAGTAAGGGTCAATAGGCTGCCTGCAAATTTCCTCCGTTATAATGATGTGAATGCTCGTTATACACACACACACACTGTAATGGAACCCAGTCATAATAACCTTGCCCCCCCCCCCCCTCCTGTCAGAACCATGTCGTTACAGTACTATGATAACATAAGCTCAGAAGTGTAGTGGCAGCAGATCGCCTACATATGAGAGTAGTGGGCGGGTGAGTGAGGCTGTGTTGAGAAGAGGAGTGATTGATTTGATTTTGATTTTGCCGCTTGCAGCGGCTACTTTATTGTGCACCCCACACTCATCCTGTGAGCGGTAGCGCAAAAGGATTACAGAGTAGGGTTTACAAAGGGTCATAATAATTAACCCCTGTTGTCAGGATATTATGGCACTGAAAGTTACACAGTATTTCATTTACATTATTTGTTTAGTTCTATACATAAAGGGTAACTTATTCACAAATGCGTGAGTACATGCGTGTGAGGCAGTATGTCTGGCCTCACACTTTGTTATTCACATTTACGTGGGAGGTATTCAAGCACATTGCGTATTTGGTTCTGTACATGAGAACTGACATAGATACTAAGTGCAAAAAAGTGGATACAATCTTAATATGTCGGCTATCTTGCCATTAGAGATGAAGTGTTGTGCCATTTCACACACAGTGTGCTTGGACCTGTCCCTAAAAGGTTCTATCTTCACACAGTCGAGGACGTAGTGTTCAAGTGTGTGGCCATATGTATGGCCACACACTTTACATTTAGTTTTGTTTACATCTGCTTGAGGAACATACTGCCAAAGGTACTTATATCCTAACCTTAATCTAGCTGTTACAACATCTTGTAATCTAGTGATCTTGTTACTTGCTCCATAAACATGTTTCACTTGATACATCTCATCATGGTAAACTATGGATTGACTAGTGCCTGAGTGCGCGGGTCCCAGTGGTGTGTGTGTTGGCCCCCCCTCGCCTGCCTTCGTATCTCACACCCCAATTGACCGATAACCCGGCACACTCTATGACACCCGCCTCTCCCACTCCTCTCTACTCCCACTCTACTCCCACTCCTCAACACCAACCCATTTACCTCCTCCCTGAATGTTTTTTTCTTGTAAAGGATTCATTCGTGTTTTTTGTTTTTTGTTTTTTTAAGGTTTGTTCCACTGGACGACGGTCATCAGTCAGTCAGTCAGTCAGTCAGTTAGTCAGTATTAATATATGCACTGTATTTATTGTTTATATAATTTATCTAGTTCTGTCTTGTTACAAATAAATCCGTGGACATCATTCTGGTGATAAGAAAACTCTATTAAAAAGAATCACTTAATTAGTCGACGATGAAGGTTACTGGAGGGTGGGGGGCGGTGTAGGTGTAGGCCAGTGTGTATGAGGTCTGTTTGTATCAGTACCTTTACCTGTATAACTTGTCATTTGGTGGGTAAAGTTTAATGTTTAACGAGATAATTGAATTACATGACGTCGTTAGCAGTGAGTGTTTATTAAGGCATTCTGATGTTGTGGAGGGGGGGGGGGATGTGCCTTGTCTCTCAGTTAAAAATGATTCGTCTCAGCATTTATTTAATTATTTTTTTAGGGGGATTTATTAACCTTTATAAACCTTACTTGGTAAATTTGAGGGGACGTATCTTCCCTTGAGGTGGTAAATTTGAGGGGACGTATCTTCCCTTGAGGTGGTAAATTAGAGGGGACGTATCTTCCCTTGAGGTGTATTGAGGTGGGGAGGGGGTTATCCTCCCTCCCCACCTCACCTGAAACCCCCCCCTGAAGATCACTATACTAAATTTATCCACACATACATAGAGAAATAAATAATGTTTATATTTTCTGTGTATTTTATGTTACCTACCAAGCACAAAACGTATGCCTAACTTCAGTCTTATAGCTTAATCTGATCGAGTGCAGTACTTATGAAATATTTTTAGAGTGTCTCCTTCACCTTGTTTACGGAGCCAAGATTATGCTAAAACGTTGTGTGTACTCTTCACTGATTATACAAACCCCGGGCCGCATGTATCGAGAAAAATGCTTCTTTAAACGTCTTCATCTAGGAGGCTTAACCCAACCATAAGCACACACGTCTCTTATTTTTAAACTGTAGGATGGTGGTGGTGGTGGTGGGGGGGTGGGGGGGGGTTGTGTTATTTGCCACAGTATAGTGATTGTAACATAACACAAATAGTAGTTGATTATGTTATGATTGTGTTTTAAATAAGAAACAAAATGATTTACACACACACACACACACACATGCTTTTAATGGGTGCCTGTGTACCAGTAGAATACGTAATACTATGAGTCACCAACACACTTCCCCCGCCCCCGCCCCCAGCACCAGTCTTTCCCCTCACCTGTAACCAGAGACCTGTTCCTCCCCCCCGTCGACTCCCTAAACACTCAGAACACCGTAACTACCGCACCTTCTCATCCCCCCTCCATTACTCCCCTCTACTATCCCCCTCCACTACCACCCCCACCCCTCACTACCCCCACCCCTCACTACCCCCACCCGGAGTCCTACACCGTGACCACTAATGGTATCGTCACCCACACCTCCCCCACCTATCTTATCCCCCCCCCCCCCACTCCCATGTTGAGTACCAGGGGCGGGAAGGAGAGCCGTGTAGGTAATAAAAGAGCAGGTGACGATACCAGGCATACCACAGTGTACAGACGGAGTCCTCGGAATACCATTAGCGTTGGCCAGCAGATGATGAATGTCAGAAAACCTTAGATGTGTGTGTGTGTGTGTGTGTGTGTGTGTGTGTGTGTGTGTGTGTGTGTGTGTGTGACCTGTATATTGGTAATAGCAGATTGTCTCGGAAAAAAAAATATAATCAGTCTAGAGTCTCGGAAAAAATATAATCAGTCTAGATACTTTTAACTAGCCTCAGGTGGCTAGTTAGGTAAATTACGAAGATGATCAACTTGTAGGAGAGAATAATGTTCGCTTCTGGTCTCGCTATCGTCTTATGTGTTTGTCGTCATTATTATTATTAGTTATCCTTTTTTTTTTACCACATCGTCGCTACCACGCCCTCACGCCAATAGTGTACCACGGTGCCTCGCCAACACACACTGAGTCACCACACTTACCACAGCATCACGCCAACATACACTCTCACACCTGAGCTACCACGCTAACATACACACTGCCACATTACCACCACAGTATCACATAACTATACTACCACAGCACTCCCCTACCACAGCACCCCCCCTACCACAGCACCCCCCCTACCACAGCACCCCCCTACCATAGCACCCCCCTACCATAGCACCCCCACCACCATACCACTATGTTACTACACTAACACACCACCACCATACTACCACACTACCAACACATTGCCTCAACACTACACTGCTACCGTACGAGAACATTACTATACCTCCCTACCACAGAGCCACACTACCACAACACCTTCCTACCACAATACCATACTGCCTCAGTGCCACACTACCACAGAGCCACACTACCACAGAGCCACACTACCACAGCACCTTCCTACCACGGAGCCACACTACCACAGCACCACTGTACCATTATGCCTCTCTCCCACTTTAATAAGCTAACTCGCCATAACATTATTACAAAGTTACTTTTTTACCATGCCAACAAGCTAGTACACCATGCTACCACACCACCAAGCTACCACACAACGCCACTACCACAATTGTGTTCTGTAAAGGCGATAGAGACGTGATGTACTGTAGTGTGGTTGGTGGTGATGTTATGAAAATTACGCATGCATGTTACTACACAGTACATACATACATACATAGATACACACACACACATACATACATACATACATACATACATGCCAAGCAGAAAATGATAATCCTCCTTCGTGATTGAAAAATATAAATATTAAAATAGATGAAGACTCGGAAGAGAGAGGGAGGGGGGGGGTGTCTGAGTAGATGGTGTTGGAAGGATGGAAGGAAGGAAGGTCTGGGAGGTGGTGTTAGAGGGATGGATGGAGTGTCTGGTGTTAGGGGGGGGGGGGAATAGTAGGATGTAGGGAGATATTCAGAGGCAAATAGGGAAATGTTCTGAGGCAAATAGGGAAGTATTCTGAGGCAAATTGGGAAGTATTCTGAGGCAAATAGGGAAGTATTCTGAGGCAAATAGGGAAATATTCTGAGGCAAATGGGGAAATGTTCTGAGGCAAATAGGGAAGTATTCTGAGGCAAATAGGGAAGTATTCTGAGGAAAATAGGGAAATATTCTGAGGCAAATAGGGAAATATACTAAGGCAAATAGGGAAATATACTGAGGTAAATAGGGAAATATTCAAAGGAAGGTGTTGTGGCCTCTGCTCGCCCTGGTCCAGAGTCTTTTATTCAACGAGGAACAACACAGTGCGATTATGTCGAGGGAGGTGTCTCAGCGGGGCACCTTCTAGGGAGGTTGGCGGGGCACGGGAAGGAAAGGCGGGGTCACGGGGAGGAAAGTTGGCGGGGTCACGTGGAGGAAAGTTGGCGGGGGTCACGGGGAGGAAAGTTGGCGGGGTCACGGGGAGGAAAGTTGGCGGGGCACGGGGAGGAAAGTTGGCGGGGCACGGGAAGGAAAGTTGGCGGGGTCACGGGGAGGAAAGTTGGCGGGGTCACGGGGAGGAAAGTTGGTGGGGTCACGGGGAGGAAAGTTGGCGTGGTCATGGGGGTCCTAAGAAGGGTGAAATTGGTGGGGTCTTGGGGAGGTATCTGGGGGAACTTTGACGTGGTCCCAGGCGACAGTTGACGGGGTCCTGGGGGAAAATCGGAAAAGGTCCGCGAGGAAGGGGGGTGGGGGAGGGAGGGGGATTGGTAAGGGTCCTGGGAAAGGCTAGTGGGACTCCCTTCCCTCCTGTGGCCACTGTCTGGTAATGACTACAACTGTGTCCCCATCCTTGCTGTTACCACGTCCCCCCTTGCCCTTCATCCTCCCCCTCTCTATCCCCCTTTTCTTTCTACCTGACCCCTACCTCTCTGCCTCCTTCCCTTCCCATCCTCCCTCTCCCTCCTCCCTCTCCTCTCCCCACCATCATTCCTCCTCCTTTCCCCCCCTGTCCACTATCCTCCCTCCCTCCTCCCTCTCCCCCCCCTGCTTCTTCCCCCACCTCTTCTCCCCCCACCCCTACTCCCCCACCCCTTCTCCCCCACCCCCCTAAAGCAATCAACCTATGGAGAGGAGGACATTAGAGAGTTTCTATACAGTAATTAAGACTAAGCACCTCTCTCTCATATCAGGGTAATGGTCGTCGTCCAGCTGGCCAGGATGTGATTCAAGGGACGGCTTGATTAGAGTGAACGTTTTTAAAGGTGTGTGTGTGTGTGTGTGTGTGTGTGTGTGTGTGTGTGTGTGTATATCCTTGGATTTAAGATCACTCACTCCCTCAAGCTGATTCATACATACATACATAGACATTCATACATACATACGTGTACTGTATGTGTGTGTGTGCGCCTGTGAGTGTTTGCTTGTTTGTTTGTCTGTTTGTTTTGTTTACATTTGTATTTTTGTGTGTGTGTGTTGTAAGTGATGTAGATGCTCTGTGTGAGAGGGATGGGGGGGGGGGGGAGGGAAGGAAAATAAACATAGGGGTATTTATGTGCGTTTAAGAATACACACACACACACACACACACACACACACACACACACACACACACACACAGTTATATAATTTTTACTGTTGTTGTTATTATTATTCGTGTCAATATTTAACACAGCTCACATAAGCATTATTTATTTTCTTCTCTTTTGTACTTCAATATTTGTTTCTCCTCTTTAATTTCGCTTTATGTTTTAACAAGTTTATGTTATGGAATAATTATTCAGCTTCTTATCTTTCTAAATAACATATAATTACAGTTAATCCTCTTGGAAACATAAGGCAGATATAGTGTAAGATAAATAATAGATTATGTTAATATCCAGTCCTCCATCATTGCATGTGAAGAATGGGAGGATTGTGACCTGGGTCCTGTGAATGTTTTGAAAGTAGTGGGTGTTGGTGGATGCTTGACATTAATGTACAGTCACTCAAAAAACTATCTGTACTCGGGGTGATCGATGACTTTCATAATGAACACTGCGACTCCTGTTGTCTCGGTAGGGTTGTCAAAATTCTTCGTCCATTGTGTCATATTTTTTCCAACACAGTTTTGTATAGATATTATTTTCGTTTTGTGATTGTACTTATAGACGAGTGATATAGTGATTGTTTTTATTAAGTTAAGAGGTAGATTATTGGTTAATGGTTTCAAGTTAAAGACCAGATTTGAATTTACACGTTTCATTTAGCCATTAGGTGACACACTGTACAGCCCTGTAAATGTATTCAACGCATATTATATCATTATGTCTAAATCAAATGTAAGTCTGTATATTTTCAGCCACCGGCTACAACTCTATTAATAAACCGTTTGTTATTATTTTTATTATTACACACACACACACAAACACAAACACACACACACACACACACACACACACAAACACAAACACACACACACACACACACACACACACACACACACACACACAAACACAAACACACAAACACACACACACACACACACACCTCCCTCGTTTCGGTTTCGGTTTCAATTCTATTTCTCAATGTTGGATTCCGATTCCATTTAGAGATTACAGGTTTCAAGTCCATTTACAGATTAGTGTGTTTCATATATATCCATTTAGAGATTATAATGAAATCAAACGCGTTACCACCCCCACACCCCCTACCCCCACCCCCTACCCCCACCCCCTACCGACACCCCCCATCTCTCCACCCCCACCCCCCTTGTTTTCTTCCTCCGCAGACACGAATTTCAAATGGTATTGCCGCTTCTCCTCCCCTGACCCCCCCCCCTCACTCTCTCTCTCTCCCTTCCATTGCTCCCCTGCCCTGTTGCTCTTCCTCCCTTTCATTGGTCCATTGCCGTCTTCCCTTCCATCTCCTCTTCCTCCTCCTGGTACTTGGGACGCATCTAACTATCATGGCAGAAACTTTGACAAAAACTGGGGAGAAACAGAGGCAGAAGAAGAGGAGGAGGAAGAGAGGAAGAAGAGGAGGAGGAAGAAGAAGAGGAGGATAAAATTAGCATATTACGGGCCACTGGTATCACCGACACGGAAACCCCATCTGATTTGCTTGCGATGGCGTTCATTTTCCCGAGAGTTGAGAGTGAAGAGTAAAATTTTCACGGGATGAGAGAGAGAGAGAGAGAGAGAGAGAGAGAGAGAGAGAATTGTCAAAGAAAATGCTTAAATTAATGGACGATTGTTGTTCATATATTAAATCCGTAAATAATTAACCTGGTTGTTCTTAAATACACATTAGTGGGCTCACCAATGTACCTTGATGGGTCGAGTCAGGTGTTGAGAGATGACGGGAGGTGTGTGTGTGTGTGAAACAGGTAGGAGGCACTTTTTACCCTACAATTACGACAAAAACTCCATCTTACAACCCTTTGAGAATTGAAACACTGGTGACCACCCTTGTATACTCAAATGAAAGTTGATTATGTAGATGTAGCAAATAAAAAACAACATATTGAATTCGGTCTGGCAGGTATACGATTAGTGTAAAAATAACATACTTTTTTATTTCTCAGTACGAACCAACGTTAAAATTAATGAATAAACTGTAAAAATATAAACTGTGAATCACTGTACATGTCACGCTGCTAGTGATGATACCGTGTAGTGATGATACCGTGTAGTGATGATACCGTGTAGTGATGATACTGTGTAGTGATGATACCGTGTAGTGATGATACCGTGTAGTGATGATACCATGTAGTGATGATACCGTGTAGTGATGATACCCTGTAGTGATGATACCATGTAGTGATGATAACGTGTAGTGATGATAACGTGTAGTGATGATGCAGTGTAGTGGTGATACCGTGTAGTGATGATACCGTGTAGTGATGATACTGTGTAGTGATGATACCGTGTAGTGATGATACCGTGTCGTGATGATACCGTGTAGTGATGATAACTTGTAATGATGATACCGTGTAGTGATGATACCGTGTAGTGATGATACGGTGTAGTGATGATACGGTGTAGTGATGATACTGTAGGGTCGCGGTGTTGATATTAATAATGGCAACTGATAACGCTTATACATTTAATGCTGTCAAGAGCAATAATGAAGTTTGGTTGAGATATGACGTCAGGAGATCAATATTAATTTCATTAGGTGGGACGCGGGAGACGGACAGAGGCTTACAGAGGCTTTGAGGGTTATATTCTGTACTCGAGGATAGGATTCCTTTCATGTATGTCCCTGTTATAACTAATCTGTGTGGTGACAGCTGCTCCTCATCATTCAATCATACAGCAAGGATGTGTGTGTGTGTGGGGGGGGAGGTGAGGATGTGCGGGTGGGAGGGGATGTGTGTGTGTGTGTGTGTGTGTGTGTGTGTGTGTGTGTGTGTGTGTTTGTACCCTGAAGCATCATGAGGTCTTGTATTGCTGGATATAGGTTGGCTTTGTGTGCTTCCCCCTCACCTCCCCCACCCTCCTCTCTCCCCACCCCACCCTTTCCCCCCTTCCCCATCCCCCACCTTAACCTCCCCACTCTCCCCATCCCCTCCCCCTCCTGTTCGCCCCCCTCCCTCCTCCTGTCCCCCTCCCCCTTCCTCCACCCCCGTGTGTAAGCTGAAGGTAGTGAATGGTCTCATCATTAGATTAAGCCGCAAGACACAGCCACGCCAGCCAGGCCAGGGAGCGGCTAGTATTGACCAGGACCAACTAGGAGCGGCTAGTATTGACCAGGACCCACTAGGAGCAGCTAGTATTGACCAGGACCCACTAAGAGCGGCTAGTATTGACCAGGACCCACTAGGAGCAGCTAGTATTGACCAGGACCCACTAGGAGCGGCTAGTATTGACCAGGACCCACTAGGAGCGGCTAGTATTGACCAGGTCCCACTAAGAGCGGCTAGTATTGACCAGGACCCACTAGGAGCAGCTAGTATTGACCAGGACCCACTAGGAGCGGCTAGGATTGACCAGGACCCACTAGGAGCGGCTAGTATTGACCAGGACCCACTAGGAGCAGCTAGTATTGACCAGGACCTACTAGGAGCGGCTAGTATTGACCAGGACCCACTAGGAGCAGCTAGTGTTTACGAGGACACACAAGGAGCATTTGCCTTTGAATAGTCCAGATGGGTAGCAAACTGTAGGACCAGATCAGAATGGGAGCGAGTAGTATCGACCAGACCAGAATGAGAGCGAGTAGTATCGACCAGACCAGAATGGGAGCGAGTAGTATCGACCAGACCAGAATGGGAGCGAGTAGCATCAACCAGATCAGATTGGGAGCGAGTAGTATCGACCAGACCAGAATGGGAGCGAGTAGTATCGACCAGACCAGAATGAGAGCGAGTAGTATCGACCAGACCAGATTGGGAGCGAGTAGTATCGACCAGATCAGACTTTTAAATCGAAAAGTACTGAGTAGACATCATCGACCAGATCAAACAGATAGCAGAAAGTAACGACCCGACCCGATTGGTAGAAGATAGTATCGACCAGACCTGGCTGGGACGCGCAGGAGCTAAAATGGCCAGATGCGGCCTCTAATTGCACAGTAATTTACCTGATAAATTCTGTCTCTTGTGGTATAAGGGAGTTGGTTGACCTGGTGGTGAGTTGGTGGTGGTGGAGTGGCTGGCAGCTATGGTTTTCTGTTGTCTAACAGTGAAGACACATGGTCAGGACTATTGCTGTAACGATTATTATTATTATTATTATGAGTAAGTGAGAGTGTATGAGAGAGTGTGTGAGTGAGATTGAGTGTATGAGTGAGAGAGTGTATGAGAGTGTGTGAGAGTATGAGTGAGTGAGAGTGCGTGAGTTAGAGAGTGAGAGAGAGAGAGTGTGTGTTAGTGAGAGAATGTATGAGTGTGGGCGAAAGAGTGTGTACGAGTGAGAAAGTATGAGAGAGAGTGCATGAGTGAGAGAAAGTGTGAGTGAGCGAGAGTGCATGAGTGAGAGAGCGAGAGTGCATGAGTCAGAGAGAGCGAGAGTGCATGAGTGGGAGAGAGTGGAAGATTTTAGGAAGAAAGAAAAAAATCCTTCCAAGCAAACTTTATCGGTGATGAATTCCTCGGTTCTAATTACTCCCCACACAGACTCATCCTTCACTACAGGAGTCTTATTTCATAATCCTATTACTTCACAGCGTTGACTCCTATCACACTCTGTGCCTATGTGTCCAGTTCTTGTTGGAGTGTGAGGTCTTGAGTGTGTGTTGGAGTGTGAGGTCTTGAGTGTGTGTTGGAGTGTGAGGTCTTGAGTGTGTGTTGGAGTGTGAGGTCTTGAGTGTGTGTTGGAGTGTGAGGTCTTGAGTGTATGTTGGAGTGTGAGGTCTTGAGTGTGTGTTGGAGTGTGAGGTCTTGAGTGTGTGTTGGAGTGTGAGGTCTTGAGTGTGTGTTGGAGTGTGAGGTCTTGAGTGTGTGTTGGAGTGTGAGGTCTTGAGTGTATGTTGGAGTGTGAGGTCTTGAGTGTATGCTGGAGTGTGAGGTCTTGAGTTCGTGTTGGAGTGTGAGGTCTTGAGTGTATGTTGGAGTGTGAGGTCTTGAGTGTATGCTGGAGTGTGAGGTCTTGAGTTCGTGTTGGAGTGTGGGGTCTTGAGTGCATGTTGGAGTGTGAGGTCTTGAGTGTATGCTGGAGTGTGAGGTCTTGAGTTCGTGTTGGAGTGTGAGGTCTTGAGTGCATGTTGGAGTGTGAGGTCTTGAGTTCGTGTTGGAGTGTGAGGTCTTGAGTGTATGTTGGAGTGTGAGGTCTTGAGTGTATGCTGGAGTGTGAGGTCTTGAGTTCGTGTTGGAGTGTGAGGTCTTGAGTGTATGTTGGAGTTTGAGGTCTTGAGTGTATGCTGGAGTGTGAGGTCTTGAGTTCGTGTTGGAGTGTGAGGTCTTGAGTGTATGTTGGAGTGTGAGGTCTTGAGTGTATGCTGGAGTGTGAGGTCTTGAGTTCGTGTTGGAGTGTGAGGTCTTGAGTGCATGTTGGAGTGTGAGGTCTTGAGTGTGTGTTAGAGTGTAAGGTATTGAGTGCATTTTGTAGTGTGAGGCAAGACCACACCTGGTGAATTATGACGGCAGAAGAGTGAGGAAATGTAATGGAAGGTGAGTAAGGTGTTGACTTCAAGGAGACAGAACTGAGTGTGTGAGTGAGTGTGTGAGTGAGTGAGTGTGTGAGTGAGTGAGGGAGTGTGTGAGGGAGTGAGTGAGTGAGTGAGGATATTTTGATCACTAGTGGGTACAGGTTTTTGAGGGGTCGAGATTAATGTGGGGGGGGGGGTGGTGGATGGGGAATGAGGGGGAAGGTGGATGGGGAATGAGGGGGAAGGTGGATCGGGAATGAGGGAGAAGTGGATGGGAAAGGGGGGGGGAAGGTTGAGGTGGATCGGGAATGAGGGGGAAAAGTGGATGGGGAATGAGGGGGGAGGTGGATGGGGAATGAAGGGGGAGAGGAGGAGGACTGGACGGTTTGTGATGGGGAATACTAAGAGTTGTGTGAAGGTGAGGAGGAGAGGAGGATGAGGATTGTAAGTTATAATTGAGGCCGAGGGCGTGAGCATCAGGTATAAGTTAAGTGTCAGGGAGTGAAGTGTGAGGGAGAAACTTGAGTGTGATGAGGGAGGGGGTGGGGGAAAAATGGGTGTGAGTGAGGGAGGGTGAGGGAGGGTGGGGGTGGGGGGAAAATGGGTGTAGAGGGTGTGAGGGTGGGTGAGAGTGAGGGAGGGTGAGGGTGAGAGTGAGGGAGGGTGAGGGTGTGAGGAGGTAATGCCGGATAAATCATTATGTGAGGAGGCTGTGGCGCGCCTCTCTCTTCCACCAACAACATTCGCAACTAAATTACTCGCTTATCTCCCGCCTGCCGCATCCCGGGGCTACCCAGAGCCTGACGGGCCTACCTCACCCCTGTAGCTCAGCCTGCCGCATCCCGGGGCTACCCAGAGCCTGACGGGCCTACCTCACCCCTGTAGCTCAGCCTGCCGCATCCCGGGGCTACCCAGAGCCTGACGGGCCTACCTCACCTCTGTAGCTCAGCCTGCCGCATCCCGGGGCTACCCAGAGCCTGACGGGCCTACCTCACCCCTGTAGCCCTAGCTGTCCACGCCGCCACACGCCCTGCAGACAGTAACTAACATCCAAGTGATCTTAGACACTCAGACTTAGCTGCCAGAGGCTTTCAGGCGCCGTACAGACCAGACTCATATACACACCGGCCAACCCTACAGACCCGGCTGTTTCTACTCGTCATAGACCTCAGGTAATTAACGCGTTACGGTCTACTAATTATAATCCTAAGTGTCGTTAACCTACAGGAACTTGGGTTATTGTTATTTGAGGTACAGGTGTCTTGTGACGACCTCGAGGCTTCTGGTCCCTAAATCTATTTTGGCTTCGTAGAACAATCACAGGAGCTCTAGTACCCCGGGTGTGTCAGGACCTATACGCCGGCGTGTGAAGCATGAAGCCACTGGAGCTTATAAGGGGACCATTAGATGATTCCCACAAAGACTCGTTTTCATTATTGGCAACCAGACCGGGGGGGGGGGGGGTGGATGGTATGGGGTGATGGAGCGGCAACATTAGTTAGTTGTAGCTGCTGGGTACTGCAAGTTAACGGTACTTGTCCTCCTCCTCTTTTTCACACTGAGAGTAGAATTACTACTCTCTCTCTCTCTCTCTCTCTCTCTCTGGTGACACAGGTGTTGAGAGCACCACTACTCGCCGTCAACAAAGGCCTCAGAGTCGCCTCCCCCCGCACCTGCAAGATCTTAAGAGCATTATCTGGCCTATTGGATCTCTTTGACCCCCGCGCTGTTTCCTCCCCCGTCAGAAGGGGAGAATGTTTCAGGTATCTCGCTCATGCCTTCCCGCGGGGCACTCCTTGTGATAGGCGGATCACGCGCTGTGGAACATATTCGCCCCTCCATAAACTTCAAAGGCCTCGTGTACCCGTAGAACCGCCCTCCCCCCCTAGCTCTCGTAGCGTTGTCCTTGTTATTCACGGACGATAAGTTGATTCGCTATAACATCAGAGTAACGTATAACTATCATTTCGTGTGTGGGTGGCTCGCTGGTTCACTGGCTGGCTCGTTCACTGGCTGGTTGGCTGGCTGGCTGCGATGATTGTATACACATTTTCCCGCACCAGGTTACCTCTCGATTATTTTTATAGGGTCTGGTACACAAAGGGGGGTTAAGGCTTTGTTGCACACCATGATGTTCCTTATGTCTTCGTCTCTTTCATCTGTGACGTCTTTACCTTTTGATTGTTCTATGTGGACGAAGGAGACGTATCCCCTGTGTGTGTGTGTGCGCTCAATTACTTCACCCGTATCTAGACAACTGTTAACCCTTGTGAGTAAACGCTTCTGCCGACACAGGATTTTTAATAACATAATCTCTCTAAGCTGACGTCATAGGTAGTTTATCCCTGTAATTGAACTTCTTGTAATTAGTTTTGACTCGTTTGCTGATTAGGGATTTAAAAGCAAACTAATTTATTTTTGTTTGTTTGTTGGAATGGTTGTGTAAAGGATGTTGAATGTAATATGTGGAAAAATGTTAAGAGCGTTTGGAGGATTTTCTTATGAGCATTTTATTGAGGTAACAGTGATAGGTTGGTAGCAAGGGAAGTGTTTGTGTTGGTGTTACAATCTTATCTCTGTTTGTGTTACGATCTTATCTCTGTTTGTGTTACGATCTTATCTCTGTTTGTGTTGGTGTTACGATCTTATCTCTGTTTGTGTTACGATCTTATCTCTGTTTCTGTTGGTGTTGCGATCTTACCTCAGTAATGTAACAGTAATGTGAAGTAATAATATGTGAGAATGTTAAGTGCGTCAATCTCTGTGTTACTTCTTTGATGTGATGTGTTAGTTAAGGAAGATTGATCTATTTTATGGTTAGGTTAGGTTATCTATTTTATGGTTTAACTTGATCTTATTTTAATAGGTGGATATTAAATAACTTTGCTAGAGGGTTAATGTAAAAAAAAAATATCACTTTCATTACTTAAATTTTTGAAATCATTGAGATTTGTTTTTCTTCTATGGTATTTCATCGTAAAATTCTCTGTTTTCATGTATTTATTGTATATGATTGTTCCTAAAGTAATTTTTTCCTTTTATATAGATAACTTTTTTGATTTTCAGTAATTTAGTCAAACGCATTTATCCAATTATGTAAATTCTGCCTCAGACGTTTAGTGTTATCGCCGAGACGGACACATGTTGATACAGTTATTTCCTCTAAAACACACAGTTACATAAGAGACTTGCTTACTGATACACTTGAGCCAATACGCAAGTTACCTGTATTTCTTTTGTTTTTAGAGAACCTAACCTAACCTACTGTAACCTAACCTAACCTAACCAAACCTACTGTAACCTAACCTAACCTAACCTACTGTAACCTAACCTAACCTAACCAAACCTACTGTAACCTAACCTAACCTACTGTAACCTAACCTAACCTACTGTAACCTAACCTAACCTAACCTACTGTAACCGAACCTAACTTAACCTACTGTAACCTAACCTAACCTACTGTAACCTAACCTAACCTAACCTAACCAAACCAAACCTACTGTAACCTAACCTAACCTACTGTAACCTAACCTAACCTACTGTAACCTAACCTAACCTACTGTAACCTAACCTAACCTAACCTACTGTAACCTAACCTAACCTAACCTACTGTAACCTAACCTAACCTAACCTACTGTAACCTAACCTAACCTACTGTAACCTAACCTACTGTAACCTAACCTAACTTTACCTACTGTAACCTAACCTAACCTACTGTAACCTAACCTAACCTAAGAAAAAAAAGCTGTTTGGTGAACTAATAAACCAATGTGTCGTTGGCCGCGGTAGACAGGGCAAGGGCTATGTGGGGCTCCAACAACAACAAACTCTCCGCTAAGTGTAAACAAGACGACCTGAGAAATAAGGTAATATACCTTCACCAACGAGTGCCTTACGACCCCTGCCAAGAATCACCTCACTCTTACGACTCTTACGACTCTGGAGGTATTTGAGATCTGTTACGGTGCGGCAGGTGTGAGTGCAGCGATTAGATGCGGCAGGTGTGTGTGTGTGTGCGTGTGTGTGACGATTTAGGTGCGTCAGGTGTGTGTGTGTGTGTGTATGTGTGTGTGTGACGATTTAGTGTGTTTTTGTCGGATTCTCTAGTGACTTTAGAATACGTTTTTGTTGGTCACCACACAAGAACACATCTGTCTACCTGCGGCTCACCGTGTAGCTGCGACGTAAACTTGGCGACTGTTGTGGTATGTTGTGTAGCGCTGAGACTCTTATCCGTACCACTAGGTTAGTGTTCTCTCGTCACCCCGTTAAGTGAAAAAAAAAAGAGTTATTCTGGGGAAGTTTTTGAGAACAAGAACTGTGGTTGAGAAGTTGTGGATATGTGCGAGAGGTTGTGTGGGCGTGAGAGAGGTTGTGTGGGCGTGAGAGTGGTCGTGTGGGCGTGAGAGTGGTTGTGTGCGCGTGAGAGTGGTTGTGTGGGCATGAGAGAGGTTGTGTGGGCGTGAGAGCGGTTGTGTGGGCGTGAGAGTGGTTGTGTGGGGGTGTGTGGAACATCATGCCTGGTAACTACGTGCTGGTGACTGGCAGATGGGCAGGATTATCTGTCCACATTTAATGGTGGAGCTCCTGGGGGGATTTCCTTGGATTTACTTCAGCTTGGTATTAGTGAACCTACAGCAGGCAGCGTGAGACTGTCCACACCTGAGCATTTATTCTTTGTGTGTGTGTGTGTGTGTTCGCGTATGTGAGGGTGAGTGTAGTGGCACGTGTGAGGGGGTGAGGGGTCGCGGGTATCATGTTGTGGAAGGCCTGGCGGGTTAGCGCGCCACGCCAGCTTTATTTACACGGGTGTTGGTCGCTGTCTGTCTGTCTCTGGCTGGTGTTGTGTTGAGGTGGCGTGATCCTACACCTTCCGTGTCCGCTCTTCCATTCACCTACCCCTTACCCCCCCTCCCATTTACCCCCCTTAACCTCCTCTCCCCCCCCCCGTCTACCAACCTCTAACCTTTCCTCCATACCACCCCTTCTCACTCCTCCCCTACCTCACTCCTTCACCTACCTCACTCCCTCATCCCCCCTACCTCACTCCCTCACCAACCTCACTCCCTCACCTACCTCACTCCTTCACCTACCTCACTTCCTCACCCTGCCCAACCTCACTCCCTCACCCCTCCCCTACCTCACTCCCCCTTTACCTCACTCCCCCACCCTCCCCTACCTCACTCCCTCACCCCTCCCCTACCTCACTCCATCACCCCTCCCCTACCTCACTCCCTAACCCCTCCCCTACCTCACTCCATCACCCCTCCCCTACCTCACTCCCTAACCCCTCCCCTACCTCACTCCCTAACCCCTCCCCTACCTCACTCCCTCACCCCTCCCCTACCTCACTCCCCCCTTACCTCACTCCCTCACCCTCCCCTACCTCACTCCATCACCCTCCCCTACCTCACTCCCTCACCCTCCCCTACCTCACTCCCTCACCCTCCCCTACCTCACTCCCTCACCCCTCCCCTACCTCACTCCATCACCCCTCCCCTACCTCACTCCATCACCCCCCCCCTACCTCACTCCCTAACCCTTCCCCTACCTCACTTCCTAACCCCTCCCCTACCTCACTCCCTCACCCCTCCCCTACCTCACTCCCTAACCCTTCCCCTACCTCACTTCCTAACCCCTCCCCTACCTCACTCCCTCACCCCTCCCCTACCTCACTCCCTCACCCCTCCCCTACCTCACTCCCTCACCCCTCCCCTACCTCACTCCCTCACGCCTCCCCTACCTCACTCCCTCACCCCTCTACCCCTCCTCTGATGATCTTGTTCTCCCTCTTTTTCCATCATATGATAAACTGTCTCTTGTCCTGTTGTTAGCAGTAGAGGCAGTCATTACACGTTTAGAATGGCACACCAGCCTTGTTGTTGAAGTGGAGGGGGGGGGGGGGCACTCTTGCATGATTTATTCCTGTGTTAAAAAGTCTCCCCAGGTGAAGGAGACGACTAAATCTTGGCCTTGTCACTACACGCCAGCAAGACTCGCTTACATTAAGTATATTCAATAGCGGATTTAAAGAGAGGCAGGAGAACGTATGGCCAGAGGCTTAGGAACCATCACAGTATCTCACCTTATCGTTCTCCTGGCCCGACCACTGAAGCCTTCAACATAATGGTGGTGCCTCCCTCTCCCTCCCACTCCCTCTCTAACCCTCTCTTCCCCCTCCCTCTCGCTGTTATCATCGCTCCGGGAGAAAATAACGACACCTGATAAGTCTATTTTCTTCTGGGAACTTACTATTCTTAAGAAGAGAAAGGATGTCTCCTGGTGGGGTGACGGCGGGAGGAGGAGGTGGTGGGGAGTGTCTGGCTGATGACGGAGGTTTAGTCGATATCCACAGGAGGTTGTGTGAGCCAGTGCCACCGCGAGTATCCTCTTATCCCTCCCTCCCTCTTCCCCCCTCGTTCTCTAAGTCGTTTTCTCTTTTTATTTTCTTTACTTTTTACTTTATTTACTTTTTTTAAGACCTAAGTACCGATGTTTTAGAGCTCGCTGACTCTCTGCTACATAAACTAACTTAGTCATTAGAAATATATACTTCCTCTGAGGCTTATATTGCTCGTCTGTAAACCACCACCACCACCAACAACAACAACATAGTTAAGTGCACCTCAACCATGAATCTTCGGAAGCAAGGAAAGAAGGCGTCCGGGGCTTCTACCAGCTGGGGAGAATCTGGACTAAGTATATTATCTCTCTCTCGGTAGTACAGTAAGCCTCCTCCTCCTCCCACCTGCACCGCCTCCTTCATCCTGCTCTCAGCTGCTTCTCATAAACGCCAGGCTCCGACCAGCTGTTGGCAGATGAAGGGTGCAGGTGTGTGTGTGTGTGTGTGTGTGTGTGTGTGTGTGTGTGTGTGTGTGTTCGAACATCCTTTCATTTTGCCACACATGATAGCCCCATCCCCACATATGTTAGCCCATCCCCGCACATGTTTGCCCCCATCTCCACACATGTTAGCCCCATCTCCACACATGTTTGCCCCCATCCCCACACATGTTAGCCCCCATCTCCACACATGTTAGCCCCATCCCCACACATGTTAGCCCCCATCCCCACACATGCTAATCCCCATCCCCACACATGTTAGCCCCATCCCCACACATGTTAACCCCATCCCCACACATGTTATTCCATCCATCTTAACCCCACATGTTGAGTCACTCCTTTATATTCCCACACACAATAATAATAATAATAATAATAATAATAATAATAATAATAAAACAAAAATAATATATTGATGATCATAATAATAATAAGAATCATTGTTAATCGCGTCCTCCCATAAAGACAGACGCCAGCATCAGCCATTTCATCAAATATTTAGATTCCGATAAACAACTATTTGAGGTCCCAGAGCTGACAGATATAGAGCCTCGGGCACTAAGTCATCAAACACAGGTTAACTCTATATCCATTGTCCAGGTGTTTAGAGTCACTCGTGGGAACATTAGTCCTCTTGATAAAATATACTCTATCCCGTGTGTTTGTCAGGGCATTTATCAGATTTTTTTTACCCAGTTATAGTTTTCACGTACAAGGTTAGGTCAGGTTAGGTAAGGTAAGGGATGGTTTGGTTGGCAATCTCTCTTACGTTTGTGCCAGGATTTATTTATGAGATCGTGGTCTATGTACATCAATGTAATTCTCTTGTTTTCCTTCGTTTAACACCATTGGTAGGAGTTAAGAGTGCCGCTAGATCTTCGTCAGCGGTCACGTCATGAGGATAAGGTGTTCTCAGCGTTGTCACCACCCTCACTTGTGTCTCCTGGCGTCTTGATATTTCCAGTGTGTTCCTCCTGGAGTCCCTTAAGAGATTTCCTGCCTCCTGGGGTGGGTGTAAGGAGGGATACACGACCCATTATGGTGTCAGGGAGTCGTGTTACCTCATCGTCTTGTGAAGTGGTCAGTTCGTGTGTCGTTTATCCCTTTGGAAGGCTTAGGTGGTCGTGTGGGAGAGTTTCTTTAGTCTTTGGTGCGTCTTATTCCCTCCAGTTTGAAGTCTTCTCTCTTACCTCCCTTAGATAGTACTCCACACCGTCACCCCCACCTACACAGTACTCCACACCTTCACCCCCACCCACACAGTACCCCTCACCATCCACCCCCCACCATCCACCCCCCCCCCACAGTACCCCACAACTAACAGCGTCGCTCGTCATTGGCTTATCGCTGCTGTGGAACATAATCTTTAATAATATGAGTTACAGGCAGCCAGTGGACCCAACCAAACAGATGGGACAATCAGAGAGGTACTTTTTGCCCTGATGTACGGAGTTATATCACGGTAAAGAAGGTATTTATTTTTTTTGTACGCTGATTAACAGATTCTCTTCATGAAATATATCCCACTGATGTTGATGTACCTTAACCACGGTATGGTGATATATTTCAACTCCTGTTATTTTATTCTCGTGCTGAACCTCGTGTATACTGAGTCACAATATGCTGGTTCCTTATTTATTTATTTATATATTATTTTTTATTTATTTTTTTTAATATTTGGGAGTGAAATTTGGATTTACATTTTCAAGATCAAATGTGTCAATTTAGTTTATTTTTTGTTTTATTTCATTTATTTATATATGTTTTTTTTTTTGGGGGGGGGGAAGCTGGATTGGGTATGGGATTGAAATTGATATGTTCACAATTTCATCCCTATTTTCACAACAGAACGCCATCACGATATACCCATTTTGTTTGTGTTTTTGGGACCATAATTTCAATATTTTATCCCGGTGCTATACAGTAGAGTGGGGCCGGTGTGTTTTGCTGGTCCCTAACCCTAACCTAATCTAACCAACTAAACACACTCGCTAGTCACCATCACACACTACCTTCCGTTAGCGTATATACACCGGACTCTGAGACCAAACCAAACTTCAACATGAGACTCAGGACGGGAGTGATCTCTCGTTGGTGTCCTCTTGTGCCATAAGATTCCCGGTGTTAAATGGCGATAATTAAAGGTAGTTTTTGGCAGCGACACTGGCTAATTCATCCGTTGCCATGGTGACTCTGGGTAGCGCCAACCATTCACCACCAAGGAGAAGGAGGGGGGTGTGGGGGTGGGAGGGGTTTGTGGGGGTGGGGGGGGTTAGTGGGGGTGGGGGTAGTGGGGGGGTCCTAATTTGTTGAGGGAGTGATTACATTTTTCTTTTGACTAAATCACGGAGGGGGAAGGCAAAGAAATTACCCCTCCGAGCCACTTGTGAAAATGTCTCTCTTTAAGTCTTAATGTGAACTTGGGTTTAAATTTTCATTTAACTTAAGGCTTATGATTACATAGCCAATGGCAGGGTCACTAAAAGGGTGTTTAATGAGGGTGTCTAGCTAGGAAGATGGGTAGGGGGTAGGTGGGTGGGGGTAGGTGGGTGGGGGAGGGGTGGGTGGGGGTGTGGCAGAGGGGTGAGGGAGAAAGGGAGTTAATGGAAGGACACGATTGAATATCTTGAGGAAAAAAAAGTCAGAAAGAACCGAATTGATGGGAAGAAAGGAAGAACATTTTGAGAAGAGGTAACAGAGAAATGTGCGAGGATGGAAGGAGGAAAAGGTACCTGCTCTTAGAAATTGTGGGAAGACGTTGTAAAGGGTGATATAGAGTGTCTGGGGACTGGCGAGAGAGAGAGAGAGAGAGGGAGGGGGGTGTGTGTGGGGTTGGCGGGGGGAGGGAAGTGAGTGAGAGGATCCTGGAAAGAGAAGAGAGAGAGAGAGAGAGAGAAAAAAGAGCCGCGGTGAAGTAGTAAGAATTTGTTCCTCTTATTTTTCCCCCCCTCCCTTTTCCCTCTCCCTTTTCCCTCTCCCTTTTCCCTCTCCCTTCCGAGTGAATAAACACTAGAATTACCCAAGTTGTAGGATCTCGTAACAACTTTTAATAACATTCAGGACATTCACAGATCAAGAAGTTTCTCCTCCTCCTTAACCCGGAATGATGTCGAGAATATGAAAAGCTTGAGAATATCAGATTTCACGCTTCGTAAACTCACAAAGCAAGGTTATGTTAACGAAAATATGAACACTTCCCACACCCCCCCTTCCCTCACCGTCCCCACATGGGCTACAGAGTCTGGGCAGAGACTTCGCAGATCTTGGGTCCGTCTCTCGTATTTGGGTCATGAAGAAAAGAGGTTTGGTGGCCAGCGTCATGGACCAGTATAAAGGCTTAGGCTAAAAATGCTCTCCCTTAGAACCTCTTTTGTGGGGTCTCAACTCTACACTCATATTATAGATCATCTCTAAATCAACAGCGGCCATAAAATGTTATATATGAGAGTCAGCAATGTGGGTCAGCGGGAGGGAGGGAGCTGGTGGGGGGGGGGGGGTTTGCTGCCTGCCGGGGTCTCGTGCCTCATGCTTAAAGCTGACGCCTCCGCCCCCCTCCTCGCCCCCCCCCCCCCTGGCCCGCCCATTGCTCCCGCCCGCCCGCCCCGCCCAGCCCCGGGAGACCCTCCGCTTTGAGTGGGGTTACCCTCTGCTCCCCCACCCTCGCTGCCATGACCCAGGCAAAGAATACTCGGCCCACGGGGAAACCTCTCTTGATTACCATGCAAGACAGGGCCACGAGTACTCCCTCACCCCGCCCCCCTTGCTCACCCCAGCAGGAGCGACCCACAGTGTACTGGTGCTGGGCCAGTCAGAGGTCCCCCACACGCAGCTTCTCAGTGCCACACACAGAGTGCCTGAGTGTAGTGCCAGCATGAGGTTTCCTCCAGCCTGTGTCTGGCCGCTGAGGCTCTCTGGCGGCACACACAGGAACTCCGCTGTATTTTTTGGCCCAAATAACTCATTTAGCACAAGTTTTATATATGATTAAGAATGAAGGCAATTACTGGTGACTTATGTCGTTTTTCTTAGCTTTTATTTCTGTTTCTTAATGATACACAGAGACATTAGCCCGCTTCCCTCCCTCCCTCCCTCCCTCCTTCCCTTCCTCTCTTGCCCCTCCTCCTTCCTCCTCCTCTCCTCACCCATGTATACGTTCTTCTGTATGTCTGTCTGCCCTAATAGTTTAAGTGTTGAGTATCTATGACTGTTGAAGATATTTACTTGCACATCAGTAATGATTATTATAATTTTTCTATTTAAAGGGAAGTTCTGTTGTCAGTAATGATTTTTATTTGGGTTTCACATTCAGGTTTGAACGGAACACCTCACTGGCCATCAACACTTATATTATACAGTAGAGTTATTTTGCATTTTTTATACCAACGAGTAATTTTGGGGGGGAATAGATTTTTTGCTTTATTTTGTTCAATTTTGTTCCATATTTATTGTAATAAGATAAGAAAGTTTAGTTCCACTGTACTCATAGAAATCTTAAAATTCAAATATTAATTTATGAATGAACATAATAGAGACACTGTAGGTAGCCCAACTCACCTGGTGGTAGGCGCGAGCTCTTGTTCTCTAGGGGATAATTTTGACCCTTCAAACTCACACGGTACTGCTGCCTCAGGGTCACCAAGGAGATGGTGTTCTTCATAAGCGAATTAATAGTTTTCAAATTGACTTCAACCTTATACAGAAGAATTATTGTGTTGAAATAATGTAACTGTTTTAGTAGTGATAACGTAATTACTTTGTTTGTATAGTGATAATGTACAGTCGGGGACAAAAGTTCACTCCGCGTGGTGGTGAAACTGAGTCACGGGAATGAGTCTTCGAACTGACTTACATTGACTGTTTCATCTCTGGGGTCGATGCTGCTTCATTTAGGGCGAGAGAGAACTTTTGACCTCGGCTGTACTTTATGTTTATGTGATTCATATGTATGTATAGTAATGATGTACGAGGTCTGTCCAAAAAGAAACCGAACTTTTTAAATAGTGCGCCAACGAGCCGGCGGAGCACTGTGTAGCGGTGACCTTGACCTTTAGTCTAACACTAACCGCATCACGCCAGGTCAATTAGTCAACGAGCTACACGTGTGCTTAGTGCACGGGGCGATTTGTTGCAAGTTGAACAATGAAGGATCTTGAAGAGCAACATGTTTGCGTGAAATTGTGTTTCAAATTGGGAAAAACTTTTAAGGAGACTTTTCAAATGTTGCAACAGGCTTATGGGAGGATTGTTTGAGCCGTACGCAATGCCAGGTGTGGTACCGGTGTTTCAAAAGGGGAAGAACATCCACCGAAGACGATCCCAAATCTGGACGTCAGAGTCGCTCAAATGTGGAGGTGATGTTGATCGTCTTTTTTGATTGGAAGGGCGTCGTCCATCGTGAGTTTGTTCCACGTGGTCAGACAGTCAATAAAGAGTGTTACTTGGAGGTCCTGAAGCACTTGAGGGAGGCAGTGTGAAGGAAGAGGCCTGAGGCGTGGACAAACAAGACCTGGATGCTGCACCGTGACAATGCACCTGCTGACGCGTCGCTCCTTATCCGTGACTTTCTGGCGAAGCACGAGATTACTATCGTCCCCAGCCGCCCTACTCTCCGGATTTGGCCCCTGCGGACTTTTTTTTTTGTTCCCAAAGTTGAAATTCACCCTGAAAGGCCGCCGATTTTAAACGATAGAAGAGATGGAAGAAAGTTGAAATTCACCCTTAAAGGTCGCCGATGTCAAACGATAGAAGAGATGGAAGAAAGTTGAAATTCACCCTTAAAGGTCGCCGATTTCAGACTATAGAAGAGATGGAAGAAAATTCGCTACGAGACCTGCACACCATCCCTCAAAACGCGTTCCAGAACCAGAAAAAAAGTTGGGAGCGGTGTATCAACAGTGGAGGGGACTACTTTGAAGGAGACAAGTCTGATTAAGTTGTAAGTAAAGCAATAAATTAGTTTTTTAAAAAGTTCGGATTCTTTTTGGACAGACCTCGTATCTGTTAATGTAATCCGTTTGTGTGTATGTTAATGAGTGTATGTTATTTCTTTGTATGTGTAGTTGACCTGTATTGTGATGTTTTGGTTCTGTTTATCTGTGAGGCTCTGGAACTGGAGGGTGTGTCAGGGGTGTGGTGGGTTGAATATAGGTCTTGAGGTAATGATCAGTATCTTGGGGCTGTCTTGACTAACATGGTGAAATAGACAGATGGTCCTCCTCCTCCCTCCTCCTCCTCCTCCTCTCCTCTTCCTCCTCCTCCTCCTCCTCCTCTTCCTCCTCCTCCTTATTTTTCTCAACACCAATAGTTCATGTTATTTTTTCCATTTTTTTTGTTTTCTTTCTTCATATTTTTCCACCAGCTTTTCATTTCTTTGTATTTCTCACCTTTTCATCCTTCTCACCCTTCCTTCTTCCTTCTTTGAGGTTCTTATTACCTGTCTCTCTTCTGCTTTCTCTCTTTTCTCCTCCTTGGCCATTTGCTTCTCTAGATATTTCTGCCGGTGACTGGCGAAAAGAAAATTCATATGAAAAGATTTTTTTTTTTTCGAAAACATTCAGAGAGACGGTCAAAAATTTCCACTGGTGTAGAAATGACATCAAAGGTTATGCACTCCAGTCCGAGAAGATCCAGAAGACACAAGTCGACCCTATGTTAGAGGGTCTTCCCCGGGGGACATAGAGACGTACGTGTAGGTAGAGGAGTGTTCTTGGCTGTGTAGTTGGGTGTCTAACTATGGTAGGACGTGCCTGGGTTTACGAGAGCGTTCTTGCCCACAAAAAAGTGTCCCTTAGGATAGAAGTTTCCCCGGCGTCCCTCGTGGCAGAAGGACGTCACTGGTAATAGAAGGACGTCACTGGTAATAGGAGGACGTCACTGATGGCCGGAAGAGGAGCCCAGAGGACCCGCTGCCTCAGCCTTCACTATTTACACGTCTTTAATGCTAACTTGTGAAAAGAGCATATACTGTAGTCATCGATTTATCTTGTCTCAGTATTTTGCTAAAGTTTTTATGGTATAGCGCCTGATGATGATGATGATGATGATGATGATGAGGAGGAGGAGGAGGAGGAGGAGGAGGAGGAGGGAGGAGGAGGAGGAAAGTTACATCTAGGCTTTCCCCCCAAAATCACATCGATATAAGGTAATTATAGCCTTTAGAGGGATCGGATATGGAAGAAACTTGAAGGTAGATGGTTGTATGGAAGCGTGTTTATAACCGAACACAGTAAGTGGTTAAGAAACATGAGGTGAGGCGGTATTGTGGACAAGATTACCATAACCATTAATTAAGACTACGTAATATTAGAATAAGAGCACTAAATAGGGGCGTATATAATAATGTAAATAGAACCAAGATGAGAATTACAGGTGTGTGTGTGTGTGTGTGTGTGTGTCACGGTCCTCACCTGCTGGAAAGTCATCATTGCCAACTTCTGAGCATCTCTCAACACGATTGATCGACCTCCTACACCAAATATCCTTCTGACTGTCTCCTTTATTTCCGCTGTTTGGGATCTTTTGATTTTATATAAAGTAAAGGATAAAGTGGACCACATTCAGGGAAGAGCCAAGTGCCTCTCTTGGAGCAGACGGTGTCCCGGGGGTCAAGCAGGTAACCATAGTCGTAACAGGTTTATGGTGCTCGGGTATTCTCTCGTTTGACGCCAAGTTACCCCAGTGATTCCTCATAGTCTCGTGTATATCTACTCCTGGTACTGAAGGACGTTGGTCGTGGCCTCCATGTTGTACGTAATGGTAATATTTATATCCATAGAGAAATAAAAGGAAGAACCGGAGACTAAAAGAAGTAATTTTAGTTGTGCTGATATGACGGGAGTGAGGTGTATTCCTGTCGGGCGAGTGTAGTAATCTGAAGACCAGGCTATTGTACCAGATAGAAGCTGTTTCGAGTCTGCCACTGATACTATTGCACTCACGGACTTAAGTAACATCATTGACTCTTTTTTTATTATTATTATTATTATTTTTATTTTTTATTTATTTGTTTTTTAGTTCCAGAAATCTTTAACCCCAAATAATTCGATACCCTTCCATTACCTCCCAAAGCCGCGCTCAGATCTAAATGGGCTACAGTAATCAGTACATGTTCAGTAAAATTCGAAATCATTAACCATAAAATTGTCAACAGACGTTCCACACCGACCACAGTTCACCATCCAGCCACGACACCATTTTTAACATTTATTGATCAACGTCTTTATGAAAGGTCACGACTTGTGTTAACCCAGGAAGTAGCTGTAAGACATGCGGGTTGCTTACACACACACACACACACACTAATAGCGACTCATTGTGTGATTATAAAACATTCATCAAAACAGTCACACCTCATCTTTCCACAGCGACTACAACCTCTCGTCTTTTCAGCCTCATGTCGTTGAAGGTTGAAATCCACTTACATAGATTACTCCATTGTTTCCACCATCCTGAAATTCTCATCTCTCTCGTACTATTCCAACAAATATAAGTTAAAAGTATCAGTATATCTGGTATAAGGGTGAAGGGGAGTAAGGCGGCTCCCTGGCCAGTTATTTCATTGTCGGTGATCACATTGAAGCCGACCGGGACGCCGAAGGGATGATGAGAGGGAAGACAACTCAGTACGGGCATATCCCCAATAGGTTCGCAAACAGGTGAATCATTATATACTTAGGTGAAGCATTATATACTCAGGTGAAGCAATATAAACTTAGGTGAAGCATTATATACTCAGGTGAATCATTATATACTCAGGTGAAGCAATATAAACTCAGGTGAAGCATTATATATTCAGGTGAATAAATTTATAATCAGGTGAATCATTATATACTCAGGTGAAGCATTAATTACTCAGGTGAAGCATTATTATATAGTTGTAAGGGATTGTAGCGTTTTATTTTAAGTACTCAGGTGTATTTTAGAGGCTGTGCATAGTGGCTCCTCCCCTACTAACTTATACTATCAATTAGACCCAGACATCATTCTGTTAAGCAGTACTGGCATAAAGGACGAAAGTAAACTGAAAATTTTTGGCTACACTGTATACCAGAGGAACATGACGGGTGAGCTGAACGATGGTGTCGCTGGGGCCATCAGGTCACGGCTGAGTCACAGAGTGTTGCCAGACTTCGAGGATTCAGTTCTGGGAGTGCAGGTGGAGACAACTAGGGGACCTGTTATCATATGCACAATGTATCTACCTCCCAGACGTCCTTACTTACCCGAACAAGACCTAAACCAGTTGCTACGCCACAGAAAACCAACATACATCATAGGGGACTTAAATGCGTGCCACGCCATACTAGGACACGGTAATTGTAATTGTAAAATAAATCTAGTCATTGCTTACTAAAATAACCATTGTGCAACCTCATCCTAAATCCTAGGTTAGCTTAGTTAGCCAACAAACTCTGTAATATGTAAAACAAGGGGTGTCGTCCCCCTCTGTTTAACTCATTAAACTTCTTTTCCAACCTTTCCCCCCACGACTATATGTTGTGACTTCTCCATCCCTCATGTCTGGCTGTGCCTTAAGCCCCAGCAGGCCTTCCATCCTTTCCCCACCTTAACTTAAAAAAAAAAAAAAAAAAAAAAAAAAAACACACATCGCCACCGAACCGCCTCCTCCTCCTTCCTTCCCTGCCACTGTCTGCCTTTTCTTCATTCTCTCTCCCTTCCTCTCTCCTTCTCTCACTCCCCCAACTTCTATTCCTTCTTATTCCCTCCTACTCTCTCCTTCCTTCCCCTCTGTCTCTCCCTCACATCTCTCCCTCTTCTGCATTTAGTTTAATTCTTGGCCCCTCCCCTTTCCACTTCCCCTTTTCTCTCCACCCCTTAGTTTCCCGCCACTGTTCTTTCCCTTCCCTCCTGCCCCCCCCCCCTTTATTCTGTAGAGACTGATTGATGACACGTGGGGGTGGGAGGGAGGGAGGGAGGGAATTGAGCGAAGAAGGGAAGGAGAGAGAGCGAGGGAGGGGAGGAGGGAGTGAAGAAAGGAGGGAGGGAGGGAGCACTGGATTATACTTTCACTGATGTAACTTTATTCTTCTCATTAGATAAGGTGTGTGTGTGTGTGTGTGTGTGTGCGCGCGCGCGCGTCGTGTAGGGGATGATTTTATTTTTTATTTTATACCGGGATTAGTTCACCCGAGCTCAGGTCACTGACCCACATCAGGGCCCGTGGGGCGAAAATATAATAATAATAATAATAATAATAATAATAATAATAATAATACAAATTTTAAATAAATGCAGAAAAAAGATCAATAGTGAGAAACGATATATGTATATCGTGTTGTCAATAGTGAGCGAAACAATTGAGACCCTGCAATTGTGTGTAAATAAGGCAGAAAGTCAGATCAGCAACCTGGGACTTGGTCAAAAAAAATAAATAATGCCATATGGCAGCAGGGTCTACCACTAGACAACACATTATGCTTCCAATATCTTGCCAGGCGGTAGTACCTCCCTGTTTGGTAACTGCCTACTACCCTCGGGGAGGAGGGGTGAGTTAATAGGGTGTGTAGGGGATGTGGTCACTGGGAATTGACAATGTACGGATGTGGTCGGTATAGGGATATGAATAGGAGGAATTAAGGAAGAGGATGTGGTCAGGAAGTTATAGAGCAAGATGTGGTCGGGGAGAGAAGGCTGGCGCATGGTGTGGAGAGAACATCATGATAAACTGGAATAAAATATTAAAGTGATTCTTTCTCACTTGTACTGGCGGGAGAATATAGAGAGGGAGGAGAATAAAAGAGAAGAAATATAGCAAGGGGTGAGAAGAATGGAGGGACTGAGAGAGGAGGAGGAACTCTGAGAAGCAAGACTCCAATAGAATTTGTGAATTATTCATAACCTTGGTATTAACCCGCCAGCGTATACAATAGTCGTGTGTGTGTGTGTGTGTGTGTGTGTGTGTGTAATTTGGTGCTTCGTGTTGATCTGAAAACTTGCAGCTTGTAAATGGATGTGAACGAACAGAAAAGGTTTAATTGTTTACAAACTACTGGTAGATGTGAACGACTCTGGGCATCACTCGTGTTTATTATTGACTGTGTGTAGACTGGCCAGCCACAAGGTCCACGCCTCCGTCCACGCCCACACAGCACTCACGTCTACGCCCACACAATACTAACTCCTTCATCTGCACTACACTCACGTTTACGTCCACGGAACACTCTCTCCGCCCACGTACCCACTGTCTTCACTGCTCCTACACACACGGCTGGATGACTGTCTTCACTGCTCCTACACACACGGCTGGATGACTGTCTTCACTGCTCCTACACACACGGCTGGATGACTGTCTTCACTGCTCCTACACACACGGCTGGATGACTGTCTTCACTGCTCCTACACACACAGCTGGATGACTGTCTTCACTGTTCCTACACACACGGCTGGATGACTGTCTTCACTGCTCCTACACACACGGCTGGATGACTGTCTTCACTGTTCCTACACACACGGCTGGATGACTGTCTTCACTGCTCCTACACACACAGCTGGATGACTGTCTTCACTGTTCCTACACACACGGCTGGATGACTGTCTTCACTTCTCCTACACACACGGCTGGATGACTGTCTTCACCTGCCTGAGGGGACGGATGGATGATCTTTTGACGTCACGGGCACCATAAACTTAACCAATTATGGCGGAAAGATAAGATTTATTAAATTTTATTAGATTATAAAATCGCACAGTTTATGAGAGGGGCACCGCCATCACTCAGCCCTAGCTCCCACCTCTTCTTCTTCTCTTCTTCCTCTCCTTCCTCTCTTCTTCCTCTCTTCCTCCTCTCGTTCCTCTCTTCCTCTTTTTCCTCTTTTCCTCCTCTCCTTCCTCTCCTCCTCCTCCCCTTCTTCTCTTCCTCTCCTCTTCCTCCTCTCCTTCCTCCTCTCCTTCCTCTCCTCCTCCTCCCCTTCTTCTCTTCCTACCCTCTTCCTCCTCTCCTTCCTCTCTTCTTCCTCCCATTTTTCTCTTCATCCCCTCTTCCTCCTCTCCTTCCTCTCTTCCTCCTCTCCTTCCTCCTCTCTTCCTCCTCTCCTTCCTCCTCTCCTCCTTCCTCTCCTCCTTCCCCCTTCCTCTCTTCCTCCTCTCCTTCTTCTCTTCCTCCTCTTCTTCCTCCTCTTACCCCTCTCTTCTTTTTCTCCTTCATATACTCCTTCCTGTCTTCTTCATTTCCTTCCTCCCTCCCCCATTCCCCCACCCGTTCTTCTACACCTCCCTCCCTCCACTCCTCCTTCTATATCTCCATCCCTACTTCATTCTGCCATCTTTTTTATCTTCTCTTTCCCCTTACCTTCATTATACAGCCAGCTTCCCTTTGACCTCAGCTGACCTTTCATAACCCTGCCTGACCTTTCCTTTTCTTACTATGCTTATATATGTCTTTGATATGTTCTGATTTTTCGATATTCTTTTATATTCTTGTGCATAATCTGTACTTTACGAGTCCCGTGATAACGCCTCTGACCTCTCATGGCCCAAGGTGGAATTTTATGACCTCATGACGTATGTACTGACTCTCTCTCTCTCTCTCTCTCTCTCTCTCTCTCTCTCTCTCTCTCTCTGCTTTCTATTATTGACTTGCATTTATCTCTTAAATTAATTTATTTTTGTTATTTTGTACTACATTTTTGGTGATTTATACTGACCGTTATTTTATTTTTCATATTTTTTACGGGATTATTTTGTTTACTTCTGGTGAACTATGTTAATATGTATTTTTTTAGTTTAACAAATTTATTGGCAGAGCTTGTAGTACAGTTTGCCTATTCTGAGTAATTCAGTCAGGTCTTGACACTGAGGGTGGTATCACTTCTCACTGTCACGCAGGACAGAGGTTCACACACAAAGAGTTGCATCATATTCATTGACAGTACATATACATATATTTAAACACACACACACACACACACACACATATACATACATATATGTATATACATACACATATACATGTACACGTACATATACATGCACACACGCACACATACATACATATACGTCGGTCAGATTCATGTGGGTAATGTCACTTTTCACTGCCATACAGGACATAGGTTCGTACACAAAGAATGCATCATAGTATTTTAAACTATAGTTTGTAGTATGACCTGACGACCTGTTTGACTTAGTTTACCCCTGATGACCTCCCCCCTCTCTCCCCTGAAGACCCCCTCCCTGATGACGAGCCCCTTCCCCCTGATGACGACCCCCTTCCCCCTGATGACGAGCCCCCTCCCCCTGATGACGACCCCCTCCCCCTGATGACGACCCCCTCCCCCTGATGACGACCCCCCTCCCCCTGATGATGACCCCCCTCCCCCTGATGACGACCCCCTTCCCCCTGATGACGACCCCCTCCCCCTGATGACGACCCCTTTCCCCCTGATGACGACCTGCGTCCCCCTGATGACGACCCCGCTCCCCCTGATGACGAGCCCCTCCTCTCTCCCCCCTTCTGATGACCCCCCTCTCCTCTAGTTGTGACACTCTGTAAACCTAATCTAACCTAACCTAGCCTAGCCTAACCTAACCTAACCTAACCTAACCTAACCTAACCTAACTGTACCCAAGATGATCCTCCTGGCTTTTCGAAATCCGCTCATGACCTAATTTCACCTGACCTCCCGTCGGACCCTGGTGAGACAAGCCTGGTCACTCACTCTCGGTTTGACGCTCAATGGCGGTAAATATATCGTCAAGAAATCATCCTTTGTTGATGTGGTGTGTGACGGTCATCATCTTCCTTTATGTCCAGTGACAGCTCCTCTTCTGTCTCGTCTTCGTCTTCGTCTTCGTCTTCTTCTTCCTCCTCCTCCTCCTCTTCTTCCACCTCGTTTAAGTTATTTTGACCTCTGTGACCTGACCTCACTGTAAGCAGACTTGTGAAGGTCGTGGGAGCATGAAGGTTCCTGTGTGTTGTTGCTATTGGTCGCTTCCTTACCCTTCCCCGCCCTGCTCCATCCCGCCCTGCCCCTTCCCGCCCTGCCCCTTCCCGCCCTGCCCCTGGGAGAGTTGTTCCTTACACTGCACTAGGGAGAGCTGCAGAAGTAGGGAGGGAGGAGGAGGAGAGATGATGGGAGAGCAAACGTCATACCGTGACGAAAATATAGTCCCCCCGAATCTTCACGCATGGAGGTATTAAATGCGTAGTCAAATGCTTCTCCCACGAGCTATTGGTAAAAGCTACCGAGTTTTAAAGGTATTGTGGAGCTTATGGAAAACACGAGCTGGTGTGGGTGTTGGGGAAGAGGGTCAGGGAGGTGAGGGGGAGGGGGTGAGGGAGGGGAAGGTGTGAAGGCTGGTTCTATGGAGTCTGTATACAGAGGAAAGGTGCGAAGGGGATAGAGGAAAGGTACGAAGGGGGAGAGAGGAAAGGTACGAAGGTGAGGGATAAGGTGCGGAGGGGAGAGAGGAAAGGTACGAAGGTGAGGGAAAAGGTGCGGAGGGGAGAGAGGAAAGGTACGAAGGTGAGGGAAAAGGTGCGGAGGGGAGAGAGGAAAGGTATGAAGGTGAGGGAAAAGGTGCGGAGGGGAGAGAGGAAAGGTACGAAGGGGGAGAGAGGAAAGGTACGAAGGTGGGGGATAAGGTGTGGAGGGGAGAGAGGAAAGGTACGAAGGTGAGGGAAAAGGTGCGGAGGGGAGAGAGGAAAGGTACGAAGGGGGAGAGAGGAAAGGTACGAAGGGGGAGAGAGGAAAGGTACGAAGGTGAGGGAGAAAAGGTGCGGAAGTGAGGGAAAAAGTGTGGAGGGGAAAGAGGAACGGTGAGAAAGGGAGAGAGAGCTCTCTGCCGGGGTTGTGTATAGTGGGAGGTGATTGATAGACAAGACTGGGGAGGAAAGTATCATATTGTGTAAGGTGAATGGGCAGATGAATTAGCTTGACAGATTTACCGCGGTGAAAAACGGAGGTGTTGGGGGGGGGGGGGGCTGACACACACACACACACACACTCATCCTACTGGGCCCTGTGGATCAATGTGGATTCACGGGTTTAGTTCTCTCAATGGGTTCAGTTCTCAGTGGGTGTATAATCGTCAATACAAGTTATAATTCCATTTTATATAACAATTCTGGTATATTCTCATTGTTATATACGCTATATGTATTATAGGCACGGGATATATCTACTATACATCGTTAACTATGTATTAATAATTTAATTGGTGAGGTAATTAGTTCATTAACCTGGACTGCGGTAAATTGGGACACCTGTACTGAGTCACCACCTGGGTAATGACCGCGAGACAGGTTAACTAATCTAGGCTAATCAGAGTGCGTGTATTGACCTACTTCCAAGACTTTAATAAACACATTTTTTTAGATAGAAAATTAAAAGAAATGGACTTGTTTTTACATGTAAACCTCTGAGACGTTGTTATTTATTTGTTAGTAGGGTATTTACGTGTGTGTGTGTGTGTGTGTGTGTGTGTGTGTGTGTGTGTGTTGGGTGGATAGAGTGAGAAGGGGAATGAAGAACTTGAGAGGAGGAGGAAGAAGGTAAGAAAAGATTGACAAGGGACTGAGGGGAAGGCAAGATAATGATGATGGATAGGAGTGGCGGAGGAAGTTCAAGAGAGGAAGAAGGTAGAAGGAGACAGACAAAAACATGTGAGAGTGAAGAGTTGATACAAGGAGAGAGAGAGAGAGAGAGAGAGAGAGAGAGAGAGAGAGAGAGGGGGGGGGGGGGAGGGAAATGACTCGCCACAACACACTTTAACAAATGATAGGAATTACCTGACCTAATTAGCTGACGCATTGCAATTCTTTTTTTTTTTTCCATGGATGTATTGACTTATTTTTCATACCATTAGGTTCCCTCTCTCCTCTCCTCTCTCACGCACACAGGCTAGTTTTCCCTCTCCCCACCACCCCCTATCACTCCTTCCCTCCTTTCCTCTCCCCCTTTCCCCTTCTAACCCCTATTACTACTCTTCCCCTTATCGCCTTCTTCCCCTACCCCCCTCCCTTCTTCTCCCCTTTCCCCCCCCCCCACTAACCCCTATCACTCTTCCACCTACCTTCCCGCTACAACCCCTTCCCCCACCTTCCCTCCTTCCCCTACCTCCCTCCTTCCCCCTACACCCTCTTCCCACACCTCCCCCCTTCCCTCCCCCTTCCCCCACCTTTCCCTTTCCCCTACCC
This sequence comes from Homarus gammarus, assembly GCA_958450375.1. Classification (NCBI taxonomy): domain Eukaryota; kingdom Metazoa; phylum Arthropoda; class Malacostraca; order Decapoda; family Nephropidae; genus Homarus; species Homarus gammarus. The sequence continues at coordinate 600,713 of CAUDMG010002111.1, forward strand.
CCCCTCTTCCTGGAGTTAAATAGCTAAACGAAAACTCTGGATATTTGGTTGTCGTCTGCTCGTGCTCTGTAAACTTCTAGTAGGCAATATGTGTTTTCAGGCAATTAAATAGTCGACATAATGACCCCTGTGTATGAGCTAATTTGCATAATTATCGCAGATAATTTGCATAACTAACTTGTCTGAGGTGGCTGGGTGTGTGTATGAGGGTAGGGGGCAAGTGGCCGGCTGTAAGTAAGGGCAAGAGAGTGCCTTGATGGGCAACAGCCTGGGCGAGTGACCTTCGTTGGGGCCAATTGTGGTGATGGTGGTTGTGGTGCTAATGGTGGTATCTTGAAGAGCAACCATTAGGTGTTGGTGGTACCATAAGGTGGTTATGATTGTGATGGTATATCTAAAATATGGAAAGACCATTAAGTTACTAATCCCTAATTCTTGGGTTAATGGTTTAATGGTCCTAAAACTGCGTCACTCTACCCCTCCGTCTTGCTAATTGGGTAAATAATTTCCTCAAGTCAACACATAACTCAGAAGGTCAAACTCCCGAAACTAATCTAATCTAACCTAACCTAACCTAACAAGACACAAAACAAACATGGAAGTGGAAAATTAATGGAGAAATGGAAATGAAAACAGATTTATATTTAGAAATGGAAACGTAAATAAAAAAGGAGAAAAAAAAACGGAATTGAAAAAAAGAAGAATAGAAACGGAATTAAAAGTAACTAGAGAAACAAAAAATGCAAGTGAATTATAATTGGAAAACAGGAACGGAAATGAAAAAATAAACGGAGAAGCGACAACGGAAATGACATAAACAGAGAGAGCGCCAGAAAAGGAAGTCGTAAAGAAAAACGGAGGAGGAAACAGAAAACTGAGAAAATACCAGAAAAAGAGCGATTAAAAGAAACGGGGAAACGGAAATCGGAAGAAAATTAGTCAAGGAGAGAAGTCGAGAAGAAAACAGCTGGGGGGAAAGAGGGCGAGAAGGAGGGAGGGAGAGGAAAGGGAGAGAGTGAAGGAGAGAGGGTGGGAAAAGAAAGAGAAGGGGAGAAAATGAGGGAGGGAATGAAAATGGAGTGAATAAAGGAGGGGAAGGGGAGATAAAGAGTGAGGGAGTGGAAAAGAGAGAGAATGAAGGAGGGAAAAGGGAAGGAAAGAGGGGAGGGGAAAGAGGAGAGAAGGAGGATGGGAGGGAAAGGGTAGAGAATGAAGGAGGGAGGGAAAAAAGGGATAGGATGAGGGAGCGAAGGAAAAAGGGAGAGGAGGGAGGGAAGGAAAGGGGATAGGAGGAGAAAGGGAGAGGAAAAGGTAGAAGAAGAGGGAGAGAAGGAGAGGAGGAGGAGGGGGGATGTTGGGGTGGTGATGCCTCATCGACCAGCAGCAGCAGCCAGCGGGTTGTGCAGCCTCGCCCGGATTACACCATTCACAGCATCAAGTAACTACATCAAGTTTTCCTGCTCTTGTTGGAGATTGGCTTCCGTCTACGCCCCACCTTTTTACAAACGCCTTATTGCCTTATTTACATACCATCTGGGTAGTGTAGATCCACCAAGTATGGTTCTTTACCCAAGGCTAAAATTTTGCCAGTTACCAGATGTAAAGTTGCAACACCGCCCGTTTTTATGATTTTAGTGTTTGACTTTATAAATAACATCTTGCTTCTGGCTGACACTAAGGACGTCCTCTGGGAAACGGGGTTCTAACTTTTGCTTGTGTAAACCTCCTGCACATAGTGAAGACCAGTTGATTAATGAAGGAAGAAGTGAAAGTGGACCCTAGGAGCAGTGTGACTGTAGCACACTCAATGGTAACCTTGCGGTACACAAAAGGAGGCAGGGTGGCCGGCACTGCACTTGAACACCTTCATTTACCAACTGTTAAGGCAATAGTCAAACGCTGTATTCACGCTGCCACTGTACCCCTAATAATCAGTGCCCTAACATAATTTATAATCTTTACTGAAATAGGAAGCCCATTTGGTTGTCTGAGATAATGTTTGTGAAGGTTCAAGTGCACAGACAGGTAAAGGATGTTGTAATTTGTGTTACTGCAGTGTCAAGCTACCGTGAAAGAGTGCAGCGTGACTGACAGGTAGCCGGGAGGATACTTGGTCAGAGCTCCTGTTAACTTGCCACACACATATAAATCGAAGGCTCCGACCCTTTGTTATAGTCCATCAAGTACAGATTATAACATCTCTCGCTCGAGTGTTTTGAGAAGATAAGCCATCGTGACCACCTTGTCCTCCCCCTCTTGTAGCTGTAACAGACTATCATTAACATCCACCATGTCAATAACTCCACGATGAGGATTGGTAACTTATTCATAAACGAACAAATTAGGTAGATTTTTTTTTTTGGGGGGGGGGGGGGGGTGGGGGTGCGCTTCGATAATTTCACTTGTTCTGTGGTGGTAATGACGCCAGGGAGCAGCAGCATCACGGGAGGGCTGGACAAACACCGGTCTTTAATTTAGGTGGGCGGCGTCATCAAAGTAAGTCGCTTATACAAACATCGTTAGTATAATTTGCGTTTTAGATTCTGATGATTGCTTTTGTTGGCTGAATATATGCATTTTCTCTCCTGTGTTCGATAAAGGGGAAATGCAAAGATTTTCCGCAGTGTATACAAGTGTTGTGTCATGCTGGTATGTGATGGAGTGATGTGTGTGTGTGTGTGTGTGTGTGTCGGTGTGGTGAGTGCAACACTGCTGACGAGGGTAGACAAAACACACACACACGAGTTGGACGGCGTCTGGTCGATAGTGTCTGGTTGGTGGGATTGTGTCCTTTTGTGCCTATTAGATATTATTTTTAGACAGATACACTTACCCATCAGAACACGGCCAGAGAAGACGTGAGGATTGTGCCCTATTGTGCCTATCAGATATTATTTTTAGACAGATACACTTACCCATCAGAACACTGCCACCATCAGAACACGGCCACCATCAGAACACGACCAGAGAAGACGTAAATATTGATTACTGTGGGGAGAATGTTGAGGTCAAATGTACAGTAGGAAGAACAGCGATCTACCATTAAGTACAGCACAGTTGGCCAAAAAAGTATCTCGACAGTGTTACCAAAATGAGTCCTTCTGTTCAGGGCGTGTGTCGTATTTATTTAGTGAACTCTCCCTATAATCCGTTAGCTGGGGGTTTCACATCTAACGGATCCTCGATATAACGGACTTTTTCATCTCTATATTGCAGTATGTTAGATGAGAGGTTTCACATCTAATGGACCGTCCTTTCATATAACGGATTTTCATCTCCATATAGTCCGCTAAATAGAGGTTTAACTTTATATATGTTTGTTTGTGATTTTTTTTTACAGAATGAAGATCAAGTAACATACACCTCTTTGTTATCATGGAATATATACCAACACTCTAAAGTCCACGTGGTTTCAGACTGATTTTATGTTCACTACCAATCGGTGAAGCAAGACATCGAGTGAAAGGCAGAGGGGAAATAATGGGACAGAAAAAACACGAGGGGAAAAGGGAGGCGTTGTATGGGGGATAGTGAATGAATGTGAGGGTGGAAAAGAGACGGAGGGAGGGAATGGGAGGATAGACTCGTATGGTGCGGGGAAAGGGGAGCGAGTGTGTGTGTGTGTGTGTGTGTGTGTGTGTGTGTGTCTTGGTTATATTTGTCTTGGTGTCTTATGAGTTACTGTCGGTGTGGAGAACAACAACATCGTCTCTGTCTCTCTGTCTCTTTTCATTTCCTCTTTTGGATTATTTATTTTAGCATAGACAGAGATGAGAAGTGAAGAAGTTAGCAAGCTAGAAGAACCCAGGGTCTGAGCCCTCCTCTGGCTGAGCTTGAGTGTGGGGCCTCGTGGGGTGACTCCGTGCGCTCTGACTCAACTTTTAGGGAGGCTGCCGAGGCGTCCCCCCACCAACAGCGTCCCGGGGAGGTGGAGTGCCGCTCTCATTTGCATTTTATTTACATTTATTTCGGGGAAGCTGAGGGATATCCGGTGTAATTGCCTGTAACTTATCTCAATTAATATTTCATATTTATGGGAAGAGGGTAATTATCTCTGAGCATCTTTCTTTTTTGTTGATTTGTGGATATATATCATCATTTTAGCCACACGGACGTGATGAAGGTCTTTACCACCGATATATTTCGTGATTGTTGGTGAAATTTTTAACTCTAATCATATATAATTGTATAACTTTTCCCGTCAACTATATATGTAACTACAAAATAAAGCATTACATTAGTGAATGGTTGTTGTAGCGTCCACCTGATCATGATTGAAACTTCTGGGTAGACAATATTATATGAAAATATTTAAAATAGAATATCAGTAATAGTCCCAAGGTAATGGATAATAGAATCCCTTAACGACTTGTGCTTCAGCCTGTGTAAACATTTAACACTCGTCACTAATAAATAATATGATACATACAGTAATCCTTTGGTAAAATGAACTTTTATAAGCACACACATACACACAGTCAACACTTACACTCTCGCTACATCAACACATTCTTACCAGAAACATTCACCTGTCCAACTTTAAGGATTCAACTGTCTATTCTACAACACTGCCACTGTCCACTCTGCACCATTCATTCCTTTCCTTCAACCTGGCAACACTCACCTGTCCACTGGCTCCCTCCACCACCAGCAGCAGTATTTTGGGACGCGTCTCCTCTTTTTTTTTTTCCGTCGGCGTTGTCGTCTCTTTCCGTCTGGACGTCAGTTTACCGTCATAAACTGACTCGGGGCTACGAAGTCCAGTCACTGTGTGTCGGGCTGCGTCACCTGACTCTTGAGGCCGCTTACCCTCCCTCCCTCCCTCTCTCCCTCCCTCCCTCCCTCCCTCCCTCCATCGCCCTCCCCCCTTCCCTCCCTACTGCTGTATACTTATTAATTTAGAGGAAAAAAATAGAATATTACTGCGAGAGTGAAAGAGGTATGGTATGGATGTATAAGGGGAGGCATTGAGAGACATAGTGTGAATTATTTAGAGTGAGTTACTGAAAGTGAGTGAGGAGTGACTTAAAGATTGAGTGACAAACATACAGGAACAAGTGAAGGCGTACAGAGAGAGAGAGAGAGAGAGAGAGAGAGAGAGAGAGAGAGAGAGTGGCTGGTACATGCATCACAAACGTCATATATAAACATATAGCTGAATGTTTGTCCTAAATATAGACACATAGAGCTTTAATGTTTTGTTTGATGGCTCTGGGTTTAATAAACTTTTAAAACCCACTTATTGGATTTATTGGGTTCATGATGAAGCTGGATGGATGTATCATAATAGTGTGTGTGTGTGTGTGTGTGTGGATGGTATTATTATTCATGGACCAATATGACCGTATTAGACCGGGTATTAGTTCATATACACCAGTGAATTACCGGGACTGGTTATGTACAGTATAGTACACACACACACACACACACACATCAGGACGCTCATTATGGGGATTCCTACCATTAATTACCTCGGCTGTACACCTGTTCCTCGTACGCTGAATGCATGTCTCACTTTCTGTTATGTATGTTAATGAGTGAGGTGAGGAGCTGCCGAGTGTGTTGACGTGCGGCAAGGCGGGTATCTCTGAGTAGTTTCCTTGCGTTAGTCTTTTGTTTGGAGGTTAATAAATCGTGTTTTTTTTTTTCCTTTTGAGATGAATTTATTAGTTTGATGGTGTCTTAACTTAAAACGGATATGTGGTGGTTTGGAAAATATGTATATCAAGGTACACGTTGTAGATTAAACCATAACACTGTATTTCTTATTAACTTATTGAGAAACATATGTAATACTTTCTAAGTGTACTCTCTCTCTCTCTCTCGTGTGTGTGTGTGTAATCTGTGATACTCGTTAACATCAGCCGTAATCCCGTAAACATTTGCCTAGGAAGGATTCTGTTTGTTTTTATACTCGGCATGCGGCGTCATTGCTACCATGGTGATAATAAGTGACGAGACATTACGCACACACACACACACACACACACACACACAAACTCTTACTTTTGCTGTTTGTATAAATTATCTTGTCATCGCTTGTGTGGGAAGAGAAGGCAAAAGAGAAGCCAGACCGAAAGTTAGTGACAGGTAGAAAGGTAAACCGAGCACAAAGGAGAGAGAGGGAGAGAGAGAGAGAGAGAGAGAGAGAGAGAGAGAGAGAGAGAGAGAGAGATAAAAAACTTAAAGAGTGGGGGAGAATTATTTGTATATGTAAGTGAGGGGCGAGGGATGAGAGGGAAGGGGTGTGTGTGTGTGTCTGTCTGTGTGTGTGTGTGTGTGTGTGTGTGTGTGTTCTCGTTTAATTAAATTGCTTACATTACTTGACTCAGGAATGAAATAACGCTTAATTTATTATAGCTATGAAGAGATGGTGAGGCAGTAAATAGCAGTCAAACGGATATTAACAGTAAATATTTTTTGGGGGGGTTTTGGATTTAATAAGAAATAATAATAAATTCACACACACACACACACACACACACACACACACACACACACACACACACACACACACACACTCTAACCTAATGTAACCTAACCTAACCTAATGTAACCTAACCTAACTTAACCTGCACCTTCTCCTCACACCTTACACCCGGTGAGGACATACCCGGACCTAATCTAATCACCTAGATTGAGTGAACTTGGCTTTCTGCACAGACTTGCATACTCTCTTCCCGTGTCCTGTAATTCTTTAGTCAGAAATCTCTGGCGACGCTGCACTGGGAGAGGTTCTTACGCTAACAAGATCATGACTCAGCTCTCTACGTCTTTATATCGTGTTCCTCTCATTTTAATGAATGCCAGATTTTTCATACAGTTGGAATTAATGGAGTAGTCATGTAGAAAAGTTTAAGTCGAGGTACTTTACATACCTTTCCTCCTAACTTACCTAACCTAACCTAACCTAACCTAACCTAACCACCTATACTCAGATTGACGTCTACATGTGATTTTTTGCTATTTTTGGTCTCGATTTTAAGAGCTGTATAGTTGTCTTGGCCAGAATTATACTATGGCCACTGGTGCATTGGCGTTATGTGGTGTCAGTCACGTGCCTTTATGATACATCACTATGGAGATCCTATATTACTGTGGAGGTCCTATATCACTGTGGAGGTCCTATTCAACACCTAATTATCCTGCAGTACACCGTTGATAGGATCTTCAGCTTCCTCAGATGGTCGTCATAACTTTTTCAGCCCAGCTATCAATTTCGTCTTCCGCCTCAGAATATTTTTTTGTTCTTTATTGCATCAGTGTGTTTCATGGTGAAGGGAGATGGTTGCCTTATTTCTTTACTTTACTCAAAACACGAGGCTACACCAGAACCTTTGTACAGGTATTTCTTCTATGTCTAATTGGTTTAATGATCTTTGTACAGGTATTTTTTCTACGTCTAATTGGTTTAATGATCTTTGTACAGGTATTTTTTCTACGTCTAATTGGTTTAATGATTATTGTATCAGATCCATCATTTGTTGCCGCTAAGAGTTAAGGTAATAGCGTGTGGTACCAGCCATGTGCATTCCTTATATATTGAAGAGTTTATTGTTGTCGTCTCCAAACTGCTGTCAGATCTCTGGGGCCCTTCTCATTCTCTCTTTCCTCCTCAATACCATTAGGTCATGTTCTCCTATCATGTTGTAATATGTTCTATATCCTGCCAATGATCCTCACCTTATCCATTTATCAGGATGGAGGCAGAGTAATCATTTGTCTAACCTTACCTGGAGATTAGTCAAAGTCCAATATGTGATTCCTTATATGATGAAGTTGTAAGTTTAATGCTTTGAATATCGTTGGGTTGGGATGGGTTAGGTTGGGTTGGGTTGGGATGGGTTGGGTTGGGTTGGGTTGGGTTGGGTTGAGCTGAGTTGAGTTGAGTTGAGTTGAGTTGAGTTGGGTTGGGTTAGGTTAGGTTAGAAATTCGCCGGAAGACAAGAACCTGAGAATGAAACCTACTGTTAGTGTAGGGAGGAGGGGCAGGAGGGGGAGAAGTGTGATCAACTGTGGATTATAACCATTTTGTATGATTATAATCTCGGTGGCTAAAGTATAACAGTTAATCAGAACTGGAGTTATGAAACCTTATAAATAAAATCATAATTACTCGTGAATATATACGTGTGAGGTATTTAATCCCTTGTACAGGTTTAATCAGCGGCGGGTTTATATAAATTAATACCCTAATTAAAAGGTATACGTAGTGAAGTCTAATCTAACATGAATGGCCGACTCGGCAATGAGATTATAACTAAACTGTCCGTCACCGATGATGGAAACCGTGAGAGGAAGTAATGGTAATGTGTTTGATAATCGCTATGAAAAAAAAAAGAGAACATTTTAGTAGTATTTTATGATGCTTGGGACCTTTGATGTGAGTCTTCCATTCTTCTCGGCATCTCTGTGTGTTGATTCATCCTCCGAATGACGTTGACGGTTTGTTGATGTACCTCAGTGTTATGTTAAGGTCTATAGGATAATAAACGAACACTTCGCTCTACGCCTCCGTCACATAAGTTCCCCTTTATCACCAAGACTGGGGTTCCTGTGGCGACTTAAAGAGACGATTGTCCTTCCAATGGGTCTCTTCTCTTATCACACTTTGCTCCTGGTGTAAAGTGTTTGCCAGGTACTGAGTTAGTGAGGGAGGAGAGAACTGTCTCTTAGTTGTTTGAAGGAGAGACTTTGGGTAACTGTAAGAGACATTTACCACAGTTTAACAGTAAGACATTTACCACAGCTGCCACAAGCGTCCGGTAGCCATCACAACATGGTGATGTATTTTGTTGATTCCATTCGCTATTTTCTCTATTTTTGGTTTTAAGATTCAATTAATATTTTAATTTAAATATTCTGTCGGTGACCCGAACTACAAACAATATCAGTTTAATATTAACACTGATGAAACATTGTTGTAGGACCGAGTTCCTTACAACACCCAAGAGTGGAAGATGTTATTAATCAGTGTTGGGATAATAAGACAACACTTGCCACAGTACCATTAAGTGTATTTGACCGAGAATCAATAAACAAGATGAACCACCAAACTGAACCTGGCCCAGCCAACCCTCCGCTTCGTAGCCAACACTTAGCTGAAGTTTATAAGGAACTTCCCCCATTGAGTGGGACGAAGTTGGGTAAGTTTTTACCGCGGCGTCAGATGGCCGTCTCCACCCTGGAATACCGCACATATGAACACCTAATGGCCACTACATCAGCACCAGTCTCGGCCAGCTGGCAATACTCCCTTGTGATTCTTAAGGGACGATCCCACACACTAAGATGGAGTGTGCTTGAAGGATGTGTTGAATGTGGAGTGTGCTTGAAGGATGTGTTGAGGGTGGAGGCGACTCCATGTATTAGATCGAGTGTGTTTAAAGGATGTGCACTGTGCAGGATGGTGAAGAAAAGGATGCTGATTCCACACAGCACGATGGACTGTGCTTGAAAGATGTGTAGGATGGTGATTGAGGATGGAATGAAGAGGCGATTCTTCTTCTTAGGATGGAAGGAGGAGGATGCGCGACTTTTTATGCCACGATAAATCATGATTGAAGGATGCAGTACATATAGGGACGCTGGGGCAGGAGAACAAGACAAAGTGTATCACTGAACAGTCATCAATATACAGTACTTCACGGGTCTATATCTATACCCCGGGTCTCTCTACCTTCCCTGACATTTAACAGCCAGCTTACGTTCAGTCAGTATCCAAAAACATCTTCTTTAAGTTTAAAACCGTAGTTCCATTAATCCTAGTGTTAAGTTAAAGGTGTTAAGTTAAAGGTCCAGGCTCTCTTGTCTCCTAGTAATACGGTCAGCTCGCCACCACCTTCTACCTCCGCCTGAGTTTCTTCAATTTCCGAACTAGTAACGCCCCCTCCCCCTCCCCCTCCCCCCCCACCTCTAATCTTCTTTCACCCTTCTTTCTCCACACACACACACACACACACACACACAGTAATAATAAAATAAAATAAATAAACGGTAATACTTTTATTTTACTGTGGTAGTTGTTTGTAGAGAGGGTTTAAAGTTTCGCCTCATAAGAGAATAATTCCCCGATTTTATATCAAAGCTAATTGTGACCAACTGGTGGAGTCCTTCAGGGTAAAAGTGTGTGTCTGCCTTTGTTTATATTTCTTACAACGTTTTATGATATGGAGATTCATGCCCAGATCTTGCTCTCGGGTAACACTCATTTGTAGTAGACGAAATCACCAAATGTTCCATAGTCTTGGCGAGCTGTCATCTGGTTATCTGGTTCCAATTGTGTTATTCTCTCTTTATCTGGTGGACGTTTCTTTATCCCCCCCGTTTATTGCTTCTCGGACGATTCTCCTTCTTATTATTTTTTCTTGAAGTTTAATCTCTGTCGCCTATTGTCGCATCCTTTAACGTCCCCCCTTCTATACCTATACCTACCCCCCTTCACTCCCTTACCCCTCGCCCCTCACACCTCCCCGCGCCCCTCACACCTCCCCCCGCCCCTCACACCTCTCCCACACACACACCTTACCTACCTCGTGTTCCTCATTAAACTTCCCACGACATTCTTGGCCTCCTCCTTCTCTTCCTCCTCCTCTTCCTTCTCTTCGTCCCTCTCCTGCTCGTCCTCTTCTTCCTCTTCCTCCTCCTCTTCCATTTGGTCCTGTTCCTATCATATTCGTAGCTTAAGATCGTGATTAAATCATGTACTGATTTCGTCTTCCTTTTAAGTTCGATCATTTCTTCCTCTCTCCTCTTTATATTTTAGTCCTCCTCCTCCTCCTCCTCCTCCTCCTCCTCCTCCTCCTCCTTTTCCTCCTCCTCTTCCCCCTCCTCCTCCTCCTACAGTACTGTGCCGCCTCTTCCCCTATTTCAGGTACATTCCGTCCAGCGTGGTGGTGGCGGCGGTAATCCCTTCGTTTCTGCCCTTCCCCTCCACCTCCCTCACCTCTCCCCCTCCCTTCCATCCCCCCCCTCCTCTCCGCCTACCTCCCACCCCCCTTAACCCTGCAGCTCTCCTCCAGCCAACCAACCCACCACTGCAACCCTCCTCCAGCCAACCCACCCACCCTTGCATCCCTTCTCCAGCCAACCAACCCACCACTGCAACCCTCCTCCAGCCAACCAACCCACCACTGCAGCTCTCCTCCAGCCAACCAACCCACCACTGCAACCCCCCCCCCCAGCCAACCAACCCACCCCTGCAACCCTCCTCCATCCAACCCACCCACCCCTGCAACCCTCCCCCAGCCAACCTACCCACCCCTGCAACCCTCCCCCAGCCAACCCACCCACCCCTACAGCCCTCCCCCAGCCAACCAAACCACCACCGCAGCCCTCCCCCAGCCAACCCACCCACCCCTGCAACCCTCCTCCATCCAACCCACCCACCCCTGCAACCCTCCCCCAGCCAACCCACCCACCCCTGCAACCCTCCCCCAGCCAACCCACCCACCCCTGCAACCATCCTCCATCCAACCCACCCACACCTGCAACCCTCCCCCAGCCAACCTACCCACCCCTGCAACCCTCCCCCAGCCAACCCACCCACCCCTGCAACCCTCCTCCAGCCAACCAACCCACCACTGCAACCCTCCTCCATCCAACCCACCCACCCCTGCAACCCTCCTCCATCCAACCCACCCACACCTGCAACCCTCCCCCAGCCAACCTACCCACCCCTGCAACCCTCCCCCAGCCAACCCACCCACCCCTGCAACCCTCCTCCATCCAACCCACCCACCCCTGCAACCCTCCCCCAGCCAACCCACCCACCCCTGCAACCCTCCCCCAGCCAACCCACCCACCCCTGCAACCCTCCTCCATCCAACCCACCCACCCCTGCAACCCTCCCCCAGCCAACCCACCCACCCCTGCAACCCTCCTCCATGCAACCCACCCACACCTGCAACCCTCCCCCAGCCAACCCACCCACCCCTGCAACCCTCCCCCAGCCAACCCACCCACCCCTACAGCCCTCCCCCAGCCAACCAACCCACCACTGCAACCCTCCTCCAGCCAACCAACCCACCACTGCAACCCTCCTCCAGCCAACCAACCCACCCCTGCAACCCTCCTACAGCCAACCCACCCACCCCTGCAGCCCTCCCCCAGCCAACCAACCCACCACTGCAACACTCCTCCAGTCAACCAACCCACCACTGCAACCCCCCCCCCAGCCAACCAACCCACCACTGCAGCTCTCCTCCAGCCAACCAACCCACCACTGCAACCCCCCCCAGCCAACCAACCCACCCCTGCAGCCCTCCTCCAGCCAACCAACCCACCACTGCAACCCTCCTCCAGCCAACCAACCCACCACTGCAACCCTCCTCCAGCCAACCCACCCACCCTTGCAACCCTCCTCCATCCAACCCACCCACACCTGCAACCCTCTCCCAGCCAACCAACCCACCCCTGCAACCCTCCTCCAGCCAACCAACCCACCACTGCAACCCTCCTCCAGCCAACCAACCCACCACTGCAACCCTCCTCCAGCCAACCAACCCACCACTGCAACCCTCCTCCAGCCAACCAACCCACCACTGTAGCCCTCCTCCAGCCAACCAACCCACCACTGCAACCCTCCTACAGCCAACCAACCCACCCCTGCAGCCCTCCCCCAGCCTCCGCTATTGATGATTGGAGATAAGCCGTCACTGGAATGAAATCATCGTGGGTTTTATTCTGGTATGTTTTGCGCCAGGTTTTTAAGACAGGCGGACTGATGGGTGGGGGGGGGGGGGGAGCGGCTTTTGACGACGTATGTTACAAACTCTGGGTTGGGGAGTATGATGCTCTCTCTCTCTCTCTCTCTCTCTCTCTCTCTCTCTCTCTCTCTCTCTCTCTCTCTCTCTCTCTCTCTCTCTCTCTCTCTCTCTCTCTCTCTCTCGATGTATGGAATGCGTTGGTGTAGTTTTGGTCGATGAGGCTGGTGTATATATACTGTATATTCCTGATGTGAGAGTAAGCTGGTAGGTGTGGGTGCAGGTATATGTTAAGTGTGCGTGCAGGTATGGTAGATGTAGGTGTTGATATGGAAGGTGTAAGTGTGTGTGCGCGCGCACAGGTATGCTACAGACTGATCTTCCGTCTCCAGTCTGTGGTAGGTGACCTTTCGAACTCACTGTGTTATTCACGACCTTCCTTCGGCTTAGTAGATCTCTCGTGCTTAAACCATAACACTAGTGGAATGTCTTTAGGTTCTTCAGGTCTTTTACACCAAATCCTCTCAATTATTTTTCCCTCTAACCTGTGAGAATAAACAATGGGCGACATAATTGTATGAATATCCCACCTAAACTCTTTAGTAGATGTGTCTTTTTATATCACGAGCTACAGAGGAAAAATTTTGATCTGAAGAATTTTTTTTTTTGTGGGGGGGGAATCATTCGTAGCCAACAGCGTCTCTCTTACCTCCACATTACTCCATCATAATTCTTCATCTGTCTTGTTCGGGAGGGAAGCAAAGTTTCTTTCTCTTCATTCTTTTCTTTGCCTTTGAGCCATTAATATTCTCAAGTCATTCGGCTCGTATAAGACAATTTGTGAGTGAGACGTGTGCGTGTGGGGGGCCTGGGGGGGGGGGCTGCTTGGTGTTCTTACGAGAGAGAGAGAGAGAGAGAGAGAGAGAGAGAGAGAGAGAGAGAGAGAGAGGACGCACACTTCAAGATAGATGGTGTGTGTGTGTGTGTGTGTGTGTGTGTGTGTGTGTGTGTGTGTGTGTGTGTGTCTGACTCGGGGTGAGAGGTGTGTGCATGACACTGGTTAGGTTTGCGTGTCGAGTAATGGGCGTTAGCTGGCAATATGTGTTACTGTTACTGACATGGTGTGGCTGCTTGACTAATGTATATATGTATGTGTGTGTGTGTGTGTGTGTGTGTGTGACCGGGGGGGAGGGTGTAAGGTTAGTTGGTTGCGACGTCTTGTAACAGCAGTGTTCATTAGTTCACCTATTGACTAAGCTGCCTGGCCTGGTCCATCTACTAATTAAGTCGAAAATTTCGTTAAAAAATAATTATTGGTGTCAAGTGAATTGCAATCTTATAAATATTCGAGACAGAGACAGACAGACAAAGAGAAAGACAGACAGACATATAGAGAAAGACAGACATATATAGACAGACAGATAGACAGACAGACAGGAAACAGTATACGTTCACTGGGGAAGAGTTGACACACCATATCACTTGATGCCTTGAGTTGGCCCGGGTCGTCAGGGCTGGGCCAGGATGTAAAGGAAGAAATGTAATTTTTTTGTTGGTTAGTTTAATGAACATGTTGACTCGCTGGAACCCCCCGCAGTGAAGACCTTAAAGCTGAGTGGCGCCATATTTACCGTGGCCCGCTCACATACATACATACATACACGTTCATACACATTCATACACACACACACACACACACACACACGTTTATATACACACACGCTCATACACAAACACGCTCATATACACACATGCTCATACACAAACACGCTCATATACACACATGCTCATACACAAACACGCTCATATACACACACGCTCATACATAAACACGCTCATACACACACACACAAACACACACACTAAATGACAGAAAATTAACTGTTGTCATATTAAAGGCTCAACTTCCACATTTCACAAAAAAACATTGACAACAACAACAACAACAACAACAATTTACATACAGTGCCAAGTGGGAGACGATTACTTAACAGCAACAAAAACAACAACAGTCACCACCAATGTTTAGATACACTGTTATGTAGAAAATAAAAATACGAGTAATCCTCCACAGTTCGTGATAACTACTGTACATAGTTAACCCTTGAAAATGTACAGAAAACAACGTCTTTACTCTACTCAGTCAAGAGGTAAACAAGAGAGAATATCTAATTTAATCTTTACTAACACACACACACACACACACACACACACACACACACACACACAAACACACACACACACACACACACACACACACGCACAAACGGAGTGACCTGAATTAATTATCAGTGACACACTCTTTCCTAATTGACTTATGAAAGGTAACACGTCTATTTAGGTAAGGTTAGGTTAGGTTAGGTTAGGTTAGGTTAGGTTATAGGAGGTTTGGGTTGGATTAGGTTAAGTTGGCTTAGTTTATGTTAGCTAAGATGAGGGAACGGTTGGTTGAGGTGTGGTTGGCATAGGTGACCTTCGATTAGGTGTAGGTGAGGTTAGGTTAGCTTACGTTATGTTACGTTAGATTGTGTCGCCCTTATCAACCTCTCCCCGTTTCTCTAACCCATCCCAGCCTCTCTCACCCATCCCAGCCTCTCACCCATCCCAGCCTCTCTCACCCATCCCAGCCTCTCTCACCCATCCCAGCCTCTAACCCATCCCAGCCTCTCACCCATCCCAGCCTCTCACCCATCCCAGCCCCTCTCACCCATCCCAGCCCCTCTCACCCATCCCAGCCTCTCATCCATCCCAGCCTCCCTCACCCATCCCAGCCTCCCTCACCCATCCCAGCCCCTCTAACCCATCCCAGCCTCTCACCCATCCCAGCCTCTAACCCATCCCAGCCTCTCACCCATCCCAGCCTCTCTAACCCATCCCAGCCTCTCACCCATCCCAGCCCCTCTAACCCATCCCAGCCTCTCACCCATCCCAGCCTCTAACCCATCCCAGCCTCTCACCCATCCCAGCCTCTCACCCATCCCAGCCTCTCACCCATCCCAGCCTCTCACCCATCCCAGCCTCTCACCCATCCCAGCCTCTAACCCATCCCAGCCTCTCACCCATCCCAGCCTCTCACCCATCCCAGCCTCCCTCACCCATCCCAGCCTCCCTCACCCATCCCAGCCTCTCACCCATCCCAGCCTCAAGACGCGGAGCTCCCCCTTCCCCGCGTTAAACTTGTCTACACATCTAGGTAGAGAGGCCCTGACGACGATGCTTTGCCCTTTTTTACCCACATAATTAGGGACGAAGGAATAGTGGGAGAGATTAATGGGTAACACCGAGAGTAGCAGGGCCAGGGGAAGGCAAGAGGCGAGGATGGATAGATTAAATTAAATGTTTTAGTCCCCCCGGAGAGATCAACAAAATCTGGTGAAGTTTAGTTAACAGATGCGAAAACGTTTTGGAGTTGGAGGGCTGTGGTCGCCAACCCTTAGACCTAAGTATTGATTGACTGTTTCATAGTAATTGGTTTTTAATTCGTTTTATTGTCCTCCCCCCCAACCCCCCAATCCCCCCTCCACTACCTTGGCTTTCCCTTGTGTGAATTTCTCCTCTCTTGAGTCATCTTCTAGCCCACATCCCCTTTCAATAGGTCAAAATACTATACCTTTGCATGTATTGTCAAGGTGTAGCCATAGATACAACTTGTAGATCCACTGTGACATGAAACCTGGAGGTAGATTGTTCAGGACAGAGGTTAGGAGTTAATGCTGGCCTCCCTGTCCTTTATACCCGTAGTTAGGTTAAGTCCTCCTCGTGCCCTTTAACTGGCGGCCGGTTTTGTGAGTGCCGTTTAATTTGCGTGGTTATCTTGGTGTCGCCTGACTCGACGCCAGATTAATACAGGAGTCAACAGCTGGATGTCTGTGGGTGAGAGGCCGCCCTACACGCGCCCATATTTATGACTCCTTATCGTAACTCTCGGTCCCCGCTGTCACCCTCTGTTGACTCCCCTCTTAGTGTGTATAGTACTTGTTTTTGTGTGTGTGTGTGTGTGTGTGTGTGTGTGTGTGTGTGTGTGTGTGTGTGTGTGTGTACACCTGTACGTATGAGTGCCTATCGTTGTGTACGACAGGTGAAGTGTGTCTACCTGTATGTGGACCTTTTGCCTTGGAAGGTGTGTGTGTGTGTGTGTGTGTGTGTGTGTGTGTGTGTGTGTGTGTGTGTGTGTGTGTGTGTGTGTGTGTGTGACAAAGAATGTTGCAGATTGTGTTGGGGTTTGTGTACGTAAAGTGACGGTGATGGCGCTTTGTATGTGTGTGTGTAATAATAATAATAATAATGATAATAATAATAATAATAAACGGTTTATTGAAAAAGTTTGCAGCCCGAAGGCTGAAAATATACATTGGACATAAATGACTTATTACATACATTGGTGGTTTAACAAAAGCCTTCATTAGAGAAAGGTGAAGGAACATACAGTGAACATACAGATTAATGTTTACACACGTAGATCATGTGAGCTGAGGTGTTGAACAGCAGACACGTAGTGTGTGTGTGTGTGTGTGTGTGTGCGCGTGTGCGTGTGTGTGTGTGTGTGAATACTACAGTACTGGCAGGCATCAATGGCGGGAATGTTTATGAATGAGTGGGTCGAGGTGGCGTGCGTGTACATGTCACCTGAGCTGAATGATTGATGGCCACGAGTGGTGTACCGGCCACGCATGCACAGTGGCCCTGTACACGTCACACAACAACCGCCGCCACTCACTCTTGATGCGGGTGTACAGGTTGTTAGGCCTCACAGTTACTGCCAGACACTCCTGCTGACGTAGAGTAAGACGTACATAATTATTGTTCGTGGTATTGTCAGTCGCTCCTACATATTGTGGCAGTGAGTCAATACATGTTTACACGTGAAGAGTCAGCGGTTGATCGAGGAAAAGCAAAAGGGCGAGTACAGACCCAAACGTATATAGTGACAAGAATTTTAGACGCAAAAGAAACACCAAAACAAACAACATTTTACAGAAAGATGGTGAGAAGCAGACACCCTCATACAGCCTCTCAGGTGGTGGTACAGCCTGTAGGGGAACACTTCACACTCTGAGGACATGGCCGTGCGGTGGCTCTCAGGTGGTGGTACAGCCTGTAGGGGAACACTTCACACTCTGAGGACATGGCCGTGCGGTGGCTCTCAGGTGGTGGTACAGCCTGTAGGGGAACACTTCACACTCCGAGGACATGGCCGTGCGGTGGCTCTCAGGTGGTGGTACAGCCTGTAGGGGAACACTTCACACTCTGAGGACATGGCCGTGCGGTGGCTCTCAGGTGGTGGTACAGCCTGTAGGGGAACACTTCACACTCTGAGGACATGGCCGTGCGGTGGCTCTCAGGTGGTGGTACAGCCTGTAGGGGAACACTTCACACTCTGAGGACATGGCCGTGCGGTGGCTCTCAGGTGGTGGTACAGCCTGTAGGGGAACACTTCACACTCTGAGGACATGGCCGTGCGGTGGCTCTCAGGTGGTGGTACAGCCTGTAGGGGAACACTTCACACTCTGAGGACATGGCCGTGCGGTGGCTCTCAGGTGGTGGTACAGCCTGTAGGGGAACACTTCACACTCTGAGGACATGGCCGTGCGGTGGCTCTCAGGTGGTGGTACAGCCTGTAGGGGAACACTTCACACTCTGAGGACATGGCCGTGCGGTGGCTCTCAGGTGGTGGTACAGCCTGTAGGGGAACACTTCACACTCTGAGGACATGGCCGTGCGGTGGCTCTCAGGCGGTGGTGAACGTGAACAAGAATCCGTGTTCAGTACAGTCGAAGTTACGGCTTTTTCGTCTGTTTTGTTCGACAGACTTTGCTAGACGCATCTTATTGTGTTTTGTTTACTAAGCGTCATCGTGTGAATACTAGTAAGGGCAACAACCTCGGATAAAATTAAATCTGTCAGAGAATTCCCCAGTGCATTCCCTCCCTTAAAACTTCCTCACGTGTGCCATATGGTGAAAGATATAGAGTTTCACCGACACTCACACACACACTGACAGCCTCGTAGACGTAAATAACATCCTAATAAACGCTGCTGACAATTGTTAAAATATTATTAACTTAATTGTATTTCATCGACCATGTTGATACAGATTAGCTTTTAACATTTTTATTGACATATGACTATTGGCACGTGTGTGGGTTAAGGGTCGTGGGTCCAGATACACAAAGGTTGGTACGTTAAGTAACTCTCTTCCCTTCTTCTGCCATCATTGCTCCCTCCCTCCCCAGCCGTCATCTCTACTCTCTCTCTTTGCCGTCTTTGCTCCCTCCTTCACTCCTTACCCTCTCTTCTTCCCTCCTTGCTCTCTCTTCCTTCCTCCTTCCTTCTCTCCCTACCTCCTTCCTTCCTCTATTTGTCTATCCTCCACTTTAAAGCGTATTGGTCCTTGGAGATCCACCCCCCCCCCACACCCCACCCCGGGCTCCTAACACTCTAAGAGGAAAATGTTGTAGCTATTTTTTTCCTCTTATGGCTTGTCTCTGTGAGGATCATACACGGGATCACCTTTCCCTTCCCTTCCCTTCCCTTCCCTTCCTTCTGCCCCCTCACTCTCTCCCTCACGGATCTCATTACTTCCCCCCCCCCTCCGACCCTCACTCCTCATTCCCTTCACCTTTCTTTTACCTTTCATTCCTTTTCTTTTCCCACCTCCATTCCGTCCCTCTTATTAACCTCACACATTCTCCTCCTCTCTATCCTTCTCTCTCGTACACACACACACACACACACACACACACACACACACACGTTATGTTATGAATACTAAGGAGGGTGCGGCCTTCAGAGGGCAAGGGGCGGTGAAGATGCTGAGCGGTAGAAGGGAAAAGACAAAATGGAGAGAGAGAGAGAGAGAGAGAGAGAGAGAGAGAGAGAGAGAGAGGCAAACGTGCAATAACAAGGTGGTGCGGAGGAATAAAGAAAGATGTTCTGGAAAGAGGGAAAGGGAGGGAAGCAAGAATAAGGGGAGAGGGAGATAAACGAGGAATGACGCAAGAAGGAAAATGACATAATTTGGGGGAAGAGTGTGTGTGTGTGTGTGTGTGTGTGTGTGTGTGTGTGTGTGTGTGTGTGTACTAACACGGTCGTCATCATAATCAGTTCCACGAAAATCATGAGTATGGTGTCTGTACGTAATTACCGTAACGTTGATAAATAAAGATGAAGGAGAGTATTTGGTTTACACGACCCTGCTACACACACACACACACACACACACACGCGCGCGCACGCACACTATTATATACAATCTTGAAAACTTTATATTTTATTCCACAATCTTGAGAGAGTTAACTTTTGTCCACTTGATGTACAATTTTTTTTACATTTTCTCCCCAGGAGTATTATGTTGTTAACGTGTTTCCCACTTAAGTCTCCAAGCTCTTATTCCTTCCCTCCTTCCCTGATCCTGACTGGTAACTTTTGACTGGTAACTCCTGACTGTTAACTCCTGACTGATAACTGTGTGTCCACGTGAGCTTCAAAAATGTTTATGTTTTGCCCACGTGACCCTCAAAATGTTTATATACATTTTTGTAAACAAGACCATCAAGATGTTTATGTTTTAGTCAAGGGGAACCTCAGTAGGTAAACATTGTTCTTCAAACACTTAAGGTTTTTATGTTTAATGATATTTTGTTCCACACTGTACAGTATGTTGAATATTTTGTCCCACACGGTTCAAGGAGTTAGTATACTCTCCCCATATGCTTCACATGATTGATAATTTGTCATCTCACTGCTCGGGAAATTAATATCTTGTCATGTTACCGTTCAGAAAATTAATGTTTTTGTGGCCTCGTGACTCTGGAAATTTAGTTATACTGTTAGACTTAACCTAAACCCTCACATACATACATACATACATACATGAATATCTTACCCCTATGCCCTGTAATTACTAGTTGTGAGTGTTTGTATGGTCCACAGGGGTGTAAATCTCTTCCCCGGGGTGACCAAAAAATTGGGGCGGGTCGGACAGAAGATGTGGCTGACGGAGGCAGTCTAGGGAAGATGTATGGTGGTGGGGGTGGTAGTGATGGTGGTGGTGGTAGTGGTGGTGGTGGTGGTGGTGGTAGTGAAGGTGGTGGTGGTGCTAGTGATGGTGGTGGTGGTAGTGATGGTGGTGGTGGTGGTGGTGGTAGTGATGGTGGCGGTGGTAGTGATGGTGGTGATGGTGGTGGTGGTGGTAGTGATGGTGATGGTAGTTGTGATGGCGGTGGTGGTAGTGATGGTGGTGGTGGTAGTGATGGTGGTGGTGGTGGTGGTGGTGGTAGTGGTAGTGGTGGTGGTGGTAGTAGTGATAGTGGTGGTAGTGGTGGTGGTGGTGGTGGTGGTAGTAATGATAGTGGTGGTAGTGGTGGTGGTAGTGGTAGTGATGGTGGTGGTGGTAGTGGTAGTGGTGGTGGTGGTGGTAGTAGTGATAGTGGTGGTAGTGGTGGTGGTGGTGGTAGTAATGATAGTGGTGGTAGTGGTGGTGGTAGTGGTAGTGGTGGTGGTGGTGGTAGTGGTAGTGGTGGTGGTGGTGGTAGTAGTGATAGTGGTGGTAGTGGTGGTGGTGGTGGTAGTATTGATAGTGGTGGTGGTGGTGGTGGTAGTGACTCCTTTGTTTCTTGTGTCCCACCCTCTAATGTGGGGGACCTCGCATGACCTACACTAAAGTGACCCGTCTTAATTTCTGTTCAACCAAAGGATTAGAGGTTATGATTTATATTGAGTGTGTGTGTGTGTGTGTGTGTGTGTGTGTGTTCAAGGCTCACTTTCATTAGGTATCCTGTAACTTTACGAACCAAAAGGTAAAATTGAAACCCATACTTGACGTCTGTATAGTGACTTGAGATGGTGTACCCGGTGTAAAACCTTCGTGTAATACCGAAGACAACCTCATCCCCCCCCCCCCTCCCCATAGCCTCGTGCAGTGCTCACCCGAACCTTTGCAAAAACAACCACGTTTTAACACATCACGAGGTGCCGTGTATACGTGAATCTTTGTTACAGCGGCACCTGCCAGCCCACGCCCCTCTCTGGCCGTCGGGGAGGGGCGGCCCAGGGATAGTATGGTGGGGTAGAGGGGCGCGGCGAAAGGGAAAGAGGAGGGGCGCGGCGAAGAGAATGAGACATTGAAATAGGGGGACGGGCCTGAACAAGGGGAGAGGAGAGGAGAGGACGTGATGCAGGGAATAGGGGAAGGAGGGTCGTGAAACCAGAAGGGAGAGGAAGGGGAGAGGAGAGGGCGCGGTCCAGTAGAATGGGAGAGAATTGGGGGGAGAAGAGGGAAGTGGAGGACATAAGGGAATAGGACTTAGGGGGGGGGGGGGGGGTAGAGAGAATGTATTGTGGGGGGTGGGGGAGCGTCCTTTGATGACTGAGGTGTATAAAGGTGGTTGCGTGACCCGCCCCACGCACACACACACCAGCCCCCACACAGTCAAGATTCTCCTCTGATTACCTCACAATGCCTACCTCCCCCTCCACCTCCCCCCCCCCCTTCCAACACTACCTGGTGGGGGGGGCGCAAGGAAGGCAGGAAATGAAGGGCGAGACGTGAGGGAAGTCCCGAAGAAAGGAGGAAGAAGAGAGAGAATGAAGAAGAAAATTGAAGGAAATAGGAAATAACTGAAGGAGAAACAAGGGTGGAGAGAGAGAGAGAGAGAGAGAGAGAGAGAGAGAGAGAGAGAGAGAGAGAGAGAGAGAGAGAGAGAGATGACGATCTGTTGCAGTAGTAGTAATCAGTAACGGGGTAGGAAGAGAACTCACAGATGAAAGGAAGAGGAACGATAGAATCAGATAAAAGATGTGAGAGAAAAGGTGAATGAAGAGGAGAAGTGAAGCGAGAAACAGCAGGAAGGGAAGGAAGCACCATCACACACACACACACACACACACACACCGTCACAGCCAAGATGATTATAATCAGGTGATGAGCGCCATCATTGAGGCCAGCTGCGAGGACCGGGTGAGAGAGAGAGAGAGAGAGAGAGAGAGAGAGAGAGAGAGAGAGAGAGAGAGAGAGAGACTGATTCCTGCACCTTCAGATCTCCGTCATGACTGGTGGTGGGAGGGTGAGGTGGTGGTGTTGGTGGAGGAAGTAGAGGTGGAAGAGAGGAGGTAATGGTGGCGGGGAGAGGGAAGGTGGGTGACGTTGGGGGAGATGGTGGCGTTGGGGAGAGAGAGCCAATATATTTAGGCGTTGAGAACTGAAGAATTCCTACAAAGTAAAATAAACGGCGCTAAAGATGAAGACAAAGAAAATTATCGTGGAAAAGAGAGATCGAGTAGGCGGAGTTTGTGACAAGTTCCCCATTTGCAAATATTGTCTCTGGGAGGCGAGCGTGAAGTTCTGGCAACAAGAGTTTGCTGAGGAAAGTCAGCACTTGGCCTCAGCAGCGAGCACGAGAGGCAGCGCACAACAGGAGAGAGCGAGCACGAGAGGCAGCGCACAACAGGAGAGAGCGAGCACGAGAGGCAGCGCACAACAGGAGAGAGCGAGCACGAGAGGCAGCGCACAACAGGAGAGAGCGAGCACGAGAGGCAGCGCACAACAGGAGAGAAGCAGAGAATAGAAACTTAACAACGATTTAGAAATTTGGGACAGAAATAGAAACCCAAAGTTTGAGAGACGGTGCACCTAATACTGACGACTTAATGGTGATTAGAAAGTTTATAAGTGAGTGAGGAGGAGAGTTGATGACGTAGACACTGTTGGGAGGAGAGTTGATGACGTAGACACTGTTGGGAGGAGAGTTGATGACGTAGACACTGTTGGGAGGAGAGTTGATGACGTAGACACTGTTGGGAGGAGAGTTGATGACGTAGACACTGTTGGGAGGAGAGTTGATGACGTAGACACTGTTGGGAGGAGAGTTGATGACGTAGACACTGTTGGGAGGAGAGTTGATGACGTAGACACTGTTGGGAGGAGAGTTGATGACGTAGACACTGTTGGGAGGAGAGTTGATGACGTAGACACTGTTGGGAGGAGAGTTGATGACGTAGACACTGTTGGGAGGAGAGTTGATGACGTAGACACTGTTGGGGGGAGAGTTGATGACGTAGACACTGTTGGGAGGAGAGTTGATGACGTAGACACTGTTGGGAGGAGAGTTGATGACGTAGACACTGTTGGGAGGAGAGTTGATGACGTAGACACTGTTGGGAGGAGAGTTGATGACGTAGACACTGTTGGGGGGAGAGTTGATGAGGTAGACACTGTTGGGGGGAGAGTTTGTTCTTAGATAAATACATGAAGAACGAAACACCGCTTGATGGGCGTCCC
Organism: Homarus gammarus; assembly: GCA_958450375.1. Lineage (NCBI taxonomy): Eukaryota > Metazoa > Arthropoda > Malacostraca > Decapoda > Nephropidae > Homarus > Homarus gammarus. Next base: position 624,695 of record CAUDMG010002111.1, read on the forward strand.
TGGAGCTAGATCTGGTGTGTCCCAGTAGGGGAGGAGAACACCGTGTGTGTCCCAGTAGGGGAGGAGAACACCGTGTGTGTCCCAGTAGGGGAGGAGAACACCGTGTGTGTCCCAGTAGGGGAGGAGAACACCGTGTGTGGCCCAGTAGGGGAGGGGAACACCGTGTGTGGCCCAGTAGGGGAGGGGAACACCGTGTCTGTCCCAGTAGGGGAGGAGAACACCGTGTGTGGCCCAGTAGGGGAGGAGAACACCGTGTGTGGCCCAGTAGGGGAGGGGAACACCGTGTGTGGCCCAGTAGGGGAGGGGAACACCGTGTGTGTCCCAGTAGGGGAGGGGAACACCGTGTGTGGCCCAGTAGGAGAGGGGAACACCGTGTGTGGCCCAGTAGGGGAGGAGAACACCGTGTGTGGCCCAGTAGGGGAGGGGAACACCGTGTGTGGCCCAGTAGGGGAGGGGAACACCGTGTGTGTCCCAGTAGGGGAGGGGAACACCGTGTGTGGCCCAGTAGGGGAGGGGAACACCGTGTGTGGCCCAGTAGGGGAGGGGAACACCGTGTGTGGCCCAGTAGGGGAGGGAACACCGTGTGTGGCCCAGTAGGGGAGGGGAACACCGTGTGTGGCCCAGTAGGGGAGGGTAACACCGTGTGTGGCCCAGTAGGGGAGGGGAACACCGTGTGTGGCCCAGTAGGGAGGGAACACCGTGTGTGGCCCAGTAGGGAGGGGAACACCGTGTGTGGCCCAGTAGGGGAGGGGAACACCGTGTGTGGCCCAGTAGGGGAGGAGAACACCGTGTGTGGCCCAGTAGGGGAGGGGAACACCGTGTGTGGCCCAGTAGGGGAGGGGAACACCGTGTGTGGCCCAGTAGGGGAGGGGAACACCGTGTGTGGCCCAGTAGGGGAGGAGAACACCGTGTGTGGCCCAGTAGGGAGGGGAACACCGTGTGTGGCCCAGTAGGGGAGGAGAACACCGTGTGTGGCCCAGTAGGGGAGGGGAACACCGTGTGTGGCCCAGTAGGGGAGGAGAACACCGTGTGTGGCCCAGTAGGGGAGGGGAACACCGTGTGTGGCCCAGTACGGGAGGAGAACACCGTGTGTGGCCCAGTAGGGGAGGGAACACCGTGTGTGGCCCAGTAGGGGAGGAGAACACCGTGTGTGGCCCAGTAGGGGAGGGGAACACCGTGTGTGGCCCAGTAGGGGAGGAGAACACCGTGTGTGGCCCAGTAGGGGAGGGGAACACCGTGTGTGGCCCAGTAGGTGAGGGGAACACCGTGTGTGGCCCAGTAGGGGAGGGGAACACCGTGTGTGGCCCAGTAGGGGAGGAGAACACCGTGTGTGGCCAGTAGGGGAGGAGAACACCGTGTGTGGCCCAGTAGGGGAGGGGAACACCGTGTGTGGCCCAGTAGGGGAGGGGAACACCGTGTGTGGCCCAGTAGGGGAGGAGAACACCGTGTGTGGCCCAGTAGGGGAGGGGAACACCGTGTGTGGCCCAGTAGGGGAGGAGAACACCGTGTGTGGCCCAGTAGGGGAGGGGAACACCGTGTGTGGCCCAGTAGGGGAGGGGAACACCGTGTGTGGCCCAGTAGGGGAGGAGAACACCGTGTGTGGCCCAGTAGGGGAGGGGAACACCGTGTGTGGCCCAGTAGGGGAGGGGAACACCGTGTGTGGCCCAGTAGGGGAGGGGAACACCGTGTGTGGCCCAGTAGGGGAGGGGAACACCGTGTGTGTTCCTTGAGGTAACTTAGATATTGACGGGGGTTTGTTTGGACGGAGAATCCTGTGTGTTGACGGGCTGGTAACCTGATCACCACGGATGTCCTGCCTCACCCGCCCTCCTTCCCCAGGTCCGGCAGGTAACACACTCACGTATATCAACCATTATGTGTTGACGTTACTACAGAACATAACGCAGATGCTAACCCTATTAATTAACGTCACTTTTAATTATCTTCTTGTCCAGTTAGCCATCATAGTTATGTGAACTCTGAGTCATAATTATCGATTGTTTTTCTCTCCCCAGTTCCCTGATAATGTTATCATTATACTGTAAGTCTTAGAAGTGGGGATAAATTACTGGCTAGAATATGAAGGGTGAATGTGTTATATGTCCTGTAAGTTACCTGCGAGTCGGTGAGGTTTGTAAGAGGGACACACACACACACACACACACGTGGCCGGCTGATCAATACTCTTAGTTTTGCAGAGATGTCGAGACAGGGAGGCTGATAAACACTCAGGTAGTGTCGCGTGTACCACCACCAAGGCCCACACATTACCCCCTCAAGTCGTCCTGTAATATGTCTTTTATGTATTATGTCTTATATCTTTTGTCTTAAGTGTGAGACATTTTATCAAATTTCACGCCATTTTTTTTAATTATCGTTTAATATTACGAGTACTGAAAATATTATAAGACTTATCTCTATAACTGTACTGGTCTTTTGAATGATTTTATAGCCAGTGTTGTATCTAGAGGTCACTTGAGGCTGTTTCCCTCTACAGAACCGTCCAGAAAGTGAAGTTTTAGCTGAGTAACTCTTGAGTGGTTTAGCTGAATACCTCTTTTGTGATTTAGCTGAATACCTCTTGAGTGGTTTAGCTGAGTAACTCTTGAGTGATTCACCTGAGTAACTCTTGATTGGTTTAGCTGAATAACTCTTGAGTGGTTTAGCTGAGTTAATCTTTAGTGGTTTAGCTGAGTAACTGTTTAGTGGTTTAGCTGAGTAACTCTTTAGTAGTTTAACTGAGTAACACTTGAGTGGTGAGGCCGCGGGTCAAATAATGCGATCCTGTGAGAATTGTTTTATAGCCCCTGCAAGACTGTTGACCTTGACCTTACACCGTGCGTGACTCAAACCACCATCACCTTTGACCTATCATCCCCTGGAACCTTACTTGAATGGGAGTCAACCTTCGCGAGGCATTTAGAGCACAGACAGACAAACGAACATCAAACTCCTTTTACTAACTAAAACTCGTATAGAAATGGCACACACACACACACACACACACACACACAGAGGCGGCTCACCATCATACCAACAGACAGACAACCTGCCACATACCAACAAACACGGTGATGGTGATAAACAAACCGACTATGAAATCAGATTTAATGAGCGGTATTGATAACTCGGTGCTGAAGTGAAGTGATATTGGAGTTAATAAGATGTCGGTTCACGTAAATTCCACACCCTTGTAAAACTCGAGGTGACAAAACATGTAAATGATATATATTGGATCCAGAAATGATCGTTCACTTGAGGGATTCTGCAGTGTTTCGTTGGGTGTCCATAATGATAGTCAGCTGGAGCCACCTTAATGTACTCTTGTGTGTTGTAAATATCTCTGATGGTTTTGTTCATGTCATCAAGTTTGTTTGTTTTTACGGCTGATGAATTTTTCTTTTAAGATAATTCCTTAACGCATGAGAAAGTCTATGAAAAATTTAATGTTTTTCTCAGTTGGAAATTAATGTTAAAAGTCTAAGCTGGTACCTCTTGGATAGTGAAGGTTTACACACACACACACACACACACACATACACATACAAACCTCGAGGAGTGTCTTTTAGTTTCCTTGTCATCTGTTGTGGGTTACGAGAGTTATATAGATATTTTTTCCTGTTTTCTTACGGCAGCCTTTTGTCTTTTGCGAGCCTGTGTGTAGTTGATGTTTGTATACAGTGTGTGTGTGTGTGTGTGTGTGTGTGTGTGTGTGTTGCAACTCGGAAATAATCACTGGTGTTACATTATAGCTCAGGACTTGGTGTTTTGTCCGCCTTTGGAGTCTCTTACTGTGATCCTCCTCCAAATGGACTGAACAAATCGAAACATCCCATAATTAATTTGGTTTTAGTGTATTTTTAAGTAAACATTTTCTTAGTTTTAAATCAACTTAAATAAACTAGTATCATTCTTCCGTACAGTGACCCTCATCTTGCCCTCAGCCAACCTTTCCCTAACTCGTGTCTCCTAAAAGCTTGAGCTAGTCTGAGTGTTATGTAAAGTGGCCTCAGTCTAACCCTTTACGAACCTTCTTGTTTAACCAGAGGACTGAGATAGTGTAAGTCCGACCTGAAGGAGATTTTAGTGTAGTTGTTGTTGACGAGTAGCCTAGACTAGTTCTCCTGCAGGATACAGATGGATTGGGTCTTCCTGAATTGGTCTTAATGTGGTCTTCTGTAGAGGATGGTGCTGGAATTCTTTTTTCGCCCTTTATATGACTCCAAAGTGGTCCTTTTGACAGACCTAACCTAACCTAACCTAATCTCAGCTCTGATTTGGTTCAAGAATTAAGTTCATAATATGTCTACTTGGAAAAATACAATAATATATTATGCGACTGTGTGTGTGTGTGTGTGTGTGTGTGTATGTGGGCGGGTGTGTGTGTGTGTGTGTGTGGGCGGGTGCAGGAACACAGGAGAGGAGATCAAAGTGATATATGCGGAAGAGAGGGATAGGTAGCAGAGCCAATAAAGGGTAGGGAGCGAGAAGGAAGGGTAAAGATAAGAGGGAGAGAGAGATAAAATGACAGAGAGGGTTAATTTATTATGAAAAATACGGTAGGGGATGATCGACCACTTAATCTAACCTGTTATGTTTGGAGTTAAATTTTGTAAATATTTTTCTGATTTTGAATATTTTATCCTGTTATAATTTTTGTGTGGCAGGCGGAGAGTATCATGGTGTGGCAGGCGGAGAGTAGTATGGTGTGGCAGGCGGAGAGTATTATGGTGTGGTAGGCGGAGAGTATCATGGTGTGGCAGGCGGAGAGTATCATGGTGTGGCAGGCAGAGAGTATCATGGTGTGGCAGGCGGAGAGTATCATGGCGTGGCAGACAGAGATATCATATTGCTCTCTGACGGCGGGGACGAAGGTGGGGACGAAGGTGGAGGCAGCGTTAACTTTCTCATTATGACGATATTGTCAAGACTTGTTTGGCTGTAAATTTTGAAAGATTAATTTTATTTAGTATCAGCAGTGCTAATTATATTAATCCAAAACATCGTAATTGTAAACGAAATGATGAATTTATTTTGAAACTTGACCCAGCAGCCTGTAGACAACAAAAGCGCGAGTCAAGGGATGGATGGTATCTGTAAGTTAATTGCAAGGTTCCCCGAGCGTGTGGCTTGCTTGTGTTGCTTAAGACGGGAGAAGCCGGCTTGTCAGGTGCAGGCAGCCCCGCGTGGCAGAAAGCAACTTGTTTCATAGAGACTTGAAATAACGGTGAACACGGCACCCGGCACTTAAGACAAACATAAAAAAAAGAAAAAAAATATAGGTGTTTACAGTCGTGGCCAGGGAAGAGATAAGGTGGGTTTAGTGTTTTGTTCACTTGCTTTTGTTTAATTTATTTAATTTCTCTCTTTCAAAAATAAATAAAGTCATTAGTTATTGTTATGGCTGCATCACTTCGCCATTTTAACTAGAATAAGAACATTACGCTGATATATTCCTTTTTTTTTTTTATAAATTTCTGCATTACAGTTTTAAAGAAAAGAAAAGAAAAAGAAAGCGAACTCGTCTAAGTTTTTAGATGGGTAAAAAGTTTGGGGTCGGCAGTCCAAAGTACGGTGGGCCAACCTACCGACACCAACACATTTTGGGGGCTCCAGACCTTCATAACTTCCGGAGCCCTTTTAATTTACAGCGCGTATATTACCGAGCTTCTGGTGGATGGTGAAGATAGGTTATACTGATAGAAAAAACTGGTGAAGAAGTAGCAGTATTGATTGGTTAAAGCGATGAGAGAGGTAAAGAAAATTTATAGACTAAGAAAAATTTGTATACAGTCAAGGACAAAAGTTTACTCCCCGGGGTGGATGAAACGGAGTCACGGGAATGAGTCTCCGAACTGACTTACACCTGACTGTTTCATCTCTGGGGTCGATACTGCTTCATTTTGAGGAGTGAGTGAACTTTTGACCCTGACAGTGCTAGGGCCTTATCGTTAGGGATTAGGAAGAGATTGGGGGGGGGGGGGGCGATGGTAGAGATATTAATGATAAATTGATGACAGGAGGGGCGAAACTCTGTGGAAGATTGGTAAGTACTGTATTGCCTGATACTGTGTGGGGCTATGGGCAACCTACAGGAGAGAGAGAGAGAGAGAGAGAGAGAGAGAGAGAGAGAGAGAGAGAGAGAGAGAGAGGACAACCCAGTAGCGATACTATTAATAAGAGCCCAGTGGTAATATTGCTAGGACAACACAAAAGAAATATTGCTGTAAAAAAAAAAATCAATTGTATATTACCAGGAAAATCCCCCACCTTCCCACCACCCCCTAGGGAAATATTGCCAGGAAAACCCATTGTACCGTACGTAGGAGAGGAATTTTTCGATGAGGTTTGGGGGAAAAATAATGCCAGAGTCTGTGGTTTAGGGGGAATTTTGAGATGTCAATATTGCACTTGAATCAACATCTCCCAAGGATAAAATCTCGACCAGAAGAAAGACTTATATTGCAATGTTAAGGGATTTTGTAATGCGTCTGCAGTATTGTGTGTGTGTGTGTGTGTGTGTGTGTGTTGTGTGTGTGTGTGTGTGTGTGTGTGTGTGTGTGTGTGTGTGTTTTGTCTTGTCAACTGTTGTAATGTATTTTGTTGTGGGTTGGGTTGAGTTGGGTTGGTTAGGTTAGGTCAGGTCAGGTCGGGTCAGGTCAGGTCAGTTTTGGTTGGGTTAGGGATGATTATTAATGTTTGGAAGGGCTAGGTTAGGTTTGGTTAGGTTAGGTTTGGTTAGGTTAGGTTAGGTTAGGTTATGAGAACGTTAGGGTAGAACGAGAAGATTCTGTATAATGGGACACACAAACGAGCTTTAGCCAGCCTGACGGAATTAAGGCAACGAAATTATGGATCCCTTGAGTTGTGGTGAGCGAGATCAAAGGTGCCAGCCAAGGGACCTCACCTTACCTTACCCTCTCTCCCCCTACCAGCAGAAATTTCCCACGGGTGTATAGGTTTGGTATCCGTCAATAAGTGAACGTTCTGAAAGCCATTTGTGAGAGAGAGAGAGAGAGAGAGAGAGAGAGAGAGAGAGAGAGAGAGAGAGAGAGAGAGAAGGGGAGTGTTATTGTGGAAAAATCTATCTTTATCGATTAATGTATGTAAATGCAAATTATATTTTTAATCGAAAAAATAATGGGAAAAAATTTAAATCAATCGGTACCTCTACTTTGAAATAAGAGTATCGGGTTACAGGGTGATTTATTGAACAGATTGTCGGTGGGTGTGTCGAAATGAATACAATAGGCATACTAGTGTAGGGGGGCATCAGTGAGGGGGGGATATGGTCGGGCATCACCCACCACACTCAAGACTTCATGCCAGTGTACACCCACCCACACACATCTCCACCCTGGCTAAACATAGTCTTATCTAATAATACTTTCAACGCCAAATTGGTTCGCTTTTGACACTCGCTAGTCTTGTTATTGTAGTCATGGTCGAGGGAGAGTTTGTTACCCCTGATGTGACACAAGAGAGATACAGGAGTTAGGCTCAAATAAATCCGTGTGTCATAAAGTGTCACACTGAATCACAAGAGATGGTTCTGCTTGAAGTCCGCGCTGTTGCCGAACCTCCCAGCGTACAGTAATGAACTCCTATACACTCTAATTTGGGTTTGTTGTCGTCGTAGTTAAGATTATACAGGTGTTGCGGCTACTCTCACCTGTCATAATTAATGGATTAAATATGTAAGATCCTTCCCCCCCTCACGCTGCCTTCCCCCCCCCCCCCCTCCCTGGATGAACATTGGGTTATGCCGGGGTGAACAATAGTCCGGTGTAAAAGCTTGCCAGATTCACCATATGGCGGCACCCTCACTGCCAGACGCCACTACAACGGTGCCAAAATAGTGCCAATAATTCTACAAGAGTTGGGTCTACCCCCCCCCCCTCTCCCTTCTCCCTCGTTTACTCCCCTCCATCCTAAACTCTCTCTCTCTTTAATCTGTTTTCTCTCCCCCCCCCCTCTCCCTTCTCCCTCGTTTACTCCCTCCATCCTAAACTCTCTCTCTCTTTAATCTGTTTTTCTCTCCCCCCCCTCTCCCTTCTCCCTCGTTTACTCCCCTCCATCCTAAACTCTCTCTCTCTTTAATCTGTTTTCTCTCCCCCCCCCCTCTCCCTTCTCCCTCGTTTACTCCCCTCCATCCTAAACTCTCTCTCTCTTTAATCTGTTTTCTCTCCCCCCCCCCTCTCCCTTCTCCCTCGTTTACTCCCCTCCATCCTAAACTCTCTCTCTCTTTAATCTGTTTTCTCTCCCCCCCCCTCTCCCTTCTCCCTCGTTACTCCCCTCCATCCTAAACTCTCTCTCTCTTTAATCTGTTTTCTCTCCCCCCCCCCTCTCCCTTCTCCCTCGTTTACTCCCCTCCATCCTAAACTCTCTCTCTCTTTAATCTGTTTTCTCTCCCCCCCCCCTCTCCCTTCTCCCTCGTTTACTCCCCTCCATCCTAAACTCTCTCTCTCTTTAATCTGTTTTCTCTCCCCCCCCTCTCCCTTCTCCCCGTTACTCCCCTCCATCCTAAACTCTCTCTCTTTATCTGTTTTCTACCCCCCCCCCTCTCCCTTCTCCCTCGTTACTCCCTCATCCTAAACTCTCTCTCTCTTTAATCTGTTTTCTCTCCCCCCCCCCCTCTCCCTTCTCCCTCGTTTACTCCCCTCCATCCTAAACTCTCTGTCTCTTTAATCTGTTTTCTCTCCCCCCCCCCCTCTCCCTTCTCCCTCGTTTACTCCCCTCCATCCTAAACTCTCTCTCTCTTTAATCTGTTTCCTCTCTTTCCGTTTTCCTCTAATCTCTCTCTTTATTGTTTTCTCCCCCCCCCTCTCCCTTCTCCCTCGTTTACTCCCCTCCATCCTAAACTCTCTCTCTCTTTAATCTGTTTTCTCTCCCCCCCCCTCTCCCTTCTCCCTCGTTTACTCCCCTCATCCTAAACTCTCTCTCTCTTTAATCTGTTTTCTCTCCCCCCCCCCCCTCTCCCTTCTCCCTCGTTTACTCCCCTCCATCCTAAACTCTCTCTCTCTTTAATCTGTTTTCTCTCCCCCCCCCCTCTCCTTCTCCCTCGTTTACTCCCTCCATCCTAAACTCTCTCTCTCTTTAATCTGTTTTCTCCCCCCCCCCTCTCCCTTCTCCCTCGTTACTCCCTCCATCCTAACTCTCTCTCTCTAATCTGTTTCTCTCCCCCCCCCTCTCCCTTCTCCTCGTTACTCCCCTCCATCCTAAACTCTCTCTCTCTTTAATCTGTTTTTCTCTCCCCCCCCCCCCTCTCCCTTCTCCCTCGTTTACTCCCCTCCATCCTAAACTCTCTCTCTCTTTAATCTGTTTTCTCTCCCCCCCCCCCTCTCCCTTCTCCCTCGTTTACTCCCCTCCATCCTAAACTCTCTCTCTCTTTAATCTGTTTTCTCTCCCCCCCCCCTCTCCCTTCTCCCTCGTTTACTCCCCTCCATCCTAAACTCTCTCTCTCTTTAATCTGTTTTCTCTCCCCCCCCCTCTCCCTTCTCCCTCGTTTACTCCCCTCCATCCTAAACTCTCTCTCTCTTTAATCTGTTTCTCTCCCCCCCCCCTCTCCCTTCTCCCTCGTTTACTCCCCTCCATCCTAAACTCTCTCTCTCTTTAATCTGTTTTCTCTCCCCCCCCCCTCTCCCTTCTCCCTCGTTTACTCCCCTCCATCCTAAACTCTCTCTCTCTTTAATCTGTTTTCTCTCCCCCCCCCCTCTCCCTTCTCCCTCGTTTACTCCCCTCCATCCTAAACTCTCTCTCTCTTTAATCTGTTTTCTCTCCCCCCCCCCTCTCCCTTCTCCCTCGTTTACTCCCCTCCATCCTAAACTCTCTCTCTTTAATCTGTTTTCTCTCCCCCCCCCTCTCCCTTCTCCCTCGTTTACTCCCCTCCATCCTAAACTCTCTCTCTCTTTAATCTGTTTTCTCTCCCCCCCCCCCTCTCCCTTCTCCCTCGTTTACTCCCCTCCATCCTAAACTCTCTCTCTCTTTAATCTGTTTTCTCTCCCCCCCCCCTCTCCCTTCTCCCTCGTTTACTCCCCTCCATCCTAAACTCTCTCTCTCTTTAATCTGTTTTCTCTCCCCCCCCCCTCTCCCTTCTCCCTCGTTTACTCCCCTCCATCCTAAACTCTCTCTCTCTTTAATCTGTTTTCTCTCCCCCCCCCCCTCTCCCTTCTCCCTCGTTTACTCCCCTCCATCCTAAACTCTCTCTCTCTTTAATCTGTTTTCTCTCCCCCCCCCCCTCTCCCTTCTCCCTCGTTTACTCCCCTCCATCCTAAACTCTCTCTCTCTTTAATCTGTTTTCTCTCCTCCCCCCTCTCCCTTCTCCCTCGTTTACTCCCCTCCATCCTAAACTCTCTCTCTTTAATCTGTTTTCTCTCTTAGATTATTTTTCTGTTTATCAGTGTCTATCGTCCTTCTTTCCTTCCTTCCTTCCTTCCTTTCTTTGCTTCTCTCATCTCAACCTTCTCTTTCTTCTTGTCTTCCTCTTTCCCATCCCTTACCCCCTGTCTCCTTCCTCCTCTCCCTCCCTACAGTTTCTCTTTTCCCCTTTTCTTATCTCTTATTCTCTTCCACCTCTCTCGTGTCGCTCTTACATCATCTGTGCTCTCTTTCACACCGAGCGTCACTCCTCAAGACGGTCGCGTTCTTCAGGCAACTCATCCTGCCTCCTCCTCCCTCCTCCTCCTCCTCCCTGCTCCTCTTCCCACCTCTTCCTTCTCCGCCCTGTCGGCTTCCGTGGCACGACCTGAGGAATTATTATACATTTACGACCTTTTATCGAGCTGCTGAGCTGAGACTTGCAACAGCTTCGTGTTAGGAACGAAGGAGACAATTGTAATTTCGCGGGGCGTAGTTCACGGCTTGTATTTCGGCGAGGGTGAAGACTCTGCTCCTTCCCCGGGATGTGAACGTCCTCGTTGGGGCCTGGGCTACGTCCCCAACAGGTCCTTTAGAGTTTTACCAAATTGCCAAACTTTTCCTGTACGGGCGTTAAAGCTTACCAGAGATCTGCCTCATTCCCAGTGTTGTTGTAACGGAGAAGCAGAGAGAGAAAAAAAAAAAGGTGAGCCAAAAATTCGTGTTGGCGTAAGTATGTAGGAACGTGTGAGCCCTCAACCGACTTTTATGTCAGCACAAAAGTCTATGTGTGGCCACAAGGAGAAAAGTTCTTTGTTCTGTTTCCTTCTCTGCTATTATTGTAATGTGTGTTTCTCTTCTCGTTGCAGGTATGTAGCAGAGGGTGGACAATGGACCTGTTTGTCAAGGTAGGAGAAGAAGTTGGGTTTTTTTTTTTAATTTCTTCTCTGACTGTGTGTGTGTGTGTGTGTGTGTGTGTGTGTGTGTGTGTGTGTGTGTGTGTGTGTGTGTGAGTGACCCAGCTGCAGACGATCTTCCTGCCAGCTTGTCTGTAGCGGAGGGAGGCAGCAGCGATTCTCCTGCACAAGATCACACACACACACACTTGCCTGGCAGTTTACCATGTAGTGATGTGTAATCTCTTACTTTACATATAATGAGCTTCATTTACAAGTAAAATCACGTCTACAAATGTACATAAAACCTTAGCTGCTGCTCATAGTCGTTATGGTGTTCCTTCCTTGTGTACTTGCTTGATGGTGTTCCTTCCTCGTCTACTCACTGTTCCTTCCTCGTGTACTCTGTGTTCCTTCCTCGTGTGCTCAATGTTCCTTCATCGTGTACTCAGTGTTCCTTTCTCGTGTCTCGTGTACGCGCTTGATGGTGTTCCTTCCTCGTGTGCTCAGTGTTCCTTCATCGTGTACTCAGTGTTCCTTCCTCGTGTGCTCAGTGTTCCTTCCTCGTGTACTCAGTGTTCCTTTCTCGTGTACTCGCATGATGGTGTTCCTTCCTCTTGTACTCAGTGTTCCGTCCTCTTGTACTCACATGCTTACGTAATGTTTGGATGACTCAATGGGAGATTTACAGTACACGTTAGTTACTCGTTATAATGTTTGTTAGGTTAGGTTAGGTTAGGTTAGGTTAGGTTAGGGCTGTCGTTTAAGTGTTTGAGCAATAGGTTTTAATGCTCGCTAACTAGTATACAGCAAAGCTAGAGATGTCGAGGCACACACAGAGAGAGAGAGAGAGAGAGAGAGAGAGAGAGAGAGAGAGAGAGAGAGGAGCAAACCATCGTCGTAACTTACCCCATGACATATTACACCACTTAACAATTCCTCCTGTCAGTGTGCAGACGAGGCCTCCCGTATTCTCTCTCTCTCTCTCTCTCTCTCTCTCTCTCTCTCTCTCTCTCTCTCTCTCTCTCACACCTACCCTCTCTCTCCTTCTCCATCCTCCCTCTCCCTCTCTATCCCCCCTCTCCCTCTCTATCCTCCCTGCCCTATCTCTACCCTCGCTCTCACCCTCTACCCCGTTCTCCTTCTTGGTTTATCTCCCCTCCTCTTCTTCTCTTCTTCTTCCCCTCTTCCCCCTGGTCTACCCCCCCCCCCCTTACCTACGTCCTCGGTGAGAGAAGGTTATTTCCGGCTCGGCTGGCAGTGTTTACACCTGTCGCAACAGAGGTTACCCTGCTTACCCCACCTGCTGACGCCCCTCCTGCTGACGCCCCCTCCTCTCCTAGCAGTTTTTCTTCTTTTTTTTACATGCTGACACTGCTTTTCCACAGTCTGTTGATACCGCTGTTCTATCTGCTGACACTCCTGTTCTATAGTCCTTTGGCACCTCTGTTTTCTGCTGACACTGCTGTTCCATCTACTGACGCTGTTGTCCCATCTGCTAACGCCACTCCAGCTAACAAAATATTTCCACCTGCTGACACTGCTCTTCTTCCTGCTAACAACATATTTCCACCTGCTGACACCGGTTATTCCACCTGCTGACGCCGGTTCTTCCACCTGCTGACGCTACAACCTTCTTGGGTGACAGTCCCTCGGTCAGGCTTCGGGACGCTCAAGTAAATCATTGTTTTTTGTTGTTGCTGTGGTGTGTTTTTTTATCATTCAAGAATGTGTTTTAAATCATTGTTTTGTTTTTTTATGGCGTCTGAGAATGTTTTTTTCCTCGCCCTCTCCTTCTCCCTCTCCCTCTCCCTCTCCCTCTTCTTCTCCCTCTCCCTCTCTTCGTCTCTGCTTAATGTTTATTTATTTGTTTGTTTTTGTTTTCCTACAGCATCTCTGGATTAGTTATTTTAATTTTGAGGAATTTTGTCACTGACCTTGGCTTTTTTTTTCTGATGGACGGAGGAAGAATACGTGGCGGTGGTGAGAATAGAGTTGGCTGACGTCAGAGAGAGAGAGAGAGAGAGAGAGAGAGAGAGAGAGAGAGAGAGAGAGAGAGAGAGAGATTGTCTGTGTGTGTGTGTGTGTGTGTGTGTGTATCGTAAGCATCATGGTTAATGGGCGCGTCTGAGTGCTCCCATTATTTCCGCCGATTTAATGTGTGTGTGTGTGGGGGGGGGGGGGGCAATTATCTCCAGTGTTTGTCGGCTCGAAGGTCTTATTTTAAACACACACACACACACACCCACACCCACACACACACACAGAGGATCACGTTTCTTAAAAAAAAATGGTACACACACAGGAAGCGTCACGGGGCTGGTGGGCTCAAGGTGCCGGTCTCTGGTGTCGATGTTTAGGTGAGGAGAAAAACTTGTGGGTTATGATATTAGAGAAAACAATGTTATGTGAGAGGTAAAAACTAGTGTAGGGTCTACCTTCCCTTCCCTTCCCTTCCCCTTTTCCTCCCCCTTCCCTTCCCCTTCCCTTCCCCTTTCCCTTTTCCTTCCCCTTTTCCTCCCCCTTCCCTTCCCCTTTCCCTTTTCCTCCCCTTCCCTTTTCCCATCATACACTCTCTCTCCCTTCCCCCCCCCCCCCACCATACATTCCCTCTCCTCCCCTCCTCTCTCCTTCCCCACCATACACTCTTTCCTCCTCACCATACACTCCTTAGTGGTAGTGGTGGTGGAGAAAGTGGTGGTGGTGGTGGAGAAAGTGGTGGTAGTGGTGGTGGTGGTGGTGGTGGTGGAGAAAATAGTGGTTGTGGTGGTGATGGAGAAAATAGTGGTAGTGGTGGTGATGGAGAAAGCAGTGGTAGTGGTGGTGGTGGTGGAGAAAATGGGGGTAGTGGTGGTGGTGAAGAAAATGGTGGTAGTGGTGGTGGTGATGATGGAGAAAGAAGTGGTGGAGAAAATGGTGGTAGTGGTGGTGGTCGGTCGTCGTGATCATGGCCGCTTGCCAACTCTGCCGGCCACAGCTTAGTGTGGGTGTGTGTGTGTGTGTGTGTGTGGGCGGGTATATATGTTATTGCGTGTGCTTGTGTGGTACGTGTGTGTGTGTTTGTGTTTATGCATGGATGTGTACCGACTTGCATGTTTTATCCGCGCTAGTGCATTGACACGCGTGTAGGTGGGAGGCGAGCTATAGCGTGTCGGAGTATCCCTGTTAAAGAGAGAGCTTCACACACACACACACACACACACACACACACACACACACACACACGCTAGTATGTGTGTGTGTGTGTGTGTGTGTGTGTGTGTGTGTCGCGTCCATAACTTGGTCTCATCTGTTGTCACTCATCCCGGGTCGATAACAGTGGTCAGGGTGAATTATCTAATGGTGGGGAGAGGGAGGGGGAGAGAACCAGGGAGGGGGAGAGAACAAGGGAGGGGGAGAGAACAAGGGAGGGGGAGAGGAGGAGAAATATGTGTGGGTTGGATGAAGAGGAAAATAAATTGAAAGAGAGAACAAATATAAACTAAATGACGTAGAAAAGAAAATAGTGGGTTGAAGATTGATCAGAATGAGAGAGAGAGAGAGAGAGAGAGAGAGAGAGAGAGAGAGAGAGAGAGAGAGAGGAAAATGCCACTGAATTTAGGAAGGTAAGAAAACTAAATGAAGGAAGAATAAAGAGAATAAATACTAATGAAGATGATGATGATGGTGGTGACAATGATGATGATGATGATGATGATGATGACACAGGATAAAAAATAACATTATTACTGTATGATGTTGAACCATCTATCCGTACCACTTATTACCTGTACGAGTACCTGTCTCACCTCACCTGTTCATGACCAGCCCAAGTGAGGGGGGTGGAGGTAGGGGGTTGGGGGTGAGGGGTTTGGGGGAGGGAGGGGATGGAACCAAGGGCGGCCTACGTTCTCGAGTAGTTATGTAGTTAAGTTTGGTCATTAGAGCTTAACTGTAGTGTTGATTTAAATGGTATATGTTATTGGTTTGTGAGTTTGTTCAGCGACTCGGGTGGATTTTCGTGTGTGTGTGTGTGTGTGTGTGTGTGTGTGTGTGTGTGTTTTTATTTCTGACGTCACCCAACACCTACGTATGTGACGTTCTCTCCCCCTCACCCCTGTCTACTCTTAATAGTCTTTACCGGTTGTTACATTTTTATGCCCGGAGTGAATTGTTTAATTTCAGTTTTTTGTTTATTTAATTTTCATAGTTTTTTTTTTTTTTGCATTTCTTTTACCATTTCAGCTCGTGTGTGTGTGTGTGTGTGTGTGTGTGTGTGTGTGTGTGTGTGTGTGTGTGTGTCTCTCTCTCTCTCTCTCTCTCTCTCTCTCTCTCTCTCTCTCTCTCCTACACACACACACACGCCGTAATATGAAGTGTACAATACATCTCCTGAGGTAACTGTATTATTATTATTATTATTATTATTATTATTATTATTATTATTATTATTATATCTTCCACCTATTAACCGCTGAAGATAAATTAAGTTATATACGAATATTGTTTATATATGGTAAGCGTCGTCGCTGTGTGATTCATGGTGTTGAGGTCGGTGCTCATCCCGACTCATCATCCAGCAGCCAGGCAGGTAATGTTAAACCCAAACTAAAGGACTAATCATAGACCAGAGAGCACGTGGGAGGTGGTGGTCGGGCCGAGTGTGGGAGTGACGGGAGTTGGAAAGACAGTGAGAAACACGATGGGTTGAGTAGTAAGCCTTGGGTCGAGGTCTGTTTACGCTTACAGTATGTGTTTTCTTAATGGGTTTTCTGTGAGAGATTCCTGTGATTCTCTCCGTTTATTAGTTTACCTGTTTGTCCCGAGTGAACTAACAAGACGATTCCTCTTAGGTTAGGTTAGGTTAGTGTCGTGATGAGTAAGCCGAGCCGCCGTAAGACGCTCCTCATTGTAAAGATGAGTTAATTACCCGCTTGTCTGGTGTTGTTGATGAGCACAGCCTCGGTAAGTGATGTACCGGGGATTCCTCTGCAGTTTTGGCCAGTTAAGTGGGGCGGAGGCAGCCGGGCGCGTCACACAAATAACTACAAGCTGAAGCAGCAAAATACCTTAAGCTTCTGCACGCCGGCTGAGGAGGAAGGATGGGTGAAGAAGAGGAGTGTAAAGAAAACGGGGATGGGGAGGAAGGGACGATATGGGAGAGAGAGAGGAAGGTAGAGTGAAGGAAGAAGTAACTAAGAGACACGGCAGGAGGAATGGAGGGAGAGATATAAAATGGAAGAGACGTAATGAAATTTAATTGATGGGGGGGGGGGGGGGGGGGCAGGAAGGAGGGTTGAGGTGCTGACGTCAGGAGCTCCGCCGTGAGCCAGGCGCCCTTCCCCTCGACTTACACTCCCACCACCACTGGACACACCCCACGCGCACCAACTTTATCCCTGCCTTAACTCTCTCGCCAGTATGGTAAGCTTAACCATTTCTCACAACTTTATAAACTCCGTATAATGTTCACTCATCCTGTACCCAGCTGGCGAGGGAGGGAGTGTGATGGTGATGCTACGGGTGTTTAAGCTGGTATAGGGAAGGAGGAAACAAGGCCGCTGGTGATTAAGGTGGGGGTACACGTGGTCGTTGTACATCGGAGAAAGTGTAGTCAGGGAGACGAGACATCCTTGACACAGATGTAAAGTGTATAATTATAGTTGTGTTTGTGGTGTGGTTTGATAACTCGGTGGGGTGATGTGAGATTGATTCCCTCCCCTCCCCTCCCCTCCCCTCCCCTCCTTCAGGCTTGTCGCTAAAGAACCAACTGACTGACTTACAAACACCCACCATACCTGACCTATCTCCACCTGTCTGTGTTTATGTGATGTAATCCACGTGGCAGACGGCCCTGGGTTGACTCGTAAATTCCTCGGGGTGTATTAGGCGGGCGCTGACCCTCTTGTGTGCCAGGCCCCTCCATGTTCACGACACAAGAATAGAAAATATCTGGGTGAATGTCTGTCTGGGAAAGTGGATCTGTTCCCACTTAGCTTACAACTAGTTCTTGGTCACCCTTGTGGTATAGTATAGTATAGTATAGTATAGTATAGTATAGGCCTACTTATAACTAGTCATTGGTCACTTTTGTTTTAATACCAGAGAATGTTACTCGCTCTCTATCCCTGTAGTAACATTAACACGTAAGTAAGAAATGTAACTCTTAGACAAGCTGGAGTAACTATTGAGAGGGAGAGAATATGCGGCTGAAGTGGTAACTGCTGTCTTGTTTCCAAGTGTGTTGAGACACGTGTAAGGGAGGGAGAGAGAGGTCTTATGCCAAGCTATATAAAACAAAAGTACTTCAAAGAAATATAAAGACACACACACACACACACACACACACACACACACACGCACACACACACACACACACACACACACACACACACACACACACACACACACACACACACACACACACACACTCTGTTTACATTATCGGTCTTCACCAGCGTAGCGACGGGTGGGCATATTGTTCACGGCGCCTTCCACCTGTCCGTCCGTGACACGTGTTTGGTTATACAGTAAACCCTCTCAATAGCGGACTTCCCAATAGCGGATATTCTCAATAGCAGAATCTCCCCAATAATGGGCAGGGCTTGCAAGAATTAGTCTGGTTTTACACACCTGTCGGAGGCGGTCCAGTCACATCTAGCCCGCAGGATCAGTTTACGTGATTACCTGTGCTTCCCGGCTGCTTGTGGAGGATGTCTCAGCCTTCACCCCCACCCTTACCCCCCCACCACCACCTTCCTCCGCTACCTTCCCTCCTCCACCTCCCCCACCACCTCCCCCACCACCTCCCTCATCACCTTCCCCATCACCTTCCTCCCACCACCTTCCTCCCATTACCTTCCCTCCTCCACCTCCCCCACCACCTTCCTCCACTACCTTCCCTCCTCCACCTCCCCCACCACCTCCCCCACCACCTCCCTCATCACCTGCCCCATCACCTTCCTCCCACCACCTTCCTCCCACTACCTTCTCTCCACCACCACCCCCCTATCACCTTCCCCCTCCACCACTCTCCACCATCACCACACCCCCCATCACCACACCACCACACCCCACGACCACATCCCCATCACCACACCCCCACCACCACACCCCACGACCATTGAAGTGAGAATTTTATTGTTATGGTGTAGGTAACAGAGAGTGTTATTACGTTTCATGGCGCAACAGAGGGATGATGGTGTTTAGAGTGTAAATAACACAATTATTATGGTGCTTTGGGCGTAAGCTTCCTCTGAGAGACTCGGTGTTTATACTCTTGAAATATCCACAAACTTGTTCGTAAACTGGTGGACGATACGTTGTGATAATTATGGTATATGATGTTTGGTGACGAGTTGAATAGTTAGGGAAGTCTTTTAAATGACTACCAGGCCAGACTACTTGTTAATTTCTCACGGACGGACATGACCTATACGAGTTTTGTGTCAGACGAGACATCAAAGGCGACTAGATTTACATTTTCTTTACCTCCCTCCAGGCTGAAAAAGTTATAGGCAATTATTACATATGAGTAGGTATATGACGCTTGGGCTGGTGTTGCTTACCCTGGCGTTGCCTACCCTGGCTTTGCTTACCCTGGCGATGCCTACCCTGGCGATGCCAATCCTGGCCTACACTAGTGGTGCCTACGTTGTGTGAGGGAGATGAAGACAGGCAGGAGGCATGAGAGCTGACCTACAATACAAGAGAAAGATTAGCCAAGTGTATAAAGACGGACTCTCCTGGCACCAGCGGACGTGGTCACAGAGGTCCTTGTTGGCACTGGACGAGGCACCACCGTGGAGGATAACACACACACACACACACACACACACACACACACACACACACACACACACACACACGTAAATACAGACCTACACACTTTCTATCCCCCCCCCCCTCCATTCTTCTCTCTATTTCTCTCCGGTTTCGATTGTAAAAATTTTCCACCCTTCGTGTTTTCCGCCGTCAGAGGGGTAGGGGGGGGGGTGGTAGGTGAAGAAAGAATGATAATGGGAATTTAGAGAGGCAAAGGGAGGAGAGGCGGAAAGTGGGGGGGAGGCGCGTGGAAGGCAGGGGGGGGGTAAGCAGGGAGGGAGTGCAGGGGAAAGAGGGGGGGGGGGAGATACGTTGGCAGTGAGCGGTGAGCAGGGAGAGGATGGGGCACTGGGGCAGGGTAAAGAGGGGTTGGGCTAAGAAATGGAAGCAAGAAGGGGGGGGGAGACGTGGGGAGGGGAAGAGGATAGAGTTAGGGAAGGGGGATAGAGTGAGGGAGGGGAGAGAGACATAGGGAGGGGAAGATGTGGGGTGAGGGGGGGGGAGACGTGGGGAGAGGGATAGAGTGGGGAAGGGACTCGTATAAAGAGGAGAGAGGCGTTAGCAGATGAAAACCCCTGATGAGGCATTACTGAGACAAGGGACAATAGTGCAGGGGCTAGCTTCTGCCAGACACCACCTCCCCACCACCAGCCACACCTAACATGACAGCCACACCTCTTAACATGACAGCCACACCTCTTAACAT
The DNA here is from genome assembly GCA_958450375.1 of Homarus gammarus. Taxonomy (NCBI): domain Eukaryota; kingdom Metazoa; phylum Arthropoda; class Malacostraca; order Decapoda; family Nephropidae; genus Homarus; species Homarus gammarus. The sequence goes on from CAUDMG010002111.1 coordinate 644,456, forward strand.
GACAGCCATACCTCTTAACATGGACAGCCACACTTAACATGGACAGCCACACCTCTTAACAAGGACAGCCACACCTCTTAACATGGACAGCCACACCTAACATGGACAGCCACACCTCTTAACATGACAACCACACCTCTTAACATGACAGCCATACCTCTTAACATGGACAGCCACACCTAACATGGACAGCCACACCTCTTAACATGTACAGCCACACCTCTTAACATGGGCAGCCACACCTAACATGGACAGCCACACCTCTTAACAAGGACAGCCACACCTCTTAACAGGGACAGCCACACCTAACATGGACAGCCACACCTAACATGGATAGCCACATCTAACAAGGGCATCCACTCTCACGTGAAGAACGGGCGGACATCTCAGGGACGCACGGCCAGATTCGCCAAGGCGTGAGGTGGGGAAGTCATCCAGCGAGAAGACCTCTTTTATCGACGGGTTTATGAGGCGTCCGATAGTGACCCCGAGGAGCGTGAGGAATCGCTGCCGAAAACGACATCACTATTAATGTTGCGTGCGGGAGGAACACACACACACATGGTGGTGATGACGGGAGGAACACACACACATATGGTGGTGATGACGAGAGGAACAATCACACACATGGCAGTGATGACGGGAGGAACAATCACACACATGGCGGTGGTGACGGGAGGAACAGACACGGGAGGAAACTGAGAGAAAGTTAAAGTATGGAACTAGGAGGTACACGCTAGGAGGGAGGAGCTAGTAGCGTGGTAGTGAGGAGACGCTGAAGAGCAACATCCAGAGACACAAGGAAGGAGGGAGAGGGAAGGAGGGAGGGAGAGAGAGAGAGAAGGACGGAGGGAGGGAGAGAGAGAAGGAAGGGGACAGGAAAAGTGAAAAGAGGGAGGAAGGAAGGGAGACAGGGAATTTGGGAAGGATAGGTAGGGGTGGAGAAGGGAGGAGGAAGAGAAAGAGAGTGTGTGGGAGGGAGGGAGAGAGGGGTGGGAAGGTGGGAGGGAGAGAGAGAGAGGGGAGGAAGGAAGGAAAGAGAAAGGGAGGGAGGGAGGTAGGAATGAAGGGAGAGAGAGGGAAAAAGGGACAGAAAGAGGGAGGGTAACAGGTATGAATCTTAATAATCAGACACTAATGAACGCTAAACTGCGACGGAAAGGAGGAGGAATGTCACTCATCTTCCCATTAAGCTGTAGTGACAAGAGACGGTTGACGGCTCTTCTCTTCTCTTCTCTTCTCTTCTCTTCTCTTCTCTCCTCTTCTCTTCTCTTCTCTTCTCTTCTCTCCTCTCCGCACCAGAGTAACGAGTTCAAGGAGAAAGAAAAACGGAAGGAAGAGCAAAAAGAAGAGGAGCAAGAGGAGGAGGAGGACAGATGAAAGAAGACTGGTGACATAGGAGCGGTGTGTCTCGGGGTGGTGGAGGCGGCCCTATACAAAGGCCTGTGACCATTGTGTCAGCCTTGCGTAATGACGATAAAACGTGAAGCGGCGGGCGGCTACGGGTGCCAAAGAATGTGGCTGGCGGTGATGATGATGGTGGCGTAATGGCGGTGATGGTACAAGTGGTGGTGATGATAGTGGTGGTGGTAGTGGCGGTGATGATGATGGTGACGTAATGGCGGTGATGATATTGGTGGTGGTAGTGGCGGTGATGATGATGGTGGCGTAATGGCGGTGATGATAGTGGTGGTGGTAGTGGCGGTGATGGTACAAGTGGCGGTGATGATAATGGTGGCGGTGATGGTAGTGGGGGTGATGGTACAAGTGGCGGTGATAATGGTGGCGATTGTGTAGTTGACTAGATAGTGGTGATGATGGTGGTGGTGGTAGATAAGGGAGGGAGGTTGGGTGCTTGTTGTGAGGGGCGGTAATAGCCTTCGGGTTTTTGTTTTTAATTATACACCTGACTTAACACACCTGACATAACACACCTGACATAACACACCTTACATAACATATTAATGATACCACTGAACAAGAGATAATTAACTCCTCTCCCAGATACAGTGAACAAATAAAGTAGTTTTTACGTAATTTGTCATGAAAACCTTAAATTCGACATGACGCTTATTTTAACGTGATAGCTGGACTGAGGGTTGGTGGGGCTACTAGTGGTGGGGTGATGGTGGTGATGTAGTTTGTGTGTTGGAGAGTTGGAGGTCGCTAAGGATCACTCCCTCCCCTCCCACCTCATCAACACTTGTTACCACCCCTCCTCCCCCTTCTCCTCCCCCCCCCCTCTCTCACTCACAACACTTCACCTCACCTCTACTTTCTACCTTCCCTCACACCACCTAGATGGAGACTTAGAATCATCAGTACTTCCTCACATTACTTTATATGAAGCCCCATCCTCCTACCCCCCCTGAGAGGATCCGGGTATCACTAGAGATAAATCACCGTGGCGTCCACATATAAACAGTAATACGCGTATACCAGCCTCTGTTTGGTCCTCTCCTTCATATTCATAAGTGTCGGGGAGGGAACGTTTATATGAACGTCTGGGGAGAAGACAGACAGAGAGGCGTGGGGAGAAATGATACAGTGGAGGGAGAATACGTATTAGGGGGGAGATGGCTGGGTGATTGAGTGGGTATAGGGGATGGGGAGCGTGGGGAGGGAGTTGGGGGTTTTGGGGAGTGAAGGAGTGTGGGGAGAGGGTAAGAGAGTTGAGGATTGTGGGGAGTGAAGGAGCGTGGGGAGAGATGGGGATTGTGTAGGAGTTGTGGTGACGTCATCGTGGAGGAGATATGCAAGAAAAGGTATAAAGTAGGAGGTGGAAAGGGGAATGGATAATAAATATGAGATAGAGAGGAAAGGAAGATAATTTAGAAGAGAATAAGATAGAAAAGATATAGGTAAGTGGGAGGGAGGAGGAGAGAGGAGTGTAGAAGGATGGAGAGAAGGAAGAGTGAACAGAAAGGATGAAAAAGACGATAGGAAATGAAGGATATATGTGAGGGAGTAATTGAAGAGAAACAGAAGAGAAAGAGAAATGGAATAGCAGGGCAGTGTGTGAGAAGGGGAGAAGAAGAACAGAGGCAAGAGGGAGAGACAAGAGGGAAGAAAGGTAATACGTGATGAGAGAGACTAAGAGAAAGGGAGAGAAGAAGTGAAAGACGAGGAAAATAGTAAAGATCCGTGGGTTAGTAGAGAACAAGAGGGGTGAGGGAAAGGAGGGGATGAGATGGGAGGGAGGGAAGGGGAAAAGAAGGTAGAATATTGGCTGTAGTTGTTGTCGAGGGGAGGGGGGTCAGGTAGATGTGACGTAGAGGGGAAAGTGAGAATGATAATGAAAGCAGGAGAATGTTAGTAAGGAGAAAATGATGATGGCGGGAGAGAGGGAGGAACGATAAAGATAAAGTCATGATAAAAGAAAATGTGGAGAGAAATGAAGGTGGATTGAGAATGATTGAATAGGAAGAGGAGACAACAGATGTTTTGACGGAGGAGAGAGAGAGAGAGAGAGAGAGAGAGAGAGAGAGAGAGAGAGAGACTTGTGCATGCTTATGGAAACAAACCTTTGTCGTTGACTTTATTTGGCTTTACTGGTTTGTTCTTATTGGCCGATATTTATTACGACTGTTTTGATTGGTCAGTTAATTCTATTTACCTCGAGTAATTTATTGGTGTGTGTGTGTGTGTCTGTGTCTGTCTCTGGTGTGTGTGTGTGTGTGTGTGTGTGTGTGTGTAATAAATAATAATAATAATTAACGGTTTATTGAAAGAGCTTGGCAGCCAGAAGGCTGTATATTACAGTTACATATTTGGGGAATGGGTTACGAATTACAAATAATATACAAGTAACATAAGTGATATAAATAAGATATATAATAACTAGATGTGGAAAAGCTCAAACTACAGTTCATTTCAACATAGTGACAGTGTAAGGAGCAGTGTTTACTGGGAGTGAATACACTGATTTATTACAAGTTATTGATAATTTTTACAATGGTTGGGACTGGGCTGTTCTTATAGCGATCAGTTCGTGCTCGTATGGGCTGGATGCGGTTGTGGTGTCGAACAGCAATTCTCGGACAAGGGATCTCAGGTGGTAGTAGGAGCCGGTGTCGGGGATGGCGTAGAAGCTTCTTACCAAATTTGCAGATGAGGTCGTGGTGATGGTCAGTGAGAGTCGAAAGGGTCAGTGTGTTGAGCGCTTCTTGATATGTGGAGTAGGAGGGGGAGAGAATAATCTTGCATGCCCTCTTTTGCACTTTTTCTAGGTGTTTACGTTGTGTGGCATTTAGGGAGGAAGACCAGGTGGGGGAGGCATAGGTGAGCTTGGGAAGTATGAATGTTGTGTAAACACTGAGGAGCTCGTGTGCAGGAACTCCGAGGGACTTGAGTCGGCGGAGGAGGTGGAGACGGAAACTGGAGGATTTGATAACTTCACTGACGTGTGGTTTCCAATTTAGTTTGTTGTCTATGGTGACGCCGAGGATTTTCGTGGAATCTACAACCTGGAGTGTATTCGGACCTAGAGTAATGGAAGGAGGTGGGACAATGTCGGAGGAGAGGTTGATGTGCATAACCATGGTCTTGGTATGGTTGATGGTGACATGGTTGTTGGTGGCCCAGTTTTGGAGACTGTTCAATAAATCCTGAAGGGCGGTATAGTTGGGAGCAGAATTGTTGACGCTGATCTCAATGGTGGAGTCGTCGACATATTTCCAGCGAGCAGGGGTTTCCCTTAGGGCGTGTGTGTGTGTGTGATGCTGCATAACATTAATATGACAGCACATTACCATACGTGACACTGCTTGACAGTAATATGACAGAGCATTACAGTATGTGCCACTCTATGCCAGTGTATGATAATGCATAACACTATTGCATTATATCACACACTGATCATCACTACGCTTACCAACGGTGTTCTCTGGGGGCAGTGGCGCTGAGAGACAGACAGACACACAGACAGGGGAAGGCTGGGAGAACAAGGTAGGAGACCAGCTGCTTTGGAGGGTGTGTGGTGAGGGGTAGAGAGTGAGGGAAGCTGAGGGAGAGAGTGAGGGGTGGTGATGGGTGGTTAGTACTGGGATGAGTGATCAGGGGATTCTGGCTAGAAGAAGGGCTGAGGGGAAGTGAGTGAGGTGAGGTATAGAAGTGAGGGGAGGATAGAATCGAGGGGAGGGTGTGTGTGTGTGTGTGTTTGAGGTAGGGGTGAGGGGAGGATCTGAGGTAGAAGGTGAGGGGACGTTATGTGAGGTAGGGGGTGAGGGGACGGTATCTGAGGTAGGGGGTGAGGGGACGGTGTGAGGTAGGTGGTGAGGGGACGGTGTGTGAGGTAGGGGGTGAGGGGACGGTATGTGAGGTAGGTGGTGAGGGGACGGTGTGTGAGGTAGGGGGTGAGGGGACGGTGTGAGGTAGGTGGTGAGGGGACGGTGTGTGAGGTAGGGGGTGAGGGGACGGTATGTGAGGTAGGGGGTGAGGGGACGGTGTGTGAGGGGAGGATCTGAGGTAGGTGGTGAGGGGACGGTATGTGAGGTAGGGGTGAGGGGACGGTGTGTGAGTGGACGGTATCTGAGGTAGGTGGTGAGGGGACGGTATGTGAGGTAGGGGGTGAGGGGACGGTGTGTGAGGTAGGGGGTGAGGGGACGGTATGTGAGGTAGGGGGTGAGGGGACGGTATGTGAGGGGAGGATCTGAGGTAGGTGGTGAGGGGACGGTATGTGAGGTAGGGGGTGAGGGGACGGTGTGTGAGGTAGGTGGTGAGGGGACGGTGTGAGGTAGGTGGTGAGGGGACGGTATGTGAGGTAGGTGGTGAGGGGACGGTATGTGAGGGGAGGATCTGAGGTAGGTGGTGAGGGGACGGTGTGTGAGGTAGGGGGTGAGGGGACGGTATGTGAGGGGAGGATCTAAGGTAGGTTGTGAGGGGAGGATCTGAGGTAGGGGGTGAGGGGACGGTGTGTGAGGTAGGGGGTGAGGGGAGGGTGTGAGGTAGGGGGTGAGGGGACGGTGTGTGAGGTAGGGGGTGAGGGGACGGTGTGAGGTAGGGGGTGAGGGGACGGTGTGTGAGGTAGGGGGTGAGGGGACGGTATGTGAGGGAGGATCTAGGTAGGTTGTGAGGGGAGGATCTGAGGTAGGGGGTGAGGGGACGGTGTGTGAGGTAGGGGGTGAGGGGAGGGTGTGAGGTAGGGGGTGAGGGGACGGTGTGTGAGGTAGGGGGTGAGGGGACGGTATGTGAGGGGAGGATCTGAGGTAGGGGTGAGGGGACGGTGTGAGGTAGGGGGTGAGGGGACGGTATGTGAGGTAGGGGGTGAGGGGACGGTATGTGAGGGGAGGATCTGAGGTAGGGGGTGAGGGGACGGTATGTGAGGTAGGGGGTGAGGGGACGGTATGTGAGGTAGGGGGTGAGGGGAGGATCTGAGGTAGGGGTGAGGGGACGGTGTGAGGTAGGTGGTGAGGGGACGGTATGTGAGGGGAGGATCTGAGGTAGGTGGTGAGGGGAGGGTGTGAGGTAGGGGGTGAGGGGACGGTATGTGAGGTAGGGGGTGAGGGGACGGTATGTGAGGGGAGGATCTGAGGTAGGTGGTGAGGGGACGGTATGTGAGGTAGGGGGTGAGGGGACGGTATGTGAGGGGAGGATCTGAGGTAGGTGGTGAGGGGACGGTATGTGAGGTAGGGGGTGAGGGGACGGTGTGTGAGGTAGGGGGTGAGGGGACGGTATGTGAGGGGAGGATCTGAGGTAGGTGGTGAGGGGACGGTATCTGAGGTAGGGGGTGAGGGGACGGTGTGTGAGGTAGGGGGTGAGGGGACGGTATGTGAGGTAGGGGGTGAGGGGACGGTGTGTGAGGTAGGGGTGAGGGGACGGTGTGTGAGGTAGGGGGTGAGGGGAGGGTATGTGAGGTAGGGGAGAGGGGACGGTATGTGAGGTAGGGGGAGAGGGGACGGTGTGTGAGGTAGGGGGAGAGGGGACGGTGTGTGAGGTAGGGGGAGAGGGGACGGTGTGTGAGGTAGGGGGAGAGGGGACGGTGTGAGGTAGGGGGTGAGGGGAGGGTGTGAGGTAGGGGGAGAGGGGACGGTATGTGAGGTAGGGGGTGAGGGGAGGGTGTGAGGTAGGGGGAGAGGGGAGGGTATGTGAGGTAGGGGGTGAGGGGACGGTGTGTGAGGTAGGGGGTGAGGGGACGGTATGTGAGGTAGGGGGTGAGGGGACGGTGTGAGGTAGGGGGTGAGGGGAGGGTATGTGAGGTAGGGGGTGAGGGGACGGTGTGAGGTAGGGGGTGAGGGGACGGTATGTGAGGTAGGGGGAGAGGGGACGGTGTGTGAGGTAGGGGGTGAGGGGACGGTGTGTGAGGTAGGGGGTGAGGGGACGGTATGTGAGGTAGGGGGTGAGGGGAGGGTGTGAGGTAGGGGGAGAGGGGACGGTATGTGAGGTAGGGGGTGAGGGGACGGTGTGTGAGGTAGGGGGTGAGGGGACGGTATGTGAGGTAGGGGGAGAGGGGACGGTGTGTGAGGTAGGGGGTGAGGGGACGGTATGTGAGGTAGGGGGTGAGGGGACGGTGTGTGAGGTAGGGGTGAGGGGACGGTGTGTGAGGGGACGGTGTGTGAGGTAGGGGGTGAGGGGACGGTGTGTGAGGTAGGGGGTGAGGGGACGGTGTGTGAGGTAGGGGGTGAGGGGACGGTGTGTGAGGTAGGGGGAGAGGGGACGGTATGTGAGGGGAGGATCTGAGGTAGGTGGTGAGGGGACGGTATGTGAGGTAGGGGGAGAGGGGACGGTATGTGAGGGGAGGGTGTGAGGTAGGTGGTGGGGGACGGTATGTGAGGGGAGGATCTGAGGTAGGTGGTGAGGGGACGGTATGTGAGGTAGGGGGAGAGGGGACGGTATGTGAGGGGAGGATCTGAGGTAGGTGGTGAGGGGACGGTATGTGAGGTAGGGGGTGAGGGGACGGTATGTGAGGGGAGGATCTGAGGTAGGTGGTGAGGGGACGGTATCTGAGGTAGGGGGTGAGGGGACGGTGTGTGAGGTAGGGGGTGAGGGGACG
>CAUDMG010002111.1:657445-834945 GCA_958450375.1 Homarus gammarus
CGCTCGGTACTTAGCTCTATACTTCACGCGCTCGGTACTTAGCTCTATACTTCACGCGCCACCTGACAAATGTACCCACTGACAAACACGACCTTCGGCCCAGCGGGGAATGTTGGCGATATACTACTGTGTACACAACTCACACTACACTACACTGTATGTCACCATAAGCATCACCACACTACACACTGCACTATAAGCCTCACACACACACACACACACACACACCCTAGCAACAAGATCAGCGGCGCCAACACCTATATACCATAATAATCACAAATAAAAAAGAGTGAAACCCTACCACCCTTTCCTCTCCCTTCTCCCCACACCCCTCTCACCTCCCCTCCCTTCTCTCCCCTCCTCTCCCTCCTTTCCCCTCCCACCTCTCCCCTCACCCCTCACCTCCCCTCCCTTCTCTCCCCTTTTACCTTTCCCCTCACCCCTCCCTCCTCTCCCCCTCACGTCTCCCCTCCCCACAATCATTTCCTCTTCCCTATCTCCTCCATCTCCCACTCCCTCCCTCTCCCCCTCCTCCCCCCCCTCTCCATATGAAGGTTACGTCATGACGCCAGGCCCTGAAGCTCCCGACGATTAAAAGCGACGTGGATGACGCGGCCGAGGGATTTAGGGTCACCAGGGCCAGGATAGATGGCCCTATATGGTGGAGGTTATGGTCGGTATTAGGGAAAACTTTTGCCCCCAGACCTGTTGTTATGCTGTGGCCTACCATTCATTTTTTCACGGGCTAAAGTTGTGTTATTTTTCTCCAGGATGGGTTACAAGGGGAGGTGGAAGGGGGAGGTGGAAGGGGGAGGGGGTAGTGGGAGGTGGGGGTGGTAGGAGGGAGTGGTGGGAGAGTGAGGGGGTGTGGGTGGGAGACGGGGGGGTTAGGTTAGGTTGGTGTGATTATTGCTTGATGGTGTGAATGCTACTGGTGAGCAATACTAGCAAAAATCTTTAATTTAATGACTTACTAGCAAATTTATCAATTCATTAATTACTATTTTCCTATTAGTTATTCCCCATTATCGGGTTCTTTGGTTGTCGGGTTCTTTGGCTGTCGGGTCCTGTGGTTGTCGGATCCTGTTATTGTCGGGTTCCATAGTTGTCGGGCCAGAAGTTGTCGGGTCCCTTGGTTACTGTCGGGTCGTGTGGTTAATGGTTGGTGTAGGCTAACCCGAGTTATACCCCAGAGTGCATGAGGGTGATGCTGATTGCCCTTCCGCTGATTTGCCCTTACGATAATGACCCCCTCTTCATCACCCTTACTGCAGAGGACCCCTTTATTGCCCCATATATTGCCCCCTGTACACCCACCCCCCTTTTATAATCAATATATTGCCCCCCCCCCCCCAGTACACCCACCCCCCTTTTATAACCAGTATATTGCCCCAGTACAGAAACCGCATATATTCTTCCCCTGTGGTAAATATATATCTATATTTCTCCCTTATACTGTATATACCTATATTCCCCCCCCCCCCCCACAACTTCCCACAGTATATACAGGTAGATTCCCTTATATTGCCCACAGTATAGTATATAGACCCCTTATATTGCCCATAGTACAGTATATAGACCCCTTATATTGCCCACAGTACAGTATATAGACCCCCTTATATTGCCCACAGTATATAGACCCCTTATATTGCCCACAGTACAGTATATAGACCCTCTTATATTGCCCACAGTATATAGGTCCCCTTATATTGCCCACAGTACAGTATATAGACCCCTTATATTGCCCACAGTATATAGACCCCTTATATTGCCCACAGTACAGTATATAGACCCCTTATATTGCCCACAGTACAGTATATAGACCCCTTATATTGCCCACAGTATATAGACCCCTTATATTGCCAACAGTACAGTATATAGACCCCTTATATTGCCCACAGTATACAGACCCCTTATATTGCCCACAGTACAGTATATAGACCCCTTGTATTGCCCACAGTACAGTATATAGACCCCTTATATTGCCCACAGTACAGTATATAGACCCCTTATATTGCCCACAGTATATAGACCCCTTATATTGCCCACAGTACAGTATATAGACCCCCTTATATTGCCCACAGTATATAGACCCCTTATATTGCCCACAGCATATAGACCCCTTATATTGCCCACAGTACAGTATATAGACCCCCTTATATTGCCCACGGTATATAGACCCCTTATATTGCCCACAGTATATAGACCCCTTATATTGCCCACAGTACAGTATATAGACCCCTTATATTGCCCACAGTACAGTATATAGACCCCTTATATTGCCCACAGTACAGTATATGGACCCCCTTATATTGCCCACAGTATATAGGTCCCCTTATATTGCCCACAGTACAGTTTATAGACCCCCTTATACTGTATATTCCTCACTCTATTAAACCCTGCCCCTTATCCTGACGCTGTGTGTGAATGTCACCCACCTGAGTTATGGCCTAAATTATTTACCTGGACCAACCTTCTGTTTTCCTCCCGCTGGACCAGGTTAGGAGTCCCCCCCCTCCCCCCCTCCCTAGTCCTCCCTCTCTCAGCCCCCCCCCCCCTCTTTCTCTCTCTCTCTATCCCTCAGCCCAGTGGTCTACTTAGTCCCAAGTGATAGTCCCTTGAGAGAGTCCCATTACTTGGTCCTCTGTGAGAGTCCCATCACCCGGGTTGCTTGAGTACAGTACTAGTCTTTATATCCATTACACTTAAGTGGTGTCTTCTTTAAAAGCGTCAACAACGTCAACATTTATTTGTTTACAAGAGTTACATTCATACACACATATATCATCTCCACTACTAAAAGGGACATTCTATTGTTCTAGTGTTCTATTGTTCTATTCTTCTATTCACCTCATCACAACATTTAGTATGAGAAAACCAAATAACTTATGTCTCACTGTAGCTACACGTAAGAAACACAGTGTTATATTCATGAGAAATTGTTAATATTCTCATTGACTTATTCCTCATTAATGAATCTGGGAAGTGGTGGAAAATCAGAAGGTCGCAGGTAGTGAGAAACCCAAGAGAATTTATATTATTTATTCTGGATTCATTTACAGAAAAAAAAAATCGCCGTGGAAATGTGAGGCAATATATGTCTAGACGATGTTTATACCGGTGTTATTGAGACTAATTCTCACTCCTGGGAAATAAAACGAAAGCCGAGAATTTACAACCTATACCGACACACTTTTTTTATTATTAAACCCGTGTTAGAGTGTCGAGATCCTGTTCTGTGTTCTCTGGTGGTCTCGTGTACGACTCTTTGGCAGTGTCTCGTGATCTCTTGGGTGTCTCTTGGGTGTCTCTTGGGGGGTGAGGGAGGGAGGAGACACCTAACCCCGTGACAGGTGATGACGGCGCCTCCCTCCTTGCAGGTGACGGGCTGTCTTACAAGATTTTCCTTCCTGATCTTTTTATACGACCTCAGAGGAGTGTGTTACGGTGTGGCCTGTCCCGCTGTCTGTCTGTCTGTCTGTCTCTGGTCTCTCTTTACCATTACATCTGTCTGTCAGCCAGTCTGTCTGCCTGTCTGTCTAGTTATTTGGATATGATTTTACTTGTTTTTATATATTGTCTGTATGTCTATATGTCTGTCTTGTCAGTAATTGATCCTTGTGTGTGTGTGTGTGTGTGTGTGTGTGTGTGTGTGTGTGTGTGTGTGAGTAATGAGAAGGTATAACACACTACACCCTGCACTGGATGGCCTTGGGAGCGTCCAGCTGTGGCCCTCGGGAGACCAGAGGAGGGAGAGGCAAAGGGGAAGGAGAAGGGGAGAAAGAGGGGAAAACGAGAAGGGGTAAAAAAAGAGGAAAGAGAGAGGCGGAAAGGGGAATGACAGAGGTGGAGGTAGAAGTTGGGAGGAGGAGATGAAACGAGAGGGGAGAGATGAGAGAGAAGCCGAGGGGAGAGAGAAGCCGAGGGGAGAGAGAAGCCGAGGGGAGGTGAGGAATGACAGGGGATTGTGGAACGGGTTAAAAAGGAGCGTGGAAAACAGAGAGAGGAGAGTAAGTGGGAAGGAAGGGGGAAAGAGGAAGGTAGAGAGTGAGAAAAGTGGAGGATGAAGAGAAGACAGGGGAGGGTAAGTACTGGAAGGGGAGAGAAACAAAAGAAAGATGATGCATGGAAGGGAAGCACAGAGAGTGAGAGAGAGAGAGTTAAAGGAGGAAAGAAAAGAGAGAGATAGACAAGAAACGAGAAGGGAAAGAAGGAAAGGGGATAGGAAGAGAAGGAAACAGAGGAAAGAATAAGGAAAGATTGAGAGAAAAGGAGGAGTGGAAACCAGGAATGGATAATAAAGACTCTCCATTATTTCACGTGTTGGATGTCTCGGTTAGTCGGGGTTTCTCTTCAAACCTTAATTCACAACTACACAACCACCTATTATTACCCAGTTGCTATTATTTTTCATGTTGTGTAAGTAGCACCAAGGTATTATTATTATTATTATTATTATTTTTTTTTATGACCATTATACATTATCTAATCAAGTAATTCAGTCTACGTGATTGACCTACGAATATGTAGTTAGGATACTGTTATACACAAGACTCGCCATATATACACTTCATATTATATAAGTAACTTTGTTTTTGTCGTTTTCTTTACTACACTACATTGTTATTACCAATTAATACAGTGTACCAAATCACCCCTTATGACGTAGTTAATGATAAGACTATGGTATAAAATCACCCATTATGATGTAGTTAATAATAAGACTATGGTATAAAATCACCCATTATGACGTAGTTGATAATAAGACTATGGTATAAAATCACCCATTATGACGTAGTTAATAATAAAACTGTGGTATAAAATCACCCATTATGACGTGGTTGATAATAAGACTATGAATATTATATTGTTCATAAGTGGCTAGTGGGTATTATTTTTGTTTTCTGTTAATTACCATTCGGTTTAATAACGCCCGTCTACACAACACCCCGTCATTAGGTAGTTCCATGGCCAAGAGTAAGGTAATTAACATTTCCTTCCCTGGTAATTATTTTAATCACATTGTAAATAGGAAGACTCTCTCTCTCTCTCTCTCTCTCTCTCTCTCTCACACAGGAGGATATTTTTAGGGTTAATGTGTCGACCTTGGTGTGGTGTAGGGAACAACTTTAACCCCCTCCCTCTCCCATCCTCAAACCCCCCTCCCCCCTACCTCCCGAAACCCCCCTCCCCCTACCTCCTCAAACCCCCAACCCCCCCTCCCCCTACCTCCTCAAACCCCCAAACCCCCCTCCCCCTACCTCCCCAAACCCCCTCCCCTACCTCCTCAAACCCCCAAACCCCCCTCCCCCCTACCTCCCCAAACCCCCCTCCCCCTACCTCCCCAAACCCCAATCCATATAACTCACAAGTTGATGCTGATATTGCTCAGTGTTCAAGACTTTTGACCCCGACTGTACGGTAGTAGACGAGTGTGCGTGTCGGTAGGGAGGCGGGTGCGTGATGAGGCGATGGGGGAGGATGGGGAAGGGAGGAGGAAGGAAGGGAGAGTGAGAGAGAGAGAGAGAGAGAGAGAGTGAGAGAGAGAGAGAGTATAATATATTTGTTTTTTATAGAGGGGGAGGAGAGGTTGTTTACTGAAATAACAACAATAACAACAACAACATAATGAAGGAATGTTTTTAATACGGTAATTCTTTTTTGTCATTATGGTGGACTTTTATTCCCTCTACGTTATGTTGATTTATTAATATAATGTTTAATATAACGTTTAATATCATAGCTACATTATGGTCATGGCGTCTCATTTATAACTACAGCCATTATTGACCTAACCATTTAGTTAATTACATTAGCAGTGACCGTAGCGGAAGATGAGGTCATGAGTCAACCCAGATGTTATGATGACTGTTTAGGAGGTAGTGAGTGGGTCAACTGAGGTCACGGTCCAGTACGTGCGTCAGTAAATCTCTTGGGTGAGTATAAGATGTACAGTACACACCAACCAGCTGCTACCATAACCTAACCTAACCCAGCTACAACCTAACCTAACCCAATCCAGCTACAACCTAACCTAACCTAACCCATCACATCGAGAGACTGAAACACCGTCTATACAACACTCCCAGGGGCGCTCCTTACATCTTTTGTTTTACTCCGTTTCATTACAAGCGGCGACAAGTCATTCCATGGACACGATTAACCCCCTCACGCTTTATCCTTCCTCTCCGCAGTACTAATTCCCAGAGTTTTATTTTCAGCGGCGGTCATAAACAGGAGCTATGGAACGACCGCTCTCCCTCCAGCCCCCTAACTGCTTGTTCAGGACCTACCCCAGACCTCCTTGTGTGTGTGTCCGTGTGTGTGTCATCTCCTTCCTGGGAGGATATTGTCGGCTATTTCACTCGTTATTTGCTTCGTGTCTGTGGTGTTTATGTTTTCATTTCCACGTCGTTGTTGTGCGTCTTTTGGCTTTTATTGACGAGAAGCTTCGTTATGGGTCTGGATTTATAGACTGAAGTGTGTGTGTGTGTGTGTGTGTGTGTGTGTGTGTGTGTGTGTGTGTGTGTGTGTCCCACCGTACTTTTACATCCAGCCCTCTATCCCATGTTCCATCTCTCAGAACATTGCAGTACTTTTCCCTAGTCTCGTCACTCTCCAATCTCCTTCTTTTACACAATCCAAACAAACTCCCTGTAGCAAATTTCACTCCCTTACAGCACCCGCCAGACGTGTCCAATCCTCTCACAGTCGTTGGCAGAGTGAACTGTCAAGAGGCACAACATCAAACCCTTTGGAGGACCTCAGATAACTACACCCCGTCTGCCGTAAAACGTACCTACAAACCTCTCCCTCCCTAGACCTCGTTAAGGACAGACTGAAGCAAGTATCTCAGTCTCTCAGTCTCTCAGTCCCTCCTACCCCCCCCCCCCCCCTCCCGCCCTCTACAGGAGTCTCTAGTCTCGTCCACCTTTTGTCTCTTCAACTCCATGCATGTCTCACACACTATTAGGTCAAGTTTTCGCTCCTTGTTGAAAGTGGGATTTGCGTCATCTCCAGCGTCACCATTCCCAACCTTGATTAATCTCACCTCTACACCAGAAGCCCAGCTGGTAGAAAATTGTTGTTGGCTGGTTGTGATGTGTGTCAAAGATGTGTCAGCAACAACGATGTGCTCCCTTTCACCCGCACCCGTACACCACCCAACCCCCTTGTCTCCCGCTACCCTTCATCACCCCTTCTCCTCTACGCCTCCCTGTCTCCCCTACACCCCACCACCCCTCCTCCCCTACACCCTCTCCCTCTCGCCAGCTACCCCATGCGACAAGGCGACTTAACGATGATCCGACACGAGAGAGAAAATTCTGAAAAGATGATTCTCGTCCAGTGCTCGTTAGGGTCAGAATACGTGCATCCTGTACGAGGAATTTCACCTTTATTAACCCGTGTGGAAAGGCAGACTAATGACACAACATTATCGCCAGGGTCACTGAGAATGATAACCTGCTATGATTCACGGTTTTTCCTCGGGGAAACTCTAATGGAAAATGGAAGTAAGCTTTACTGAGTAACCTCACTAGGAAATAAAATGACTATGATATTATTTCTTCTTTTACTTTAGGTTTTATGCCAAATAAGATTAAATTCTGTTGAAATTCATTACAGTGTCATGTTGTGTTGCACGAGCTTCAGTGTAACATTATTTGTGAATATACGCACTTATCCCTGCCAAGGTCATGTGTGGTAAGTGTACCTACACCTTGATGAAGCAGCTTTAAGTGCTGTGTTTTACTCGTCCAATTAACTGTTATGAAGAATTATAACGCAACACTGAGAATAGAAATAGCCAGTACAGAATCCTACACTGATATTGATATTGTCACATCATCAATTGGGCACAGCCTTGGGCCCTGGGAGTTAAGTTAGGTTAGGTGAGTATGACGCTGGTGTGGGATCGTAGAACACCATTATGCTATAGTCAATATTTTTACCAGTTTATATGATTACATTAGATAGATGATGGCATATTTTGTAGTGAAGGAACACCTGCAAACACATCATTTGTCTGGCACTGTAGTGAAGGAACACCTACAAACACATCATTTGTCTGGCACTGTAGTGAAGGAACACCTGCAAACACATCATTTGTCTGGCACTGTAGTGAAGGAACACCTGCAAACACATCATTTGTCTGGCACTGTAGTGAAGGAACACCTGCAAACACATCATTTGTCTGGCACTGTAGTGAAGGAACACCTGCAAACACATCATTTGTCTGGCACTGTAGTGAAGGAACACCTGCAAACACATCATTTGTCTGGCACTGTAGTGAAGGAACACCTGCAAACACATCATTTGTCTGGCACTGTAGTGAAGGAACACCTGCAAACACATCATTTGTCTGGCACTGTAGTGAAGGAACACCTACAAACACATCATTTGTCTGGCACTGTAGTGAAGAAACACCTGCAATCACATCATTTGTCTGGCACTGTAGTGAAGGAACACCTACAAACACATCATTTCTCTGGCACTGTAGTGAAGGAACACCTGCAAACACATCATTTGTCTGGCACTGTAGTGAAGGAACTCCTGCAAACACATCATTTGTCTGGCACTGTAGTGAAGGAACACCTACAAACACATCATTTGTCTGGCACTGTAGTGAAGGAACACCTACAAACACATCATTTGTCTGGCACTGTAGTGAAGGAACACCTGCAAACACATCATTTGTCTGACACTGTAGTGAAGGAACACCTGCAAACACATCATTTGTCTGGCACTGTAGTGAAGGAACACCTACAAACACATCATTTGTCTGGCACTGTAGTGAAGGAACACCTGCAAACACATCATTTGTCTGGCACTGTAGTGAAGGAACACCTACAAACACATCATTTGTCTGGCACTGTAGTGAAGGAACACCTACAAACACATCATTTGTCTGGCACTGTAGTGAAGGAACACCTGCAAACACATCATTTGTCTGGCACTGTAGTGAAGGAACACCTACAAAACACATCATTTGTCTGGCACTGTAGTGAAGGAACACCTACAAACACATCATTTGTCTGGCACTGTAGTGAAGGAACACCTACAAACACATCATTTGTCTGGCACTGTAGTGAAGGAACACCTGCAAACACATCATTTGTCTGGCACTGTAGTGAAGGAACACCTACAAACACATCATTTGTCTGGCACTGTAGTGAAGGAACACCTACAAACACATCATTTGTCTGGCACTGTAGTGAAGGAACACCTACAAACACATCATTTGTCTGGCACTGTAGTGAAGGAACACCTACAAACACATCATTTGTCTGGCACTGTAGTGAAGGAACACCTACAAACACATCATTTGTCTGGCACTGCTCGAGTCAGTAATCATTGACAAGTGTAATTATTTGTCACCTTTACGATTCCTCCTCTTCGTCGCGGAAAAGGTTTTGTCATGGTGAATATTAGTGTTGTAGTGAACCTTCCCTGAGTGACCTGACTGATAGTGTACAAGATGTCTGGCGTCTGAACAGTTACTAAAATGTTAACTCAGTCCCTACAATTTTTATTTTCCCTTTAGACCAGAATTCTTGTGTTCTTGTACTATGTAAGCTGTGAGACTTACCAGTGAGATTGATGGTTTAGAAAAGGTTATTGTGTCGTGTCAGGGTTACAGTACCGTGTGCTTTCTGTCTTAAGAAAGGTTGTATTGTTGTTTTTGTGTACATGTCATCAAGATATATCAGATTTTAGGGAAGTATTACTGATAACTGTTGATGTATTGTGTAGTATTCACTTTATGATTTACTGTTCACGTGAGCGCTTTGGTGTTTAGTCACAGGTGGTAAGGTGATCAATACTGAGGTGGACACACACGAGATCATCACATTCATTCTCACTCCAGTAAACTTACACTACTAACACATGTATAGTTAATCCCCGTTCCCTTAAGCCTCATGGCGTAACCTCACTCCTGGAGGTAAACATCTGCCCACTGTGGCACACTGTACATAAGCCTTATTTATTGTAAGTTAGATTTGTTCAGCTGTAATGGCCACTAATTGTAATAATTAGTAGAAGCCTCAAGCAGTTTGCAATTTGACCCAAACGCTGTTACAGCCAATTGGACGGCATTTTGACGTTTACATCCAGTAGGTGGCGCTCACCTGAAGATCGGTCAATTGGCTAATATCCTATACCTTTGTCAGGTACCCTAGTTTGTAATTGGACCTGATCATTATTTTCATACAGTGACTGGTGTTGTCCAGTGCCGTACACTGAGACAGGGCTGGACAGAACGGACCAAGAGTTATCCGGACATCCACTGTTGTTGGTGCTGGATCTCTCAGGCTCGCTGCATGACCTTTGAAGTTCACGAGGAGTCGTATGCGCATGCGTGGGTGAATCATCTTAAAAAGTGTGCTGACTTCCCAAACATTGCGTGCGTGCGTGTGTTGTGCGTGGGAGGAGGAGGTGAAAGAGGAGGAAGGGGTGGGGGGGGAGGCGGCGTATAATTGACGTTGGTCAGACATTGTGGGATAAACAAACGGGTAACACGCGGCCGCCCTGGCGTGAGGTTCACAATCATCGCCCGCATCGATTCGCCTTAAAATAGT
This sequence comes from Homarus gammarus, assembly GCA_958450375.1. Taxonomy (NCBI): domain Eukaryota; kingdom Metazoa; phylum Arthropoda; class Malacostraca; order Decapoda; family Nephropidae; genus Homarus; species Homarus gammarus. The sequence goes on from CAUDMG010002111.1 coordinate 668,026, forward strand.
TTCGACCTTTTGCCTCGGCGTTCGTTCCTCCCGCTCCTCTCCTCTTTGTTTACCACCGTCAGCTGAAGACTTCTTGGGGGAGTCCTGCTGTGTTTTGGTTACTCGTCAGGGGAACTGATATATATGTCAGAGTGATATTTTTTTCTCTCTCTCTCTCTCTCTCTCTCTCTCTCTCTCTCTCTCTCTCTCTCTCTCTCTCTCTCTCTCTCTCTCTCTCTCTCTCTCTCTCTCTCAGGTGCACCTTCCCTTCCTCTCTCCCCTCATAGGTGGGCGACAAAAGAGAAGGACCATGATTACAAGAAATTAGGTGGTGTGAGAAGGGAAGGGAAAGGAAAGAATATCAGCGTAAACATGAGGAGAGAAGGAAGGGCAGATAATTTATAGAAAAAGAAGACAAGTGGAGATGGAATATTAATATGGAGTGGTGGATGAGTGGTGGTGGATGAGTGGTGGTGGATGTGTGGTGGTGGATGAGTGGTGGTGGATGAGTGGTGGTGGATGAGTGGTGGTGGATGTGTGGTGTTGGTTATGATTATGCTGGTGGTAGTGGTGTTTGTTGATATGGTGGTCGTAGTGTTGGTAGTGGTGGTGGTTGTACTGGTAGTGGTGGTGGTTGTACTGGTAGTGGTTGTACTGGTAGTGGTGGTGGTTGTACTGGTAGTGGTGGTGGTTGTACTGGTAGTGGTGGTAGTTGTACTGGTAGTGGTGGTTGTTGTACTGGTAGTGGTGGTGGTTGTACTGGTAGTGGTGGTGGTTGTACTGGTAGTGGTTGTACTGGTAGTGGTGGTGGTTGTAGTGGTGGTAGCTTGTTGTAGGAACTGAGGAAGGCTGTGTGGTGGCCGCTTTTGTAAGGTAGTAATGGACATGTGGTGTATCTGTGTGCAAGTGAAAACACACACACACACACACACACACTATAAAACAAACACGGGTATTCCTCTCTCTCTCTCTCTCTCTCTCTCTCTCTCTCTCTCTCTCTCTCTCTCTCTCTCTCTCTCTCTCTCTCTCTCTCTCTCGCTCTCTCTGTTCTTTCTTTCCTCCATTGATGTTCCCATTCTTTCTTTACTTGTTAATTTATTATCCTTTTCGCCTTTACTGAACTAACGCCATCTCATTCACTTTCTTCTTCTCCTCCTCCTCTTCCTGTTCACTCTTCCTTCCTCCTCTTCCCTCTTTCTTTCTGCCCTTCCCTCTTTATTTTTCTCTTGCACCATCCTCACTTTTTCCTAGCTTCCTCCCATTCTCTCTTCTCATTTTTCTACAATTTCTCCTTTCTCGTCATTCTTCCACTTCCCATTTCTCCTCCTCACCCTTCCCCTTTCTCCTCACACTCCCTTTATCTTACCCTTCTTTCATTTTTCCTTCTCTTTCTCTCCTTTTCTTCCTTTCTCCCCCCTTGCACCGTCTCCTCCCTACTCTTTCTCCCCCTCTTCCTCCCCACGGCGGTGCCCTATCAGCAGCCCTTACCAGCCTCCAGCAACCCCAACCAGCCACCAACATGCCCTCCATCAGCCCCCACCAGCCCCCAACTAGCCCCCACCAGCCCCCAACTAGCCTTCCAACAGCCCCCACCAGACCCCCCCTCTAACAGCCCCCACCAGACCCCCCCCCCTCCAAGCAGCGCCCACCAGACCCCCCCCCCCCCCTCCAAGCAGCGCATATATCCCCGTAAAGGGAGTTTTAGGGGCAGCGTGGAGAAAATATGTAAGTAGGAACAGGTGCATTAGACCAATTTATGTGGATCCATTGGCCTCTGTCTTCAGGGGCTGGAGGGGGGGGGGACACTCCGCCTCAAGGTGTAGGTGGAAAGAGAGGGGGGGTATAGGGGGGGAGGGAGGGGGAGCCCGAGGCGTCCACTTAATATAAAGTTTGGTAGTTGGTCTTACGTGGGGGGGGGGGGGGAGGTAGAGGGAGAGATAATTAATTGCATAATGTGTGTGTCGGTCACTGTATTGGGTAGAGGAGATGCAGAGATAAACAGAGAGGGAGAGAGAGAGAGAGAGGGGGGAACAAAAGACTAAGAGTAAATGAAATAAAAGAGAGAAAGGTTTACATGTCTTCATCACCCTTGTTAATTTTCCTCCATCAAAAATATGGTTCATTCAGACTCTCTCTCTCTCTCTCTCTCTCTCTCTCTCTCTCTCTCTCTCTCTCTCTCTCTCTCTCTCTCTCTCTCTCTCTCTTCAATGACATAATTCATCGACGTCTGCAAAAGCCAATATAATTATCATTAAAAGAATTGTTGCGCGGGTAAGAAGCTGTGTAGTGAGTGCTTGAGTAGATAAGAGTGAGACTTGTTTTTTAACCAAGTCAGTTTATTATAATTATTGGAGGAAATTGAGGAGCGAAAGAGAGAGAGAGAGAGAGTGTGTGTGTGTGTGTGTGTGTGTGTGTGTGTGTGTGTGTGTGTGTCCCCTCCGCCACACTGTCCCCCCTCCATCACTACAAGGTCACACCACCACACCTTCCATCACTACAAGGTCACACCACCACACCTTCCATCACTACAAGGTCACACCACCACACCTTCCATCACTACAAGGTCACACCACCACACCTTCCATCACTACAAGGTCACACCACCACACCTTCCATCACTACAAGGTCACACTACCACACCTTCCATCACTACAAGGTCACACCACCACACCTTCCATCACTACAAGGTCACACCACCACACCTTCCATCACTACAAGGTCACACCACCACACCTTCCATCACTACAAGGTCACACCACCACGCCTTCCGTCACTACAAGGTCACACCACCACACCTTCCATCACTACAAGGTCACACCACCACACCTTCCATCACTACAAGGTCACACCACCACACCTTCCATCACTACAAGGTCACACCACCACACCTTCCATCACTACAAGGCCACACCACCACACCTTCCACCACTACAAGGTCACACCACCACACCTTCCACCACTACAAGGTCACACCACCACGCCTTCCATCACTACAAGGTCACACCACCACGCCTTCCGTCACTACAAGGTCACACCACCACACCTTTCATCAGACTTCCATTGCAAATTGGTAACACAGTCGCCTCACTACCCACGTCACTCATGGCTGTTGTATTTTTCCCCCGATGGTCTACGTGTTGGGCTGATGGCTGAGAGGGCGGCGTGTAAAGGTGTAAAGAGAGAGGGAATGGAGTGTAGAACGAGAGGGGGAAAGGGATGGGGTGTGTAGATGGAGTTGTGATGGGGTGTAGAGAGGGGGGGGGGCGAGGGAGTTGGGGATGTGGGTCTACTAATCCCCCAGCCTGGCATAGACTCTCAGGGCTGGGCGATAGTATGGTGACAACTTGCTGTGTTCCCATCACCATCAACACCATCACCAGTCACCGCCACAACCATCATCATCACCCACCCACCACCACCACCACCACCACAACCCACCACCACCATCATCACCACCCTCACCACCACCACCCACCACCATCATCACCACCACCACCACCACCACCACCACCACCACCACCACCATCATCATCACCACCCTCACCACCACCACCACCACCCACCACCATCATCATCATCATCACCACCCTCACCACCACCACCACCGCCGTTACTGGAGGGTAAACAAAGGGGGTTCTCTGTCGTGGTGGTTTGTCGAGTATGTCTCATCTTTTGTCCCTCGTGTGGTTGTGTTTCTCCCTGTTATTGTTGTGGTGTTTTGTTAACATGGTTCTCTTAATGTGTCTCGCTGGCTTTTTGTTTGGAAATGTTTGTTTTTTTGTCTTACTTTCGTTTTGTTGTATTTTTTATTTATTTTTTTTAGCAATTACCGTTTTTTTTTTCAGTTATCTTGTATGTTGTTGTGAATGGTGGTTGATTTTATTATATTATGCAGTAGTTTGTTTAGTTCTTGTTGAGTTGACTTATTTCATGTATTTAAACCGATAATATAGAGAAATCTAATGTAGGTATTATTTAAAGATTAACTCATCTCTTGGTCTTTTCTCCGCTGTTCAGATTCATAAACTTTTAATTCACCGCCTAATGTTTATGTCCTTACGTCTGTACAACCCAATGTGTGTGTGGTTGTATTCTTAGACGTCTCTTTTGTAAGTTACCTAACGAAGAATAACAAAGAATTGTAAAATAAATCTTAAAACTCGATTTTTATCCAATAATTTCAATAATAATCTTAGATATTAAAAGGAAACAATACTTTTACATTAGGCTACGCTTTGATACAGGGTGCGGTGGCCGAGCGGATATTTCACTCGTTTCCTGACTTTACATACGCCAGTTCGAATCCCGCGGCAGGCCACAAATTGGGATGCCCAGTCAACCCAACAGCAGAAAGGACACGTGGCTTTACAGTTACAGAAGTGGGTGGCTGTAGAGAGCGGTGTTGGGCAAACTATTCCCTCGTGTACCGAATGCTTAACTCTCTAGCGTGTTACTGTTACATACACATTGTCCCTATCACTGAGCCACCAGGCCTCTGTTACCCGCTTTACAGTACAGGTAGATGGTTAACGAGCTGCATTGACGGATAACTAACTCTTGACCGCCGGTTGTTGATGTTCAGATACATCCAGAATGAATTAGAACTGGCTTAATACCTCTCGGGTACCTTAATGATGGTCATATGTCTGTCAACTTTTACTGAGAATATTTGCTGAATAAATCCTGGCATAATTTTTTCGTTGGCCTGATACATGAACTACGGGGTTAGGTACTTGCCGGATACATTGTGACTCCCATTTACACCGACCCCCTTTTGTATCCCTCCTCCCTTCCCCCATCCCCCCTCCCCCTCTCCTCCTCTCCTCTCTCCTCCCCACTCCTCGCCATGCTGCCTCCGTCGTTACTCAAGGTAGAGTTATAATGACCGCATAAAACTGCCACCATACATTGTTAATCTTCCCGGGGAGGCTAATGGCTGGTGTGTCCTGTCGGATTCGTGATATCGGTGCCGGGTTTCTGGGTCTCTAGATACCTAACGCTACTAGGAACCCCGGATGTGCTATTAGATACGTGAGAGTAGCGCTAGAAACCTGATATCGCCTGACACTACTTAGAAACCTGGCTGTGTTACCAGAGACGTGAGAGTAGTGCTAGAAACCTGATATGTGGGTATATGAGAGGTGGTATTGATTCTAGAAACCTGGTATTTGCATCAAAGAGACCTGACCCTAATACAAGAAAGTTAAGAAACCCAACAATGGTATTAGAGACCAAACATTAATTACTCCAATGGATAACTAAAAACGGGGCCGGGTTTCTAATATAAAGACCAGGAATTTAGTACAAGTTTTGTATCGGTATTGTAAGTAAATTATCTCCAGCACAAAAGACTGGTTTCTAAAATAAGATCTCTATTTCTTTTTTACAATTGTTGTTTTGTTTATCCAAGTAAGTTTTCTAATACAAGTTGTGGACTCTTGAAGGTATAGGTGTTGTAAAAGGTGTCTGGTTTTTTTTTTTATAATTTTAGTTTCTATTGCGGGTGCTATAATCTCGAGCCTTTATACAGGTTTCAGTTCTTTGTTGACATGTTTGGTTTCTATTTCTGTATAAGTACTGTTAATTAATGTCTTATATATGTTCCTGTGTTTTAATTACATATTTTGGTTTCTTTTGCAGGTATGTAGCCGAGTGTCACACGTGGGTCATGTATGTAGCCGACTGTCACACGTGGGTCAGGTATGTAGCCGACTGTCACACGTGGGGTCAGGTATGTAGCCGACTGTCACACGTGGGTCAGGTATGTAGCCGACTGTCACACGTGGGTCATGTATGCAGCCGGGTGTCACACGTGGGGTCAGGTATGTAGCCGACTGTCACACGTGGGTCAGGTATTTAGCCGAGTGTCACACGTGGGTCAGGTATGTAGACGGGTGCCCTAAACTCACTTGGTCCATTAGTTTCTGACATAACTAACTATTGGAACTCCTGGGAATGCTGAAACTGCGTGCGGTAATAATAATAATAATAATAATAATAATAATAATAATAATAATAATAATTAACGGTTTATTGAAAGAGCTTGGCAGCCAGAAGGCTGAAAATATACAGTTACATATTTGGGGAATGGGTTTCGAATAACAAATAATATGCAAGTAACATAAGTGATACAAATAAGATATATAATAACTAGATGGGGAAAAGCTCAAACTACAGTGCATTTCAACATAGTGACAGTGCAAGAAGTAGTATTTACTGGGAGTGAATACACTGGTTTATTACACGTTATTGATAATTTTTACAATGGTTGGGACTGGGCTGTTCTTATAGCGATCAGTTCGTGCACGTATGGGCTGGATGCGGTTGTGGTGTCGAACAGCAATTCTCGGGCTAGGGATCTCAGGTGGTGTGTGTGTGTGTGTGTGTGTGTGTGTGAAGCATTTGGAATTTTACAAGTCTCTCTCAAGTCCAGAATAACGAACAGGAGCAGTTAGTGAGGTTCTTATACGAGTTTATACTGTACACCCTCAACCAAAATTTTTCCAACATCTGATCACGATGGATGTGAGCAGAATGGGGCTTGTCATCTGGGACTGGTTTTAGATTCTTCATTTATTTTTCAGATTGCGTAGTGCTTATAGCGTTTGAGAAGCTTTTTGGTGAGAGTCTACCTCCACGATAATATAAGCCTGGAATCCTACTTGGAATAGACACTCAACATTGGTCCAGTTTCAAGTAGTGAGACGTGTTGGTCCCTCTTAAGTAACACACACAGAGCGGGTAACCTATTTAGTTTCAAGTAGTGAGACGTGTTGGTCCCTCTTAAGTAACAAACACAGAGCAGGTAACCTATTTATTTGGAGTCGAATTCCTACCCCAAGAGGGTCTGTGTCTACATGTTAACGTGTAAAACTCACGTCAGGGGAGAGAAGCGAGGCAGAAGGAGTCCCACTACCTGTGTACCTCCCACCCCGAGTCTGCTAGGTCCCTTCCCTCCTCCACCCATCCACTACTCACTCCCCTTCCCTCCCCCTCCCACCCCTCTTCCCGGTGTAATAGAATAATTGATTCAGACGAGACTCGGGTTATGTTTTGCTAACAGGACTAATTCTGAAGGCCGGGCAGGATGCTTCCGGCCCAGAGCTGGATGAGGGGGGAGATATGTGCGAGGGATGGACGGTAGTTGGTGTGGCTGAGGGAGAACATTTAACAGAGGACAGGTGGCATTACAGGGGAAGGAGGTGATGCGAGTAATGTTGCTTAGAGGCGTTACTGTAGGGTGGAGGAGTAGGTTTAGGAGAGGGGGGGGCGCGATTTGAAGGGTAGATAGAGTAGGACGGGGATGTGGGTGATGAGGGGCATGTGTACTTAACTGGAAGGCACATGGTGAACGTAACTCAGAGAAGGGAAGGGGTAAGGGATAGTGAAGAAGGAAAGGAATAGAAGAAGGAAGAGGAGGAGGAGAGGTAGGAGAAGGAAGAGGGGTAGGAGAAGGAAGAGATGGAAGAGGAGACAGAGAAAGGAGTGTGTTGAGAGGAGGGAAAGACTATGACACATGTGGGTGAGCGGAGGAACGGATGGGGCCAGTTACCGGCACCCGGGAGACAGGAAGTCAGATACACATCTTGTGGCTGAGGTAAAAGCCTTCGTCTCATTTTTCGTGTGTTCCTCCCTGACAATTTCCCATTATCATCCTTCACTCGATACGTGGAGAGAGAGATGCTCACTTGAGGAACACAGTCAAGCGAGGTATGACTGGAACATGGCCAGGTTAGGTTGTCGTGTGTGTGTGTGTGTGTGTGTGTATGTGTTTAATTTCAAGGGGGTAGTATTCTCTATATAGCCAACAATAACAAACTAACTCAAATTTCCTCTTTTAACTCACGCCAAACAACCCACGCGGGACACATTAACCAATCCCGCTTCGAACACTAATCTGGATCTTGTTTTGATTGGTGGTTCAGTGAGTCTTTTGTCTCTTCCCTCGTCTCTCCTGCCTCCCCCAACCCCTCGTATACACACACGACCTCTCCAGGGAGAATGTTTGAAGTTATTAAAACCTGAAATTAAGGAAGACGGGAATGAAAGAGCAGAAAAGTCGGGCAAGCAGTTATATTATTGTTGAGATGAGGGAGGGGGAGAGGGTCGAGGAGGAGGGGGGAGGGTCGAGGAGGAGGGGAGAGGGTCGAGGAGGAGGGGGGTGGGGGTCAAGAGATAGATATTGGACTCTTGTGTTATAATAGCTTTTGAACTTTAAATTTCCTGTATGTGTTTATGATAGCTTGTTGTATCGTGTTTACATCTAGTACTGGTTTGTTCCTCTTCGTCAGTGTCTCAATATCTCAGTGTCTCAGTATCTCAGTTTCTCGGTGTCTCAGTATCTCAGTATCTCAGTTTCTCGGTGTCTCAGTATCTCAGTGTCTCAGTGTCTCAGTATCTCAGTGTCTCAGTATCTCAGTATCTCAGTATCTCAGTGTCTCAGTTTCTCAGTGTCTCAGTATCTCGGTGTCTCAGTATCTCAGTTTCTCAGTGTCTCAGTTTCTCGGTGTCTCAGTATCTCAGTATCTCAGTGTCTCAGTATCTCAGTTTCTCGGTGTCTCAGTATCTCAGTATCTCAGTGTCTCAGTATCTCAGTTTCTTGGTGTCTCAGTATCTCAGTATCTCAGTATCTCGGTGTCTCAGTATCTCAGTGTCTCAGTGTCTCAGTATCTCAGTATCTTAGTGTCTCAGTTTCTCGGTGTCTCAGTATCTCAGTATCTCAGTATCTCAGTTTCTCGGTGTCTCAGTATCTCAGTATCTCAGTGTCTCAGCATCTCAGTATCTCAGTATCTCAGTGTCTCAGTTTCTCAGTATCTTAGTGTCTCAATATCTCAGTTTCTCGGTGTCTCAGTATCTCAGTATCTCAGTATCTCAGTGTCTCAGTATCTCAGTATCTCAGTATCTTAGTGTCTCAGTTTCTCGGTGTCTCAGTATCTCAGTATCTCAGTGTCTCAGTATCTCAGTATCTCAGTATCTTAGTGTCTCAGTATCTCAGTATCTCAGTATCTCAGTATCTTAGTGTCTCAGTATCTCAGTATCTCAGTGTCTCAGTATCTCAGTATCTCAGTATCTCAGTTCCCGGAGGAAGATGTCTCGAGTGGAGCGTCTTTAGGGTTTGATCCGGTGTTTCATCTACACTACTTTGCCGCCGTTCATTGCCAGACGAACCTCAACATTCTCAAGTCTCATTTGGAACACTTGTAACTTATAGCATCAATTTGGGAGTGTGTCGTGTTGTGTTGTGTCGTGTCGTGTTGTTTCGTGTCGTGTAGTCTTGTTTCGTGTTGTGGTGTGTCGTGTCGTGTTGTGTTGTTTCGTGTCGTGTTGTTTCGTGTCGTGTAGTCTTGTTTCGTGTTGTGGTGTGTCGCGTCGTGTCGTGTCGTGTCGTGTCGTGCTGTCTTATTGTGTCGAGTCAGGGTTTAGTTTGAGAATGGTTTAAAGACTTATGGCTTAGAATCTTTATTTAAATTGGTCCATCTGATAAGGGTAGATAGAGGAGGTTTTCATTTAACCTTCACTCATCTCCCTTGAAATTATTATCACAGGTAAATTATTATCACAGGTAAATTTAGAAATGGTTTATATGCTGCTATACCACCTACACCTGTGATATTTATACTTAACTGTTATAAAGGTCAAAGGTCGTGACATTTCTCGGCCGTAATTTTGACCTTTGATGATGCAGTTGAGATCATTTCACTAAAGGGTTCATATCAGATATAACCTCATGTACACAACCTTCCTCTGACTGTCACTATATTACCAACATCACCAACAACTATCTCTTCTTGGGGTGACAGTTTGGTCTTGTGATGACTCAGGGAGACGAGTATTGCACAGGTGTGATACAAGTATTAAGTAGAAGTGGTTATAAGGATGCACGGGGCTTAAGCAGGTGTGACAAGGAGGTACACCGGAGTAACGCACCGCTCGCCTGCTGTTACATAAACGGTACTTCGCCTAAGTGTTAAGAGGTGTATCCGCGACACTGGCGGTGCTTGCCAAAGTTAATGTTGCAGTTGTGTTGGGCGGTGCAGCTGCTACCTGCACCCTGACCAAGGTGTTGAGGAGTGACTTCAGAAAACACCTTTTTTTAATATCCTCATTATCATTACTCGCCACACCTACTCTCACACTCGCTCACTAATTGACGTAAATTATAGTATATTGTTCGTAAGATGGCAGCTGCATCTACCACCATCACCACCATCGCCATCATCATCATCATCATCATCATCATCATCATCGTTGACCGTATTGAAATATTTTTGTCAGACAAGTAGCCAAAGTCTGCCCCAGACACTATGATAGTTACCCTTAATGCGTTTGCAGGTATGGTCATGGTAAGCGGAGTATAACACCATGAAAAGGAGGAGGAGGAGGAGGGAAGGTCTGGTAATCACTATAAACTCGATCAGTGATGAGGACGTGCCAGTAGCGTGTGACGGCTGCCTTATACACGTTACTCTACGGTCAGGCCTCCCGACATGACACCCTGGCCCTGTTTATATTCATGCTACTGTAGGACTGACCTAGTCAGGAGCACCGCCTCTCTCTCTCTCTCTCTCTCTCTCTCTCTCTCTTCCCTTTATCATCATCTTCCTGTCTTGATTCTCTCTGTCCTTCACCTCTTCCTCCCCTTGAAGCGACCCCCCCACTCCCTCACCCCTCCCACCCTTCCCTCCCCGTCGCTGCCCTCTGCCACGCCCAGCAGGTCACCCCGGCACGTTCCCATCTACTCTCACTGGCTGCCACACTTGGTCGCTGCCATTCAGATCCAACTAAAAATAATAGATAAAAAGTATTCAATTTCGTAATGGATGGCCTCACCGGATCCGGAGGCCGGACGGAAGCCGGTCAACTGTGGGGGAAGAGGAGGGTGTAGAGGCACGGGGAGGAGGAAGAGAAGGAGGAAGCAAGAGGAGGAAGAGAAGGAGGAAGCAGGAGGAGGCGCTTATATTCGTTACCGTGTTATCGTCATCTCAGAGAATGTTATACAAGGAAACATACACGTGCCATCACCCCTCTCCCTCCCGCGTATAGTAAACCCGTATTTATGTCCCGAGTTCATATTTTTTTGTAATTTTTATTTTTTATTTTTTTTACATATATATCTGGTCATAAATCCCATAAATCCTCCTGGCTATTTATCTATCATCCGGTTCGTGGGGATTTATTGATGTATAGACTCACACGTTATATAGAAACCGTGTGACCCTCTCCTCCCCTCCTCTCCCCTCTCTTCCCCCTCTCTCTCTCTCCCCCTCTCCCCCTCACCGTATGATTTATTAGAGTGTGTGTTATAAAGTGGAGGTCTTTATGGGACGTGGGAAATTACAGCGGCCTATTGTCATGAAAAAATGGGACGGCAGTGAACGGTGTTGCCTGACTTATCGAGAGTTCCGTGTTGTAGATGGGAGGCTGATTTTGTTGGTGTTGGTGGGAAGGTGGGTGTGGGTAGGTGTGGGAGGGTGTGTGTGTGTGTGTGTGTGGGAGGGTGTGTGTGTGTGTGTGTGTGTGTGTGTGTGTGTGTGTTTAAGTTATTTGGAGTAAATGTTGTTAATTGATGTGTAATTTTGTGTGGATGTTTTGTGTTTTGAAGGGTAGGAATTACTTGACACGGAGTACATGAATCGCCTCCCCTGTGAATGGATAATACGCACACACAAACCCACGAACGCAACACACACACACCTGTAACAGTCTACATTAAGCCTTATGAAGTATTTAATCATAGGATTTACCATTAAAATAACGTGCAAGAAAATTCAAAATAGATTCAACAATGTTTTTATCAACACCAATAATTAGTACCTTAACAACAACAACAACAACAATTATAATAATAATTATGATAACAACAGCACTTCGACTCGTATAAGGTACAGTAGTTAGAGCTCCTCCTCATGTGTTCAGTCGCCTCAGGATATTAATGTACAGGTTAACTAGCTAACAAGGGGTCGAGTCAACACCCAGACGAGTCGACACTTTAGCGGGTGACACAAGATCCCGCGTCAGCAAACTAAACTGGGGAGGAACAGAGGCTGGAGGTTCCATAACCCCGAAGTTGGTAAGGTGAGGACTCACTTTACGTGTAAGCTAATTAACTGCTTAACCGACTTAACAAACTACTAGTGTCACCAACCACTTTGTAAACACATTGGGTGATTCCGTAGACAAACAACCCCCAAAACTAACAATGTGACATGTCAGGCTCATCAACACAGCAGCAGTAACCAACCCACACATAACATCACCACGACTCACCATCCTGATAACCTTTCAGTCTCTCGCCCGGAGATATAGCTTCAGCCAGGCGCGTCACATTATGCATGCCTCTTGAGGACTAGGATACATAATGGCGTCGGGATCACCATTATATAATTACGAGGATCACTGGTTATGTATTAGTCGTCACCAAGCAGCCGGGGAGAACGCGTGACAAGACAGCCCAGCTTCCATCTGTCTGGTCGGGGTGCATCAATAAATACATGGCGGTGACGTACAGGCTCACGGACGGCGGGGGATATTGACGACCTGACACTGTTTATAAATGGACAAAACTGGTTTATTCTGAGGACCAGCGGCTGCAGCAGTGTGGGAATATCATCCTGTTGAAGGCTATTTGATGGTTTAAAGGGAATTGGGTCATGATATAAGAGAATCTGATCGTCACAAGTATTTCAATCATCCACAGATTTTTTTTTTTTTTTGTGAAATTCCATCGTTTTAGAATTCATGAAAGGTAATGTAATTTATAACATGGTTTTGAATATTTGACTTAATATTTGATTGATGACTTCAGAAGAAAATACTTATTAAAAAAACAGGATACAATCGTTTATACAGAGGATTGAAAGGTGTAAAAATCTTGAGTGGGTTGAGATGAGGATAATCCGAAAATACTGATAAAAATATTGACAATAAAGAGAAGATTATGGCGGCGTATTTAAGAGCGTCCAGCGAGTGTACATTATTATGCACAAAGTCTGGCTCTCTGGTTTAATATAAATGATGGTGGATATAAAGCCGGCACTTAGACGATAAGTACGAGGGTATATAAGCATAGTTATGGATCATAAAGTAATAAAAACCGGTAATAAAGCGAAATTAAAAGGGTGATGTAGAATAAAGCTTGTGGGTGAATGAAAGGGAAAGAGAGGTACGTGTGTGTGTGTGTGTGTGTGTGTGTGTAAGACTGATCAACACCTCAAATTCGTACATATACAGTGGTTTCGGATAGTGTAATCGATATACTCTGGCTTAAAAAAAATCTACTCCTATTAAATTTCTTTGTATTAGACCTTTTGGTTGGAGAGTTGGGCTGTGAGGAGGTACTGTCTGTTGCGCTGGAGGAGGGGTTTGGAGAGGGGGTTTGGAGGTAGGGGTTGGAAGAAGGGGTATGGGCTGTGGAGGAAGGGTGGTGTGGAAGACGGGATGGGGTATGGAAGGGTGCATATTGGCAGACTGACTTAACCATCTGTACAATATTCATTACTTTGTTTTCCACATTTTGGGGAGGGAGGAGATACGGGGGAGGCCTTCGCTACACGCCAACACTCGCCAAGTTCTGTCTGAAATGGTTTGACTGATCGAGTGAGAACTGGAGATAAGGATAAATGTGTCTTTGTGGGGATGGATGTGAAAAATGGAGGAGAGAGAGAGAGAGAGAGAGAGAGAGAGAGAGAGAGAGAGAGAGAGATATTTGAATGAAAACGGAGGAGGAGGAGGAGGACGTCACTTTTTGATGATAAGGAATGAAGGAAGGTAAGGTTGATATAGGTTCCAATATGGCAAGTACGAGAGATCTAGTTGACGAGGAAAGAGTAGAGCTGTGTGTGTGTGTTTGTGTGTTTGTAATGGTCAGCATGCTCGCCTCGCAAGCGAGCAGACCCGGGTTCGATCCCGGGAAGGGTCAAACTATGGGTAAGTTGCTTTACCCCATTTGCCTCTGTCTACCCAGCAGCAATTGGGAACCTGAATGTTGATCGATTTGCAAATCGTATTCTGGGGTAATGGTTAGCCAGTGTAGTGGTGAGGTGTCCAGCCTTCTTGGACTATTCCTTGACACTGGGTCATGCAGCTCGTTAACTTAGGGTGTGGTTGTTGTGTTGGTGACAGCTTTTACAAATTCACTCCTAGGTGACCCTTGGGCCGGTCATCCTCGTTACACGAGGGGCAACCATTATTATTATTATTATTATTATATATGTGTGTAATAACAATAATAATAATAATAACAATAATAATAATAATAATAATAAACGGTATATTAATAGAGTTGCAGCCGGTGGCTGAAAATATACAGAACTTACATTTGATTTAGTCTTAATGATATAATATGCGTTGAATACATTTACAGGGCTGTACAGTACATAAATCAGGAGTTGTTTATTATTTTAACAATAGATGGAATGGTGCTATTCTTATATCTATCGGTGCGGGCTTTTATGGGCTGAATTTTGTTGTAGTGGCGGACTGCGCGAGGTGGGTGGGGGGTTGCCGGTGGCAGGAGGTGGCGATGACGAGGGTGGTGCATTAGTTGGCTGCCAAACCCTTCCAGTGCTTGGTGGTGGAGGTCACTGAGGGATGGCATTTCCAGGGTGGAGAGAGCGTTGGTGTAGCCGGAGTATTCTGCGCCGAGCATGATTCTGCAGGCCCTTTTCTGTACCTTCTCTAGCTGACGTTATTGGGTGGAGTTGAGAGAAGACGACCAGGCTGGTGACGCATACGTTAGTTTGGGGAAAATAAAGGCGTTGTAGATGGTCCTCAGCTCTGGAGTGGGTGTCCCAAGTGACCTAAGTCGTCGTAGCATGTAGAGACGGTACGAGGCTGCCTTGACTGTGCTATTTACATGGACCTTCCAGTCCAGTTTATTGTCTATAGATATACCCAGGAGTTTGGCAGACTGCACCAGCTGGAGAGGATGGGCACCCACTGTGACTGCTGGGGCTTGCACTGGAGTGGTGGCGGTATTGATGTGCATAACTACGGTTTTGTGTGGTTGATGGTGACCTTGTTCTCCGTAGACCATGCCTGTAGCCTGTCCAGGGTGCCTTGTAGCGTTGAGTAGTCTGGTGCGGTGTTTTCCACTGAAACCCTAACGTACTTCCACCTGTGAGGAGTGTCCGATGGAGCGTCGTTGATCAGGATGAGGAAGCACAGTGGTCCCATCTTGGTCCCCTGGGGAACACCGCAGGTGGGGTGTTGGAATGTGTGTGTGTGTGTTAGGGGCGAGATATTTGTCAGTAGATGACTTCTGCTACAAACTCCTTATGGCAAAGTAAAGTGGCCTGACATTACGTTCATTATTCGTCAACTTGGCGGAAGTAAAAGATTACTGCCAAATTATGATTTTTTTTTTTCGCTTGAAGTTCCATGTTAATTTTGCTGATCTAAGTTAAATTCGACACAGTTTGTTATTATTGACAGTTCTGCACACTAACAGCTGGTGATAGAATAGGATTTGTTGTTGATGTTATTGAGGTCAAAGGTCAGTGATCGTACAGAGAGACGCCTTTTTAGTCACTTGAGAATACCTACATACGTTTCTTCCCACGATTTATTATTTTGACAGGAACATTTGTTTTTTGTTTTTCATATTCAAACAACGGTAAAAATAACTCCGGTGTCTTATGATAAATAAACAACAACAAAAGCTCCTCTGGTATTCATCCGTAATGCACTATAAATAGCTACGCGTTTAATTATCGGAGATATTTAAGTGTGGGTCTATTGTTTTGGCTGGAGGGGCGGTGAGCAGTGTTGAGGACTAGTTGGCATCTGTTCTCTCTCTTTTCTCTTTCTCTCTCTAGTTATCTCTCTCTCTTTTTATCTATCTATCTATCTATCTATCTATCTCCAGGAACACATTAACTTAAAGCTCCTCAACAGTAATTAATGTATCTTATATCAAACTTTATTTGATCTTTATTGATGCAAAAAACTTTCTAATTAATTTTTTTTCAGGAAGCAAACGAATAAAACTTTAAATTTTCTTTAAAACCAAACTTACTAAACTTTTCTTGAAGTAAAATTATCCAACTTTTCATTATCTTCTTTAAAAGCAAACTTATCAAACTTTCATCATAGCAGAATGATTTAATTAAGGTATTTCATGAAGAAAACTTTATCAGACTTTCTTTGGACGCTCATGAAGCAAAACTTTCCAAACTTTACGTATCATAATATGAAGGAAAATCGAATAAGCGTTACCACCACCTTCATGCCTCCAGAAAAGTTATTAAAGTTTTATTTTTTCCTTCTTCTCAACCCATACTTTCCCTCCTTAAACCCAAACTTTACTATCTTATGGACAAAACTTTCTGTACTTTGACTCCTCTGCTTTATAGAATTGATGTTTTTAACTTTGACTTTCTCTTGGGGGGTGTCAAAACTTTCTAAACTTTCACTATCTTTATGGATTCGAACTTCATAAAATTTGTCTCCCTCTTGCCAAGGAGTCCGAAGATATCTAAACTTTGACCCACACTATGGACCATGAATATATATCTAAACTTTGACTCTCGTGTCGTGAATCTATCTAAAACTTTTCAAACTTTGCTTTCAGCCTCACAAACACAAATTTTTCCAGATTTTGCTTCTTCCTACTCCTGCTATATGGACTCTGTGTGTGTGTGTGTGTGTGTGTGTGTGTGTGTGTGTGTGTGTGTGTGTGTGTGTGTCCTTTCTTCACGTGGCTTGTACTGAAACTCTTCACCAGGTTTCTTCACGTCTAATGGAGCCAAAGTTTGTGTCTCGCTTCTCGGACATGTACCAAAACTTTCGCCAAGTTTTACTTTCCATCTCATGAAGCAAACTATTAAAACTTTTTTATAGAGCTTCGTGGAAGACCAGAAATTTTAGTAAGATTTTTCCCTGAGGGCGTTTAGGGGGTGAGGAGGTAGGGGGGTGAGGGATGGGGGTGAGGGTTGGGGGTGAGGGGGATGGGGGTTGGAGGTACACTGGAGCGGCAGGTGTGTTGATGTTGACAGATAAACAGCTGTTTTTTTGCCTCACGTTGCGTCGTGCTGAAGGAATGGTTCTACCTTGTGATCTCAGTTGACACACGGATGGATTTAATCATTAATTAACGTCTGTGTTGTGAGGAAGGAAGGACAGAAGCCTTCAATTTATCAGAGTTTGTGTGATTTAAGTTTGCGTGTCATGAAGCAAACATGTTGAGCGTGACCAGCGGCCGTTCAACACCTGGGGAAAAATAATATAAATATAACAAGGTATTTTTATCAAATGACATGATTAAAAGTTTAAAATAAAGTTTATTTTTTTATAGGACATATGTAAAGGTTTGGCTCTAGATTAATTTTTTTGAGTTTATGGGACTTCACATAAATGGTTGTAATTCTGTTTCAGAAATACAGACAAAGTTTATTCTCCTTTGTGAACCTGAAGAGCATTGTGACTTGTGTCTATATGGAAATGAATCCTCCTCCGCACGTCAGATGACTGGCTGTCAGTAACCGGGGAATTCTCTCGCTATTTTCCCAACTAAGGGAAATACATCATCAAAATTTCAAAGCTTCGCCACAGGTTTCATATCAGGGTATGAGACGTGTGTGTGGTGCAGGAGGAGCCCCGTCACACTGGGTGATGTGAGCATGTCTCAAGGGACCTGCAGGTGACATGAGCGTCTTGAAGGCAACTGGAGATGGTGTGAGTGTATGAAGGATATCTGCAGCGGAACATAAAGATTACCTGCTGTTCAAAGGAGTGGTTTACAGGTACATTTGAGAGGATTATAGATGCTGGAGGTGTGGGAGACACAGAGTAACTCACCAGGTGTGTGCACACACTGATGGTATGGGCCACAAGCCGATACCGTGCGTGCCTCACCTTCGTGATCCGTGCACGTAAATTTCTACTTGAATACATAAACCGTGCGTCGGGGGCGTAGGTGTGACCGAATTTACAAGATATTTGCATGATTGCGTTCAGCCGGATGGATGGGCTGTGTGTGACCGCCAGACGTGGGGGCCGGAATGTATAATTTGTTTGTGTATGTGAGGCGAGGGAGGTGCTGGCGGCCATTTCTAGGATATATTTTTTTTTTTTGTAAGTTTGCTGGAATTATTAAGTACTGCTGGCGTGGTTCAATGATGTGTGCGTGTATATATGCACGTATACTGCGGCCTTCGTGTGTGTGTGTGTGTGTGTGTGATTTTTACTGTCACTTGCAGTAAACTACACCCCGAGTCTTTATTAGATTCAGCGTCAACATTCAAAAATTAAGTTTTTAAATGAGTTAGACTTTATGCCTCCATTTCTTGACCATTCTCCTCCAGCTACCTATCCTTCTACCCGCTAACCCTCTTCCTCTCCACTGCCGTCCACCCTCCTTCCTACCCTCCACCCTCCTCTCAACCCTCCTCTTCCCTACCCCCCTTCCCCTCCTTCCTACCCTCCACCCTCCTACCTATCCTCCTCCCCATTACCCCCTTCCTCTCCCCTACCCTCCACCCTCCCCACCACCACCTCTCATCTCCCTCTTTCAACATCACTTTCGCTTCCCTCCCTCTCCGGCCCTCTTTCCTCCCTCTCCACCCTCTTCCCTTCCTCTCCACCCCCTTCCCCCCTCTCCACCCCCTTTCCCCCCTCTCCACCCCTTTCCCCCTCATTTCCACCCTCCTTCCTTCCCTTTCCACCCCATTCCCCCCCACCTCTCTCCACCCCCCCTCCAGCAGCCTACCTCGTAAAATACGTGAAAGTGTTTGCTTATGATACAACATCTTCCTCAGCTCGCGGCCGTCAGCGTTAATAGGTGAGGATATAATTAACGGAGGGGTCACCTTAACCCCCCCCCCCCTCTCACCCTTCCTGCTTCACTCACTCACTCATCTCACTCACTCACATCAATACTCTTAATATATTATTCTATCCATAAATGCTTCGGATTCACGAGTCTGAATCTCTCGGGGGGTTCGTGGTTCAGAGGGAAGAGACGAACGGACTTTAGTAGTTAGCTGTACAATAATTCAAAGGTTTTTATATAATCCCGCCGAGTGTGACAAAGGAGTTAGAGACCATTGTGTATTAGAAACCATTGTGTATTAGCTTTATTCAGGTCGAGTTTATTCAGGGATAATGTATAATGTAGAATAAATAATGAAGTGTGTATGTAATGTTCTAACCCTTTGTGCAGCATTGTGTGTATACGGCCCAGTTGTTATTATTAGATCTTGTATAATTCCTCAGAAACACACAGGAGAGATGGGTGGGAATTTTTGTACAGCAGGAACCGTTCAACTTGAGAGCTTAAACGCGATTCCAGTGAAGAATTATTACCCTGATAAATTGACGTTTTGAGAAATAAAGTGTAAATAAGGAGGCAGCTCTGGGGGCTATGGTGAGCGCTGAGTGTTATATCCTGAATTGTTCTCCTGGGTGGGTGGGGGGGATGGGGGCCCTCTCCTTCATAACTCTATATCTGAGTCTTCTGGGGGGGGGGGGGGTGAGGGGATGGGGGCCCTCTCCTTCATAACTCTACATCCGATTCTCCTGGGGGGGGGGGGGGGGGGCCTCTCTCCTTCATAACTCTATATCCGATTTTTCTGGGGGGGGGGGGGAGGGGTGAGAGGGGATGGGGGCCCTCTCCTTCATAACTCTATATCTAATTCTCCTGGGGGGGGGGTGAGAGGGGATGGGGGCCCTCTCCTTCATAACTCTATATCTAATTCTTCTGGGGGGGGGGGCTCTCTCCTTCATAACTCTATATCCGATTCTTCTGGGGGGGGGGGTGAGAGGGGATGGGGGCCCTCTCTCCTTCATAACTCTATATATGAGTCTTCTGGGGGGGTGAGATGGGATGGGGGCCCTCTCTCCTTCATAACTCTATATATGAGTCTTCTGGGGGGGGGGTGAGAGGGGATGGGGGCCCTCTTCTTCATAACTCTATTTCTGATTCTTCTGGGGGGGGGGGTGAGAGGGGATGGGGGCCTTCTTCTTCATAATTCTATATCCGATTTTTCTGGGGGGGGGGGTGAGAGGGGATGGGGCCCTCTTCTTCATAACTCTATATCTGATTCTTCGGTGGGGGGCCCTCTTTCCTTCATAACTCTATATCTGATTCTTCTGGGGGGGGGGGGGTGAGAGGGGATGGGGGCCCTCTCTCCTTCATAACTCTATATATGAGTCTTCTGGGGGGGTGAGGGGATGGGGGCCCTCTTCTTCATAACTCTAAATATGATTTTTCTGGGGGGGGGGGTGAGGTGATGGGGGCCCTCTCCTCCAGAACTCTTTCTCCGATTAAGATAAAACAATTCTCTCCGTCTTTAGTGATGTCGATATAAGAACGTGTGCGGTCATTTATTATTTGGGCCGGACAGGTGACCACAAACTTTCAGCCACCAAAAGTGTGGAAAAAAAATCCCAAGAGAGGCACTGTCTCGCTCCCTGATCACGCCCTGGCACTAGTGGCTCCTTCTCTTGGCACTGTTGGCTCCACCTGGCACTGTTGGCTCAATCCCTTGGCACTGGTGACTCCTTCTCTTGGCACTGGTGGCTCCTTCTGGCACTAGTGACTCAATCCCTTGGCACTTGTGGCTCCTTCGCTGGTACTAGTGGCTGCTCCTGGTACTGGTGGCTCTTGGCACGAGTGACTCATTCCCCTGGCACTGTTGGCTCCTCCTGGCACTAGTGACTCAATCCCCTGGCATAGATGGCTCCTTCCCCTCTCAGTGATGGCTCCTTCGCCTGGCACTGATAGCTGCTCCTATCACTGGTGGTTCCTCTCTATGATATTAATTTAAGATGTGGCTTCTGTGTCAAGGTGTGGCTCCTGTGTGTCAAGATGTGGCTCCTCTGTGTCAAGATGTGGCTCCTCTGTGTCAAGATGTGGCTCCTTTATGACCACGCTCCCCGGTGGTAATATAATTCAGTTTTCTCTACACGGTCATAAACGGTCTTGTGTCTCGCTGGGGACGGAGAGAGAGAGACGAGGAACCAGCTGTTGTGGGCGTGGTGTTGGTGGTGTTTTGTGGGGGCTGCAGGTGTGGACTGTGGTGAATGTGGTGGGGTAGGTGGTGGTGGTAGTAGTGGTAACTGAATGATGGTAAGTAGTAGTAATGGTAGCACAGGGAGGCATGGTCTTGATTATGTCATTATGGTTTGGGTAAGATACGGTAAGATATTAACGGGGGGCCTCTAGGTGACATAATGTGTACTAGGTTATGGTAGATAATTATGGAGGTGACAGGTAGTGAGGAGGCTAATGTGGTGATAATGAGAACCTGGTGAATGATACTGGTGTTAGGGGGTTGGTGATATAGGGTGGTGAGACCACCAGGTGAGAGGTGATGTTTCAGACAGACAGACAGACAGACAGACAGACAGGTGTAATGAGGTTCGCTAACAGGTGTGGTGAATTGTGAATGGACAGAATGTTGACACAGTGAAACAAAGAGAGAGTCAATGGATGTGTGTGTGTGTGTGTGTGTGTGTGTGTGTGTGTGTGTGTGTGTGTGTGTGTGTCATGATGTGGAGGTCTGAGGAGATCACAATACACAGTTACTGAATGACTCCCCGCCTCTCGTGTCAAGTCTTCAAGGCGGCAGTAATTTTCTCAAAGGTGTTTTACCCAATGTGTATGTATAAAGACTTGGGAAATTATAGCAGAATTTTTTCCTAGTAAATTTATTAATTATTCAGCTATCACTTCACCTTCAGGAGGAAAACAGTTTGCAGGGTCGAGGTCTCTTAGGTCGGCGGCTTCAAAAGTTTCCTTGTGTCGTGAATAACCAGATTCATTGTTGTCTCTCAGCTGGTCTTGTTTATTCATCTTATTCATCACTCATGCGGCTCAAGACATGATACATACTCAAAAGGTTTTCTCTTTGATGTCAACTTGGGACTCTCTTTACTTAATGGACGAGTTACGAAGGTCATATTAAACAATAATTGGAAATTCTTTGGTGGAGACTTTAAACTCGTGTGGCGAGGGACTTATCTCCTGCAAAAAGCTCATCCACTCTTTGAAGCGGCACGTGTACCCAGGGCAGGCTGCTGAGGCTTCCCCTTGCAAGTTGGCGAAGAATTTTTCCTTTCTTTGACATCTTGCATGGCTGATATATATTCTTTATAATATATGCTGGGTTTTTTGTTCAGTGTTTTTCCCTTATAATGCAGATATATAATGTATTTTGTCTGTTTTTCCCTTGTAATAAAGAGGTAATATATATTTTTTTCATTTTTTCCCCGCTCTAATACATCGCTCACCTGGCCTCTTCGTATGTGGCAAATAATATAACGATAACATACAGTATGTCTCCGTTTACTACCTATGACGCATTCGTAAGACGTCTGAAGATTCTTATATCGAACTTGAAACTTAAAATACAAAATAATCACGTGAAGTTCGTTTTCTTCGGCGTGAACAACCCAAACCAGTGTAAACAAAATGTATCCCCCGGAATTATGTCTCATGAATGTTTAACAATAGCAGGAGACGTTGTAGTAATGAAAGCCCACAACATAACCCCGAATTAACGCTACAATACACTAATAAGACTAATAGGACCCACTTAACCTCCCCTCCCATCTCCCGTCCCTCCCTCCTCTCCGGGTTTCTATACCTTGCGAGGCGAAAGTAGAGCGAAAGAGAAATTCAAGTCTCGTTAATTCCTTGGAGAAGCGGCGACCTCTTTCATATTATTTCGTCACGATGAATGTAATTAATGGATCTTGCGAGTCTTTCAGAATGTGTAAAGTCTCCCTTGAATGGCTGAGTCTCGTCCTTAGCGCCCCCGAGGGAATGAATAACATGGGAAAAAAAAAATACACATCACCATCACACATCACCGGGTTTTTTGAGAGAGAGAGAGAGAGAGAGAGAGAGAGAGAGAGAGAGAGAGAGAGAGAGAGAGAGAGAGAGACACTTGCCTCGTCAACCCTGGAAAAATTAGATCCTCCCTAAAACCACTGATGACGTTTTTAGTTACACAGATCCGTCGTCTGGTACAACTCCTCCAAGACTTTACCCTCAGGGGCGTCTTGGAGTCCCGCACTTTCATCCTCGCCCTCAGCCAGTATCATTACCGTGACGTATTGCCTTTTGGTCTTCATTATTTGCATATCTAAGTATCTGATATTTTTTAATTTTTTTTTGACGCGAGAACGTACTGTAATATTCAAGTGACGTGTATATATGTATTGTCGACCCCTTCTACCTGGTGTCTGGGTGAGTGGGAAGGAGAGTGAGGGGAAGTTGAGGGGTCAGGGTTAGAGGGAGGGGAGAGTAAGGAGGAGGGGGAGATGGTTAGGGGAAGAGGGTGAGGGGGAAGGGTGAGAAGGGGCAGGGAGGAGGAAATGAGGAGAGGAGGGTCTGGGGGAAGGGTGGGAAGGAGCAGGGTGAGGGAGAAGCAGGTTGGGAGTGAGAAGGGAGAGGAGGGTGAGGGAGGGCCAGGTCTTGCTCGCTGTACCTAACCTCCTCAACTTGGCCCAAACTGTTGAAGGCTTGCGGCTGTGAGGTTTATTTACATATGGCCGGAGTTTCCGTCACCTGCCAGGCCTCCTGCTGATGTTGATGAAGCTCCCGCCTCCTCCTCCTCCACGTCTGCTTATGCTTTTCTCCCTGCTCAAGGCTTCTGCTTCTGCTGCTGGTGGTGCTGCTGTTGTTGATAATGATACTGATGCTACAGTCTCTATTGCTTCTCATTCTTGACTTTGTAATACTGTGTATGTATGTATGTATGTATGTATGTATGTATGTATGTATATGTATGTGTTCCTCTACCACACCAATCCCACCTACTCCATCTTTGCTTTACATTTAATCTCCCCCTCTTCATTTTTCTCCTCTTCTTCTTCCTCCTTCCCTCTTCCTTCATGTATCCTCCCCATCACCTCCTCCCCATCACCTCCTCCCCATCACCTCCTCCCCATCACCTCCCCATCACCTCCTCCCCATCACCTCCTCCCCATCACCTCCACCCCATCACCTCCTCCCCATCACCTCCTCCCCAGACCCCTCTCCACTCCCTTGCCTCCACCTCACCCACCACCCCAATTCCCAGGCCTCTCTCCCTCACTCCCCCCCCCAACCTTCCAACCCCCCTCTCCTATTTCAAAGCGTCACCCCGCCCTCTTCTACCCCCTCACCACACTCCCTCACCCCCTCACCACACTTCCTCACCCTCTCACTATACTCCCTCATCCCCTCACCACACTCCCTCATCCCCTCACCACATTCCCTCCCCCCGTCACCACACTCCCTCACCCCCTCACCACACTCCCTCACCACACTCCCTCACCCCCTCACCACACTCCCTCACCCCCTCACCACACTCCCTCACCCCCTCACCACACTCCCTCACCCCCTCACCACACTCCCTCACCACACTCCCTCACTCCCTCACCACACTCCCTCACCCTCTCACTATACTCCCTCATCCCCTCACCACACTCCCTCATCCCCTCACCACACTCCCTCATCCCCTCACCACACTCCATCACCCCCTCACCACACTCCCTCACCCCCTCACCACACTCCCTCACCCCCTCACCACACTCCCTCACCCCCTCACCACACTCCCTCACCCCCTCACCACACTCCCTCACCCCCTCACCACACTCCCTCACCACACTCCCTCACCCCCTCACCACCCTCACCACACTCCCTCACCCCCTCACCACACTCCCTCACTCCCTCACCACACTCCCTCACCCCCTCACCACACTCCCTCACTCCCTCACCACACTCCCTCACCCCCTCACCACACTCCCTCACTCCCTCACCACACTCCCTCACCCCCTCATCACACCCTCACCCCTCACCACACTCCCTCACCACACTCCCTCACCCCCTGACCACACTCCCTCACCCCCTCTTCACACTCCCTCACCACACTCCCTCACCCCCTCATCACACTCCCTCACTCCCTCTTCATCCTCGCCCCACACAAGCCCGTTCCCTCTACCCCCATAAACAACTCCCCACTCCTCAACACCTGCCCCCCATACTGACCTGGCCCTACCCTTCCTTCACTGACCTGGCCCTACCCTTCCTTTACTGACCTGGCCCTACCCTTCCTTCACTGACCTGGCCCTACCCTTCCTTCACTGACCTGGCCCTACCCTTCCTTCACTGACCTGGCCCTACCCTTCCTTTACTGACCTGGCCCTACCCTTCCTTCACTGACCTGGCCCTACCCTTCCTTCACTGACCTGGCCCTACCCTTCCTTCACTGACCTGGCCCTACCCTTCCTTCACTGACCTGGCCCTACCCTTCCTTCACTGACCTGGCCCTACCCTTCCTTCACTGACCTGGCCCTACCCTTCCTTTACTGACCTGGCCCTACCCTTCCTTCACTGACCTGGCCCTACCCTTCCTTCACTGACCTGGCCCTACCCTTCCTTCACTGACCTGGCCCTACCCTTCCTTTACTGACCTGGCCCTACCCTTCCTTCACTGACCTGGCCCTACCCTTCCTTCACTGACCTGGCCCTACCCTTCCTTCACTGACCTGGCCCTACCCTCCCTTCACTGACCTGGCCCTACCCTCCCTTCACTGACCTGGCCCTACCCTTCCTTCACTGACCTGGCCCTACCCTTCCTTCACTGACCTGGCCCTACCCTTCCTTCACTGACCTGGCCCTACCCCCCACCTTCACCGACCTGGCTCCCCCCCCCTTCATTAACCTACCCCCCTCCCCCCTTATGCCCCTTACAGCGAGAGTAACAGGGAACAGCGGCACACACACACACACAGCCGGAAGCTACAGCACACCCTCTTCCCCCTTTCTCTCCCCCCTCCCCCCTCCCCCCTTTTCCTCCTCCCCTTCCCCCCTTTTCCTCCTCCCCCCTTTTCCTCCTCCCCCTCCCCCTGTCAATTTATGCTGATTCATCCTCTTAAAATTTTGAAAAGACTTTGTCCCTGAGGCAAGTTTAAAGGGAAGTCATTATCTCATTATATTGTGCCATATCTCTCCTTATAGTCTAAGTAATGGAGACTTTGACCCTTGTCTGTTATTTTTATTGTGATTGGTGGATATTTTTTTATTGCGTATGTGTGATTGGTGGACTACTTGCATGGCTTTTTTTGTGTGATTGGTGGATTCATTTTATTGCCTGTGTGTGATTGGTGGTTAAATTGCATCGTACGTAATGTGTTTGGTCATGGGACTTACAGAATTAAGGTGTCGTACTCAGGGTATTTAATTTTGTACTCAGGGTGGTAAATTATTCTTACTCACTAAATTAATTCACTATACTCAGGGATTTGGCAAGGGGTTAATTCACTGTACCCAAGGTGTTGGGAACGTACTCAGGGGTTAATTCATTGTACTCAAGGTTTTGGGAACGTACTCAGGGGTTAATTCATTGTACTCAAGGTGTTGGGAACGTGCTCAGGGGTTAATTCATTGTACTCAAGGTTTTGGCAAGGTACTCAGGGGGTTAATTTACTGTACTCAAGGTGTTGGCAACGTACTCATCGGATTAATTCACTGTACTCAAGGTGTTGGCAACGTACTCAGAGGATTAATTCACTGTACTCAAGATGTTAGTCTCGTACTCTTGGATAAATTCATGTTTTATTGTAGTGTCCTGATCTGATAATATAAAACTATTGTATTCGCTTATTTTTGTTATTTTATCTAATATTTTTAATACACTGTGTCGTTCAATAACCTTTTTTTTTTTGTTTCCAATTTTGTTGTTGTCGAATTTGTTTGTATTTATTTGTGTGTGTGATTTGTATTTATTTTTTTGTTTTATGTAATTTATAGCTATATTTTTTTTTATTTCCGTATGAATACTTTTTATATATCCTACGTTTTTGTTGTTTTTTTTTCGTATTTTTTTCGTATTTTTTGTGTCGTATTTTTGTCGTATTTTTTTTCATATTTTTTTCGTCGTATTCTTTGTCGTATTTTTTTTATCGTATTTTTGTCGTAATTTTTTCTTCGTATTTTTTCGTATTTTTTGTCGTATTATACTAATGTGTTTTTAGGGTTTTTTTTTTTTCAAGTTACAGGTGTTTAATTAACACCTCGTCTTACCTTATATTTACTAATCATTATAGTACCAAGCAAGACACACGACGTCTCTCCATGTGGTGACGTCGGTAATGTGATGACGTCGGTAGTGTGATGACGTCGGTAGTGTGATGACGTTGGTAGTTCAGTGTTATGATCGTGGACGAGTGGCCGCTGGGTCATGCCGTTCAGGTCGTGTTATGACTGTGGTAATATTTCTCCCCGAGTTGATCTTTGTTGTCGTTCGTTCGTTGTGTTCCTCCGTTGTGTTCGTTCGTTGTGTTCGTCCGTTGTGTTCGTTCGTTGTGTTCGTTCGTTGTGTTCGTTTTCTCTTCGCTCTCCCGTACACTGACCCTTCGATATGGGCGACGACCTTCATATACCTGACATTTGTGGCGGAGCGAAATAATAATAATAATAATAATAATAATAACTAGATAAATAAATGAATAAATAATAATAAATAAAAATAAATAATTAGATAAATAATAAAATAGAGAGCCTGGAGGATCTATAAATGAATGGGATGTATAGCGTGACTGCGATGCTCTTTTGTCCCTTACGTTTATATTCTGATGCACAGGAATAAACAACTGAAATATGGGAGTTACAGAGAAGGTATTTGTAATGGATAACCTGTAGAGTAGCCCCTAACTTATTTCACCTGACCTGACCTGACCTGACCTGACCTGACCTAGCTTAGCCTGACCTGACCTGACCTTACCTGACCTAACACTCCAAGTAGCGTTATGGTGTCTAATCTTCAAGTGATTTTTTTTTAATTATATGATTTAATAGGTAATTTTTTTGCACTTTTTCATTTTCTTCCCACCCCTCCAGGCCCCCTCCAACCCCTCCAGGCTCCCCTCCACCCTTCCAGGACCCCTTCCATCCTTCCAGAAGAGATCCCTCCCCCACTCTTCCAGCACAGCCCCTCCACCCCTCGAGGACAGCCCCTCACCCCTCCAGGAGCCCCCCCTCCACCCCTCCAGGACAGCCCCTCACCCCACCAGGAGCACCCCCCTCCACCCCTCTAGAACCCTCCTCCACCCCTCCAGGAGCACCCCCTCCACCCCTCGAGGACAGCCCCTCCACCCCTCGAGGACAGCCCCTCACCCCTCCAGGAGCCCCCCCTCCACCCCTCCAGGACAGCCCCTCACCCCTCCAGGAGCACCCCCCTCCACCCCTCTAGAACCCTCCTCCACCCCTCCAGGAGCCCCCCTCCACCCCTCCAGGACAGCCCCTCACCCCTCCAGGAGGCCCCTCCACCCCTCCAGGACAGAACCCTCCACCCCTCTAGAACCCTCCTCCACCCCTCCAGGAGCCCCCCCTCCACCCCTCCAGGACAGCCCCTCACCCCTCCAGGAAGCCGCTCCACCCCTCCAGGACAGCCCCTCACCCCTCCAGGAGGCCCCTCCACCCCTCCAGGACAGAACCCTCCACCCCTCTAGAACCCTCCTCCACCCCTCCAGGAGCACCCCCTCCACCCCTCAAGGAGAGTCCCTCCACCCCTCCAGAACCCTCCCCCACCCCTCCAGAACCCTCCTCCACCCCTCCAGAACCCTCCCCCACCCCTCCAGAACCCTCCCACACCCCTCCAGAACCCCCCCTTCCACCCCTCCAGAACCATCCCCCACCCCTCCAGAACCCCCCTCCAGAACCCCCCCCCACCCCTCCAGAACCCTCCCCCACTCCTCCAGAACCCTCCCCCACTCCTCCAGAATCCCCCTTCCACCCCTCCAGAACCATCCGCCACCCCTCCAGAACCATCCCTCACCCCTCCAGAACCCTCCCCTATCCCTCTAGAACCCTCCCCCCACCCCTCCAGAACCCTCCCCCATGTCTCCAGCCCCCTCCCCCACTCCTCCAGAACCCTCCCCACCCCTCCAGAATCCTCCCACACCCCTCCAGAACCCCCTTCCACCCCTCCAGAACCATCCCCCACCCCTCCAGAACCCCCCTCCAGAACCCTCCCCTATCCCTCTAGAACCCTCCCCCACCCCTCCAGAACCCTCCCCCACTCCTCCAGAACCATCCCCCACCCCTCCAGAACCCCCTTCCACCCCTCCAGAACCATCCACCGCCTTTCCAGAAACCCCTCCAGAACCCTCCCCTATCCCTCTAGAACCCTCCCCCACCCCTCCAGAACCCTCCCCTATCCCTCTAGAACCCTCCCCCACTCCTCCAGAACCATCCCCCACCCCTCCAGAACCCCCCTCCACCCCTCCAGAACCCTCCTCGACCTCTCCAGAACCCTCCTCCACCCCTCCAGAACCCTCCCACACCCCTCCAGAACCCTCCCCCACCCTCCAGAACCCTCCCCCACCCCTCCAGAACCCTCCCCCACCCCTCCTGAACCCTCCCACACCCCTCCAGAACCCTCCTCCACCCCTCCAGAACCCTCCTCCACCCCTCCAGAACCCTCCCCCACCCCTCCAGAACCCCCCTCCACCCCTCCAGAACCCTCCCCTATTCCTCTAGAACCCTCCCCCACCCCTCCAGAACCCTCCCCCACCCCTCCAGAACCTTCCCCCATCCCTCCAGAACCTTCCCCCATCCCTCCAGAACCCTCCCCCACCCCTCCAGAACCCTCCTCCACCCCTCCAGAACCCCTCCACCCCTCCAGAACCCTCCCCTATCCATCTAGAACCCTCCCCCACCCCTCCAGAACCCTCCCCCATGTCTCCAGACCCCTCCCCCACTCCTCCAGAACCCTCCCCACCCCTCCAGAATCCTCCCACACCCCTCCAGAACCCTCCCCCACCCCTCCAGAACCCTCCCCCACTCCTCCAGAACCCTCCCCCACTCCTCCAGAATCCCCCTTCCACCCCTCCAGAACCATCCGCCACCCCTCCAGAACCATCCCTCACCCCTCCAGAACCCTCCCCTATCCCTCTAGAACCCTCCCCCACCCCTCCAGAACCCTCCCCCATGTCTCCAGACCCCTCCCCCACTCCTCCAGAACCCTCCCCACCCCTCCAGAATCCTCCCACACCCCTCCAGAACCCCCTTCCACCCCTCCAGAACCATCCCCCACCCCTCCAGAACCCCCCTCCAGAACCCTCCCCTATCCCTCTAGAACCCTCCCCCACCCCTCCAGAACCCTCCCCCACCCCTCCAGAACCATCCCCCACCTCTCCAGAACCCCCTTCCACCCCTCCAGAACCATCCCCCCACCCACTCCAGAACCCTCCCCTATCCCTCTAGAACCCTCCCCCACCCCTCCAGAACCCTCCCCTATCCCTCTAGAACCCTCCCCCACTCCTCCAGAACCATCCCCCACCCCTCCAGAACCCCCCTCCACCCCTCCAGAACCCTCCTCGACCTCTCCAGAACCCTCCTCCACCCCTCCAGAACCCTCCCACACCCCTCCAGAACCCTCCCCCACCCCTCCAGAACCCTCCCCCACCCCTCCAGAACCATCCCCCACCCCTCCAGAACCCTCCCCCATCCCTCCAGAAGCCTCCTCCACCCCTCCTGAACCCTCCCCCACCCCTCCAGAACCTTCCTCCACCCCTCCAGAACCCTCCCCTATCCCTCTAGAACCCTCCCCCACCCCTCCAGAACCCTCCCCCACCCCTCCAGAACCTTCTCCCATCCCTCCAGAACCCTCCCCCATCCCTCCAGAACCCTCCTCCACCCCTCCAGAACCATCCCCCACCCCTCCAGAACCCTCCCCCATCCCTCCAGAACCCTCCCCCATCCCTCCGGAACCCTCCTCCACCCCTCCTGAACCCTCCCCCACCCCTCCAGAACCCTCCCCACTCCTCCAGAACCCTCCCCACCCCTCCAGAACCATCCCCCACCCCTCCAGGACAGAACCCTCCCCCACCCCTCCAGAACCCCCCTCTACCCCTCCAGAACCCCCCTCTACCCTCCAGAACTCCCCCCCACCCCTCCAGAACCCTCCCCACTCCTCCAGAACCCTCCCCACCCCTCCAGAACCATCCCCCACCCCTCCAGGACAGAACCCTCCCCCACCCCTCCAGAACCCCCCTCCACCCCTCCAGAACCCCCCCTCTACCCCTCCAGAACTCCCCCCCACCCCTCCAGAACCCTCCCACACCCCTCCAGAACCATCCCCCACCCCTCCAGAACCCTCCTCCACCCCTCCAGAACCCCCCTCCACCCTCCAGAGCCCCCCCCCCTCCACCCCTCAGGACAGCCCCTCACTTTGATTAGCTTAACTAACCTAGGCTGTTGGGGGAGGGAAAGTGTTTGATGGTCTTTAACGAATGTGTTTGGGTTTTGTTGATTCTCTCAGGGCGGATAAACTCTTCCCTCTTGTAAAGGTTTTGGCTCCAGTTTGGTTCCCGGAACATTTTCTTGGCCGCTCGCTCCTGAAGTATTATACGTAACCAGTTCTTTTACACCACAAGTTGTTTATCTTAGGACGACCAAGTTAAAATGTCGGGAGGAAGAGGTGAAACAGGGAGTCAGAATATTAACATAGCAAGATAATAATAATAATAATAATAATAATAATAATAATAATAATAATATTTTCCCCTTTAAAAAAATTGGACTTTTCCACTGACTCAGAAAATGTAAACACGTAAACTCATCCTCTAGAATATTATTAATTCTCTTTCCGGGATGAAACTTTTAATAGATCTTTCCTTTGATGTGAATTTGATAGTTTCTGAAATATTGCTGTGGTGTTTTTCTTCAGTAGTGTTTTAGTGGTAGGTAATGAGTGAGTGAGTGAGTGAGTGAGTGAGTGAGTGAGTCAGGCAGTGAGTGAGTGAGTCAGTGAGTCAGTGAGTGAGTGGCAAGTGATGAGTGAGTGAGTGTTACTAAACCCTTCCTCGTGTTATATAAAATATTACTCTAATTAACAAGAGGACAACATAAGGCAAAAATGCTATTGAATATATATTTTATTATTGTTTTAATGCCCCGTTAAGTCAATACGCTATTATTATTTTTTTTGGTTTACTTTTATTTTTGAAGATTTACCAAGAGTGTATTTCCTCCTCTGGGCTACGACTGTTTTTGTGTCATGTTTATATGAGGAGTTAAAAATCCTGGCGAGTTTTAAATGACAATGTATAGTTATGTCGAGGGCTTGTCTTTACAGAGCGATACAAAACCTTAGAGAATTGGTAAGAACAGCCTGGGAATGTTTGGGGTGGAGGGCTGTGGTCGCCAACCCTCAGAGAATGTTTGGGGTGGAGGGCTGTGGTCGCCAATCCTCAGAGAATGTTTGGAGTGGAGGGCTGTGGTCGCCAATCCTCAGAGAATGTTTGGAGTAGAGGGCTGTGGTCGCCAACCCTCAGAGAATGTTTGGGGTGGAGGGCTGTGGTCGCCAATCCTCAGAGAATGTTTGGAGTGGAGGGCTGTGGTCGCCAACCCCCAGAGAATGTTTAGAGCGGAGGGCTGTGGTCGCCAACCCCCAGAGAATGTTTGGAGTAGAGGGCTGTGGTCGCCAACCCTCAGAGAATGTTTGGGGTGGAGGGCTGCGGTCGCCAACCCTCAGATTGACGGAATATTCTAAAGTCTTATCTCTCGGTGATCCCAGAGAGATATATGTTAGAGAGTTATTTAATTGTGCTCCACGATCTCTTTATCTCTTTCTGGTCGTGTGTGTGTGTGTGTGTGTGTAACATAGATGGCTCTGAGATGCGACGTGGGTGGTGCTGAGGGGAACTGAGAGGGCGAGCTTTGTACTGAGATGGATGAGGCTGGTGCTAGGAAGTGCTGAGGGGGTGATGCTGAGAATAGTGGTGATATCCAGGCTGAATGTTACAGGGTGGGGGAGGGATGAGAGGGGAAGGGAGGGTAAGGGAGGGATGAGAGGGGAAAGGAGGGTACAAATAATCAGGAGGCGCCTCTTCCTGGGCAGGTGGAGCCCAGCTGTGGGTGACGCAGGTGACCGCCGACCATTACCTCAGTCCACCCTTGAGCTCATCGCCCTTACAGGTAATCTCATCGCCCCCTCCCCTTCCTCTTCCCCTCCCTCCCCCCCTACCACTCCCTCTCCCCCAACCACTACCAGGTAACTTTCACACTGCCACTATTTTTAAAGAGACAATCACAGGTATGTCAGGGTGCTCAGTGGGGGATGGGACCTTAATCTACAGGCTCGACCAACAACCGGGTATAGCCAATTTATTTTTGTTCAGTAAGAGAGAGACAAAAGGTTCTGGACAGATGTCTCTTCCTTGTAGCTTATCCGTGAGACAGAAATCAGGGTTCACATTCTCAAGGGATTTGTACAAGTTAACTATCTCTCTCTCTCTCTCTCTCTCTCTCTCTCTCTCTCTCTCTCTCTCTCTCTCTCTCTCTCTCTCTCTCTCTTGAGTGAGAAACAGATATCGCCTCTAGTTACGGTATAGTCTTGATACAATTACGACGCCATTTACGAGACAAATTTAACGTGTGTGTGTGTGTGTGTGTGTGTGTGAGAGAGAGAGAGAGAGAGAGAGAGAGAGAGAGAGAGAGAGAGAGATGATTTAAAGTGTTATTAACATATTTTTCTATCTGTTTTCAGGTAACTGTTGTGTTTGTTCTGGAGAGCCACGGCGGCGGTGAAGAGCCATAGACTGAGTGAGTAACTTTGGCTCCTCGCTGACAGGAAGCTGATGCATGACGTGGGTGGGTTGGTTTGGATGGGAGGGAGAGGGTGTAGGTGGGTGTGGGGATGGGAGGGAGAGGGTGTGGGTGGGTGTGTGGGTAGAGGAGGGTGTGGGTTGTCAGACGGGATTCCCTTGTGCATTACGTCACCTCCTATTGTGTTTAACTTCATCTGTCTGTACTGTACGTTATGTATGGTGATCATGGTGTTATGCATAGTTATGGGTGTCGTGTAGTTATGGGTGTCGTGTAGTTATGGGTGTCGTGTAGTTATGTTGTTTGCCACGGGTGTATGTTGCCGACTGAATAATTATGTTGCAGAAGGAATAATGTTTTTGCTGACGTCTCGTATGTGTTGCTGACGTCATATACATTCTTACCCTCATATAGATGTGTGTGTGTGTGTGTGTGTGTGTGTGTGTAACGGATATACCTGGCGACCATAGGTGACGTAGTGGAGTAGTAGACGTGTGTGTGTGGGGGGGGGGGTATACCTGGCAACCGTAGGTGACGTGGTGGAGTAGTAGACGTGTGTGTGGGGGGGGGGGGGGGGGCAGGCGTCGTGTTACGGGACGGGCGCGGGTGAGGTTATTAATAAAGTGAGGGAGATGGTGCCCCCTCACTTCCCGGACACCTCGCTGTTTTCCCTACAAATAAACACTCAGGGGTAAAAGTCCACCAGCAAACAAGAAGTGTTTTTAACTAAGGGGTGTCATAGCCCTGGTTTTTATCTCCCGAGTTTGTTTTGGAGGAGCTTCTTCAGGATCCATCAAAGGGGAGAGGGAAGGGGAGGCGGCAGTTTATTGTTACACACCAAATGGTCTTGTAGCCAACACTGTTAGTATTTTTCAGCTTTATTTTAGTGAGAACTTTTGGTTATATACTGTACTCCCGTTCTCTTATTGCTGTTTCCTTGCAACGAATAAAATAGTGCATTGCAAGCTACTGGATGTCTGTATGTTGGGGAGGGAGGGGGGGGGAGATTACGTTCATTTCGTTAAAACAATAATTCATGGCTGTGTGCGTTATGGCGAGGACCGCTGTCGTAGTCACCCAAATATCGTATTGTGGAAAACTTTATTTTTAAACTTTTCGATATATAGTGTTGGATGCGCTGGTCACACGGTGTACAATCAGCGCCTCTTTTCACGGACCGCGAGAGTTACAGTCAGTTTGTGTGTTCATCCTTGTGTTTTAGAGCTGTTAGTTGGCAGAGTCTGGCCACCACTTACTGTACAGGCGGCCCTCCTCCCTGTGGTGGACCTTCCCTCCCCGTGCACCTGCCCTCCTTCCCTCCACCCTTCCCTGTGGTGAGCCCTTCCTCTCTCCCTGTGTACTAGGGTGTGTCAATTTTGTCAACATGTTAAAAATCAAATTTGGTAGTCAAAATATTGTGCCTCTTTATGTCTAAACTTGAGATTAGCAAACAAAAATGAATTGAAATAACCCTCACCTACATCAATTATACCTTAAAGTTTCAAATATCAGTATTTCAACAAATTAATGAGACTTGATTAGAATTATTCACTTGATAATAACTAATCTCATGTAAGCATATGGATTATGGAGTATTTTATGGTTCTATAGCTTGTGTACAATATGCATGTCAGAACATGAACAGGCTCTCCGTGTGGGACAGTTTAATTCTTGTTTTGACTTGTACCAAGCGTGAGGATAAGGCGCCCGGCTCACTCTCCTTCTAGATATCATAGACGGTGGTTTGCTCTCATTGCACTTGCACCTACTCTACCAGACGAATTCTACATTTTAATTATTGTAAGTAGGGCATATTGATTGTCGCAGTTACTTATATCATTGTATAAAACATTATGTTCTAAGAAATTATTATGTTATTTCTGTTACAGCATTTTTGATAAACAAATTGATATTTTTTGAAACAACAATTGAATTATGAAACATTGAAATATTTTTCTATTTGTCAGATAGTGTGAAGATGTCAAAATTGAAGACAAGAAGTCAGTTGTCAACCCACTTGAGCCTGCTAGTTGGTAAAGGGAAGGAGCTTCCTGTATCAGAACTTCCAACAGTGAGAGACATGCTAAGATTAGGGTTACTCCTTCGAGAAAAAAATGCAAAGGACAG
Source organism: Homarus gammarus (assembly GCA_958450375.1). Classification (NCBI taxonomy): domain Eukaryota; kingdom Metazoa; phylum Arthropoda; class Malacostraca; order Decapoda; family Nephropidae; genus Homarus; species Homarus gammarus. Next base: position 703,673 of record CAUDMG010002111.1, read on the forward strand.
AAGGAACTATACAGATAAAGAACTCATAAATGACATGATAGTCCCTCTTCTGCATCAATGGACAAAAGCTAATGCACTATTCAAACCACCTGTGATTAATCAGTGTCGAACTATTGAGCTAAAACTAACGAAATTATGGCACAAAGCAGTTGAAACATCACTTGGTAAAGGAAACTTGGCCAGGAAAAATGAATTTCTGCACACACTTGATACTCTGTTTGACATTTTGACCTGCAAGTGCTCCATACAATTATGTTCTGAATCCAACTGTTCTCACTCAGGTAAGAGAGAAAATAATTCCCACATTGATTGTGGTTGTCCTCGTGAAAAGAAGATCCCTGTTTTAGAGCTTGAATTTATAAAGGCACAGAGGACAAAGGCAGTAGGCCAAGGAAGTATGCAAATGGGTTCAATAGATTATTCAGAAACAAAGAAGCAGATTGCTAATGCCAAGAAGAGAGAACAAATCCGAGAGAGGGAACAAAAGAAGAAAATGAAGAGTGAAGAAGCCATCCAAAGAGAGGAAGAGCTGTGTCAAGATGTTTATCACTTCTTTGATAGTTCTTCTGATGAACAGGAAGCAACATCAGATGATAGTTCCAAAGAGCCATCTGAACCTTTACCAAAGAAAATGAAATACAACACAAGAAATATTTCAAACATTGCTTTAGCTAGTATTCGCCACCATGCTGGACTTCGTGAGGCTGCAGAAATTGCAACTGCCGCTTGGATAGATGCAGGCCTCATCAGCCGAGAGGATGTATCTTTGGTGATAGATCATAATAAAATTAGAAGAGCACAAGAAAAAATAATGAAGGAAATATCTGATCAGCATGAAAAAGATTTAAGCGAGGGAGGGCTCTCCTGTCTTTTGTTTGATGGAAGAATAGATGACACAAAAGTTTTGCTAGAAGTAGAGGGAGTGAACAGAAAGTTTCCAGGTCTCATCAAAGAAGAACACTACTCTGTCTGTTCTGAGCCTGGTGGTCGGTTTTTGTTTCACTTTGCTCCCGAAACTGAAGTAGAAGGGAAGAAACATGCAGAGGTCATTGCTGATCATATTTTATGTTGGGTTCAGGAGAGAGGACTTGGCAGTTCACTGCAGGCTGTTGGTGGAGATTCAACTGCAGTGAACACCGGATGGCAGGGGGGTGTAATGACGCATTTAGAGAAAAAACTAGGAAGAAGACTTGTTTGGATTGTATGTGATTTACATACAGGCGAGCTACCTCTTCGTCATCTCATCCAGGAACTTGATGGTCCTACAACGAGCAACAACAAGTGGTCAGGTCCCCTTGGCATCATGCTGGATGAAGCAACACAACTAGAAATAAATACAACCTTTCCAAAGGTCGAAGTTGGCCCTCCCCTTCCGGCGTTGTCTGAAGGAGTCATCAAAGATCTCAGCACAGATCAATCCTATGCTTATCGTATTGCCCAAGCAATAAGATCAGGAGAAGTGCCTCAGTCATTGGCTCTCTTGGAGATTGGACCTGTCAGTCACAGCCGTTGGTTAACTACAGCTCTTCGTTTCTGCAGGATTTGGATTTCCAAACACGAATTGAAGGGCAAAGTGCTGAAGAATTTGAGGTTAATTGTTGAATTTATTATTGGAGTTTATCTTCCCCAGTGGTTTAGTGTGAAACTTAATCCTATGTGGGTGGATGGGCCCAATCACCTTTTGTTTCAATTGCAGCTAGTAAGAACACAGAGGAAGGTAGTGAGGGACATCGTGTTACCTGTGGCAAGAAGGTCCGCTTGGTATGCTCGATCAGAAGCAGTTTTGCAAGCAATGCTTTGCAGTCAATGTACCAATCTCCGAACCGAGGCTGTAGAAGTCATTCTAAAGATTAGAGGAACGCTAATAGATGACGACCAGTTGGGAGACTGTTCGTTTCATTCAAGAAAAGTTCCCCCAATAAACGTCAATGCCACCAAATTGTCAGAATTGGTTGACTTGAGTTTGGAAGTCTTAGAGCCACCATTGACAACAAGTCTAACTAGCCAAGAATTGAGAAACCTTAAAGAGACTCCAATGCAGGTGCCGAAGTGGCCTTCCCACACTCAAAGTGTGGAGAGATGTGTGAAAATGGTCACAGAAGCAGCGGGCCATGTTTACAGCCACGAGAGGCGAGAAGGTTACATCAAAGCACAAATAGCAAGCAGACTACTGATGACAAGAAACCAAAGCAAAGAGAGTATGAAGGCATTGGTTACTTTCAAATAGACTACGGATAATAAAATATAATAATTTGAAACTTGAAACAGTAACATGTGTGCAAACCCTGGTTATGTTATAAATTCACAAATATGTACATTTAAAAATCCATTTGATGTAGGTAGGACTTATTATAAAAAAAAATTTATGCCAGAATATTGTTTTGCATGCTTAAAGACTACAATAAATTGCTACCAAATTACTCGATTTTCAATTTAGCCAGTTCACCCCCTAAATTGACACACCCTACTGTGTACCCTTCCTCCTTGTTGGTCGCCTTGGTCATCACCTTATTACCAGACAGACAAGTCACCATACACCAGACATTATAATTACTACATTCATTCCTTAATCAGGTTATGTCCCCAGGTACACAGACATGTCCCCAGGTACACAGATACGTCGCCAGGTACACGGATATGTCCCCAGGTACATAGATACGTCCCCAGGTACACAGATACGTCGCCAGGTACACAGATATGTTCCCAGGTACACAGGTATGTCACCAAGTGCACAGGTATGTCCCCAAGTACATAGATATGTCCCCAGGTACATAGATATGTCCCCAGGTACACAGATATGTCTCCAATTACACAGATATGTCCCCAGGTACACAGGTATGTCACCCAGGTACGTAGATATGTTCCCAGGTACACAGATATGTCCTCAGGTACACAGGAATGTCCCCAGGTACACAGATATGTCTCCAATTACACAGATATGTCCCCAGGTACACAGATGTGTCCCCAGGTACACAGATATGTTCCCAGGTACACAGGTATGTCCCCAGGTGCACATATAGGCCCCAGGTGCACAGATATGTGCCCAGGTACACAGATATGTCCCCAGGTACACAGATATGTCTCCAATTACACAGATATGTCCCCAGGTACACAGGTATGTCCCCAGGTACATAGATATGTTCCCAGGTACACAGATATGTCTTCAGGTACACAGGTATGTCCCCAGGTACATACATACTGTAGATATGTTCCAAGGTACACAGATATGTCCCCAGGTACACCGATATGTTCCCAGGTACACAGATATGTTCCCAGGTACACAGATATGTCCTCAGATACACAGGTATGTCCCCAGGTACATACATAGATATGTTCCAAGGTACACAGATATGTCCCCAGGTACACCGATATGTTCCCAGGTACACAGGTATGTCCCCAGGTACACAGATATGTCCCCAGGTACACAGATATGTTCCCAGGTACACAGGTATGTCCCCAGGTACACAGATATGTCCCCAGGTACACCGATATGTTCCCAGGTACACAGATATGTCCCCAGGTACACAGGTATGTCTCCAGGTACACAGATATGTCCCCAGGTACACAGGTATGTCTCCAGGTACACAGATATGTTCCCAGGTACACAGGTATGTCTCCAGGTACACAGATATGTTCCCAGGTACACAGGTATGTCTCCAGGTACACAGATATGTCCCCAGGTACACAGGTATGTCTCCAGGTACACAGATATGTTCCCAGGTACACAGGTATGTCTCCAGGTACACAGGTATGTCTCCAGGTACACAGGTATGTCTCCAGGCACACAGGTATGTCTCCAGGCACACAGGTATGTCTCCAGGTACACAGGTATGTCCCCAGGTGCATACATAGATATGTTCCAAGGTACACAGATATGTCCCCAGGTACACCGATATGTTCCCAGGTACACAGATATGTCCCCAGGTACACAGATATGTTCCCAGGTACACAGATATGTTCCCAGGTACACAGGTATGTCTCCAGGTACACAGATAAGCCATGAAATTGGTATTTTTAAGGAGAAAAGTTTTTGAGAGATAAGTTAGTTTCTACCATATACTATACTGTAGATCATATAGTTTTAGTGTAACTCATTGAATTTTTTCTTTATATTAATTGAGTTAATGAAATTGTAATTCTATGAGACGTGAACATCATTTTATATCTGACGGCTCTGTTCATATTTTTTTTTCCACTCATACTAAATATTCCTCAAACGCATACGACCTGTAGTCATTCCTCACCAACCTACCACCCATCTAGCGTCCTGTAAGACACCTTCCTCGACATACCCACTTTCTTCCATCTCAAAATCATTATTATTATTATTATTATTATTATTATTCATGACTCATTGGGTTATCACTCCAGATTTGTGGCTCCTCTTACTGTCTCAAGGGGCATCACCACACAACTTGTTTTCTGTGTTAGCCGAGGAGGTAATGTTGTCGCCGCCTCACCCGTGACTTAAGAGTGGTGGAGGCGGGCGGGGCCACCACCTATTTTTCCCTAGTTAATGAGTATTCTTACACTACTCTGAATGTGGGTCGTGGAATCTCTCTCTCTCTCTCTCTCTCTCTCTCTCTCTCTCTCTCTCTCTCTCTCTCTCTCTCTCTCTCTCTCTCCTGTGACTGGAGGCTGCTCAACTGTACTGACTTCACTGGCTTGATAGGTTAAGTACGTTTGATGCTGAACTAAAGAGTTTTAGCGCAGACTTAGGATTGATGGTAGTGACGAGAGATAGAGTGTGTACCCTCGCTTCAGAGATGTAGAATAATATTTTATAATAATATCATAATTGTTATACATAAACTCAGAACAGTAAAACTCTTGCTTTGTGATGTCATTTGCGGTGGATTTACTGGACCTCATGACCGTGTGTGTGTGTGTGTGTGTGTGTGTGTGTGTGTGTGTGTGTGTGTGGCCTTCACTACTGCACCGTGTAATACATCACGGAACACTGGCTTCATCATAATGCCATTATGGTGTTTGTCACAGCTGCGGGGGCTGTGTCACAACATGGATGCCGTCTGTCATAGTGCTTACAGTACCTGCTGATTAACTCACCTCCCTTAACATTAATTGACTATTATCATGTATGTGTAGATTTAATTAAGTTTATCTCGTGTTAATGCGGGTCTTTGGTGCAGCTGCCGGGGTAAAACTGGGTGAAGTAATCATTTAATTACTACCATCATGTCACTTCATTACACATGAGTGGCACACAGGCTCGGTAAAGAACACACAAGAGCAACGTCATCAACATCAAACGCTCGCCTCTTCCTGTGTCAGAGAGCTGCAATATCTGGACATTTTCCTACTAATGAGACAACACGGCAGCCAACAGCAGCAGCAGCCTCTCCCACTCATCTTAGCTGCCGTCTCTCTCATCCACGGTGACTCCTCTTATGAAGATTTTAATATGGAATAATGGAAATGTTTTTGTTCGTGACTCTTTGATGCGAATTCTTTCACCACGCACGCACGCACTCACACATGCATGCACGCACACGCAACATACACACCCACTCCCACATACACGAGATGCCGATGGCTACTGTCCCCTGTTTAATGATGTGTGTCCAGGGGCTGTGGTGATGACTCGAGTATTCCTCCTGCAGGACTGACTGGGAGAAAATAACTCAAATACTTATTGTTTCGAGTCTAGGTGTAACTCAAGTAACTGTTTTAAATCAAGGATAAATCTACTATTTGTTGTTGTTAGTCGAAGGTTAATTGTTGTTTTGGATGATGAGGTAAATAAAACAACTGTATGGACAATGAGTTTATTTTCAACCCCTATAGTCGTCGGTTAGATCGAGGGTGACTTAGCGGAGAGGTCATAAGCTGAGGAATAGTGTCTTACCAACTCGGGTTTGTGAGTGAAGAGATGCATGATAGGTCGAGTGTTTACCTCAGCATGTGTGTTGTTACCCAGAAAGGCCAGAAAATAGTTGGTATATTCAGGTCTTGAAGTTCTGAGTGGTGAAGTTCTTGGTGGAGGAGTAACTTTAGCACATTAGGTTCTGCGTCAAATGGTGTCAAGGGTTAACTGTTAACACTACTTGTTCTGCTTGGACAGGTGTGTGTGTGTGTGTGTGTGTGTGTGTGTGTGTGTGTGTGTGTGTGTTTTGAGAGTGCCAGCCACGCCCCTTGGGACCTGGCAGGAGGGGTGACTGCGGCATCCACCACCTGCTCTACTAATCCCTCGCCCTTTGTTCCATGGTACATGTTAAAGCTGACAGAGCCTTGGTTCCTGTTCACGTCAGACAATAATGCATGGTATTTAATAACCTCTTCTCCCTCCCCCTACCTCCTCCCCCCCCACCCCTACCTCCTACCCCCAACCCCTATCCCTCCCCCCACCCCCTATCCCTATCCCCTCCCCTCTCCCCCCTCTCCTCCGTGCCCAGGATTTGCATGGTGGAGTCGTGGAGTTACCATTCTCAGATACGGTCTTCACTAAGCCTCCCAGACCAGCCCCATTTGTCAGCCAAGCCCAAAACCAATAAAGGATATCAGGTTACTGACCACACCATACCCACGGGAGAATAGGGTCACACCACCTCAGATCATGGGAGTAGTTAACCCTCATAACCACCCCTTATGACCACCCCATACTTAACAACCTCCTATAACCACCCTCACAGGACGAATATGGGGTTCACAATAAACTAGCTCCTGTCCGCGGCAAAATTCAAATTCCTCTTAACCTCCCCCCCCCCCCCATAATCATCCTCATAACCAACCCCTCATAACCACCCCTCATAACCACCCCCTCATAACCACCCCCTCATAACCACCCCCTCATAATGGCATGTGTAGCCTCCATCCTCACCTGTATAACGTCACCTCCACTGCGGTGTTTGGATGACGTGGTATATGGTGACTCCCACTTCCTTGACTAATGGTCGTTAATAATCTCTTCTCATCCACTCATATTATTAACCATCAAACCTCAGCCCCCAGCCCATGATATTTAGTGGCACCCTACACTAACCCATGATATTTAGTGGCACACCTTACACTAACCCATGATATTTAGTGGCACACCTTACACTAACCCATGATATTTAGTGGCACACCTTACACTAACCCATGATATTTAGTGGCACACCTTACACTAACCCATGATATTTAGTGGCACACCCTACACTAACCCGTGATATTTAGTGGCACACCCTACACTAACCCATGATATTTAGTGGCACACCCTACACTAACCCATGATATTTAGTGGCACACCCTACACTAACCCATGATATTTAGTGGCACACCTTACACTAAACCCATGATATTAGGTAACACTTGTCGCCAACCACCTGACACTTGGAAGCAGTCATCGTCAACATCATGTAAGACTTCACCTAAACCCGTGTGTCGTGTTCATTAATTACCTCCGTCTAGTGGGGAATCGTCCTTACCTAATATAATTATTGTTTACTGGGAATTACTCTGGGTGTGGGGTGGGGGGGGGGGGGGGGGGGGGGGGGGGGGGGGGAGAAGTAACGACCAATTAGAGTTTTTGTGAACTAGGGCAGAAAATTAGGTTTGGTCCGGGTTACTGTTCGGTTCTCTAAAGCAAAACTGAATAATTTCCATAATTTGTATAAGTTTTGTATAAAAGGTAAGATTTAATGACCCTGAACGTTGATACACCTAAAAATAACAATAAAATATAACAGCTGTAAGCACAACCGTGTGTAGATCAAGGGCGTATTACTCTTATTTAATGTCTCGTCCAAAGTTATTAATGTTTTATGTCTAGGTTAGGTTAGGTTAGGTTAGGTTAGGTTTGGTTAGGTTAGGTTAGGTTTGGTTAGGTTTGGTTAGGTTAGGTTAGGTTAGGTTAGGTAAAGGTTAGGTTAGGTTAGGTTTGGTTAGGTTAGGTTAGGTTTGGTTTGGTTTGGTTAGGTTTGGTTAGGTTTGGTTAGGTTAGGTTTGGTTAGGTTAGGTAAAGGTTAGGTTAGGTTTGGTTAGGTTAGGTTAGGTTAGGTTTGGTTAGGTTAGGTTAGGTTTGGTTAGGTAAAGTAAAGGTTAGATTAGGTTAGATTAGGTAAAGGTTAGGTTAGGTTAGGTTAGGTATAGGTTTGGTTAGGTTAGGTTAGGTAAAGGTTTGGTTAGGTTAGGTTAGCCTAGGTTAGGTTAGGTAAAGTAAAGGTTAGATTAGGTTAGATTAGGTAAAGGTTAGGTTAGGTTAGGTTAGGTTAGGAGGGTCAACATAAATCTTTAATACAATATTGTTCATGTTGGTGTAAGGTGAAGGGTCGAGCTGGGATATGTATGGATTGGCCCTGAGTTATGACCATAGAGTGACGTACATCGTGGAGGTCTGTCCCGGTCACGTTGGTACGAGAGAACAGTCTATTAATTAGCTCTTGGTAGAACATCAGTCAGCATGCGGGGGAGGAGTGAATACAGCGCTGGGTTCGTGTTCTAGGAGGTCACTGGTTCGTACCCGGGGTAACTCCTAGTCCACCTCGTTGAAGCAGTGTCCGTAGAGAATGTTTAGCTTCTTTCTAATAATAATCACACACACACACACACACACACACACACACACACACACACACACTACATGCCGATGGATACTGTCCCTTCAAGTGGCTCTGGCCTCTTTAACTTACCCCTTAATAACCCTCCCCCCCCCACCCCCTTTCTTTTGGCCCTCCTCTTAAAAACAGAGATATGCAAAGGAGAGGGGGGTGAGAGGGGAAGTAGGAGAGGGGTGAGGAAGGTGCGGTAGGAGAGGGGATGAGGGGGTGCAGTGGGAGAGGGGGGGCGGTGTGAAAGGGGATCTAGTAATTGGATGGATCAGGGAGGGACAGGAGTGGGGGAGTGGTTGGTTAGGGAGTGTCAGGGGGCAGGTAGGGTGTAGTGGCAGGGTGTATAGAAGGGCCTGATCGGTGAGGGAGAGGTGGGTGAGGGGGATGGGTGACGGTGGGAGGGAAGGAAGGTTGATGGGAAGGGTGTGATGGTGGGTTACGGGAACTGGAGGGAGGGTATGGAATAGCAGTTGACGATTGGAATAGGAGTGACAAAGATAAGAATGGGGTGTATGAGAGAGAGAGAGAGAGAGAGAGAGAGAGACTGGGTCGTTGGAGGTCATTGTTGTGGCAATAATGATTTGAGGCTATTGCTTCTATCTACCTGAGGCTTAGTGTCATGGGGGCTGTCTACCTACCCACATTAGACCCGTTTGTCTTAGGTGTTAGGGTAGGTTAGGTTAGGTTCCTGGATCAACAGCTGTTAATGAGTCAGCAGTGTGAGGTAGTGAAGGGTATCGGGTGGACGAAAGAGACGCGAGACGCTTCCTGTGTTTAGTCTGCATGGCCACCTCCTCCTCCTCCACCTCCACCTGGTCTTTCACCTCCTTCTCCACCTGGCCTTTCTCCTCCTACTAGTCCTCTTCTTCCTCTTCCTCTTCCTCCTCCTCCTACTAGTCCTCTTCTTCCTCTTCCTCCTCCTCCTACTAGTCCTCTTCTTCCTCTTCCTCCTCCTCCTCCTACTAGTCCTCTTCTTCCTCTTCCTCCTCCTCTTCCTCCTCCTCTTCCTCCTCCTCTTCTTACTATTCTTCTTCCTCCTCCACCTGAAAGACCAACCCTAGGAACACCTGAACGCCACCGTACTTCACTAGAGAAAGATAATAATCATTTTAGTTCCTCAGTTATTAATTCGAGGATATTTTTGTCTTTAATCGTCTTGTGATGATGTTTTACCTGTACGGTCTATAATTGTGTTCATTCTGTTTCTGGAGGTACCGGTAGGTTAGGTTAGGTTAGGCTAGGTTAGGCTAGGTTAGGTTAGGTTAGGTTAGGTTAGGTTAGGTTAAGTTAAGTTAGGTTAGGGTTGGGTTAGGCTAGGCTAGGCTAGGCTAGGTTAGGTTAGGTTAGGTTAGGTTAGGTTAGGTTAGGTTAGGTTAGGTTAAGGTTAAGGTTTGGGTTAGGTTAGGTTAGGGTTAGGTTAGGTTAGGGTTAGGGTTAGGCTAGGCTAGGTTAGGTTAAGCTAGTTTACGGTTAGGTTAAATTAAGGTTAAGTTAGGTTAGGTTTGGTTAGGTGTAAGTGAATGCGTTAAGGGATATATTTGTCGGTTTTGTTTGTCTGTTTGTGTCACCACCTGCAGCGGCCCTTCACACGATGTACCAAAAGTTTGTAAGTTGTAAACATTTTATACTTGAGGTGAACACTTGGCCCGTATCTCTTCTGGGAGGACATCAGCTGGTGTGGGAGAGCAACAGCAGGGGTGGTGTTGGGTGATGGAGGGTCGTAGGTGGTGGGTGGTGGAGGGTCGTAGGTGGTGGGTGGTGGAGGGTCGTAGGTGTTGAGTGGTGGAGGGTCGTAGGTGGTGGTTGGTAGAGGGTCGTAGGTGTTTGGTGGTGGAGTGTCGTAGGTGTTGGGTGGTGGAGGGTCGTAGGTGTTGGTTGGTGGAAGGTCGTAGGTGTTGGGTGGTGGAGGTGTCGTCGGTGATGGGTGGTGGAGGGTCGTAGGTGTTGGGTGGTGGAGGGTCGCAGGTGATGGGTGTGAGGTCGTTGGTGGTGGGTGGTGGAGAGTTACAGGTGATGGGTGGTGGAGGGTCGCAGGTGTTGGGTGGTGGAGGGTCGTAGGTGGTGGGTGGTGGAGGTTCGTAGGTGATGGGTGGTGAAGGGTCGTAGGTGTTGGTGGTGGAGGCGTAGGTGTTGGTGGAGGGTCGTAGGTGTTGGTGGTGGAGGGTCGTAGGTGTTGGGTGGTGGAGGGTCGTAGGTGTTGGGTGGTGGAGGGTCGTAGGTGGTGGGTGGTGGAGGGTCGCAGGTGATGGGTGGTGGAGGGTCGTAGGTGGTGGGTGGTGGAGGGTCGTAGGTGATGGGTGGTGGAGGGTCGTAGGTGTTGGGTGGTGGAGGGTCGCAGGTGTTGGGTGGTGGAGGGTCGTAGGTGGTGGGTGGTGGAGGGTCGCAGGTGGTGGGTGGTGGAGGGTCGTAGGTGGTGGGTGGTGGAGGGTCGCAGGTGATGGGTGGTGGAGGGTCGTAGGTGGTGGGTGGTGGAGGGTCGTAGGTGTTGGGTGGTGGAGGTGTCGTAGGTTAAAATGATGAACAAGAGAAGTTGGTGTCCGTTGATGACTAGAGGGAAGGCGCCCCTGGTGACCACAAGACAGGTGAGCGCCTCTATAGTGCCTGTGATTCGGGACGTCAGGAAGGTTGTTGGTGCCCCCAGCCTGAGGTCGTGGCCCCCTAGTTCGTCCTATCGATTGCCTCCCTCGGGTCCTCATAAAACCCCCCCCCTCTCCCTCTCCCCCATTAGGAAATTTGTCAATGAGGAAGCTGGATGACGCTGTGGAAGTGTTTGGTCTTATCAGATATGTTGAGTTTGCAAGATACTCGGTAATGAGGAAGGAGCAATCACCAGCAGGATCCTTCTAGTAAGAGTCCCTCATCAGGATCCCTCAGAAGGATTCATTTTGTAGGGTCCTCCCAACAGGTTCTCTCTGCAGAGTCCCCCTCCTAACAAGAGCCTAAGAGCCTCCCCCCCTCTCTTTCTCTCTCTCTCCCCCTCATCCCCCTCACCCCCTTCCTCCTCTCTTTCCCTCACCCCCTTTCTCCTCTCCCTCAACCCCCCCCCCCCTTCCCTCCAGTAAGATTCCACATGCCAGATAATCCTTGTATCGCCGCCGGGACGTGTCCTAGTAAAGGTTCCCGGCTCCAGACAGCCACCACACATTTTTCGACTCCACGTTATTTCGGGAAAAATATACATTTTCTTCCTTAATTCCGACGTTTATCCGCCCCCAGGTCACGGCATCACGTGTGTGTTGGGGGGGGGGGGGTGCGTATGTTTGTTTGTGTGACATTTATACCGTTTGGTTATTTGTATAAACAAGATGCAAACTTTAGGTGTTCCGTTACGTTACAAACAGCATCAAAAATTTTTATCTACTTGGTGCTAGTAAGAAACACCAACGGGATTACCTTGAGTAATGACATAACCAGCTGGGAACACCTGGTGACGTCACCACACAGTCACGGAACACCAGATGACGTCACCACACAGTAACATGGAGTGTGAGGACGGGAGAAATAAGAGACTAGTGGCTGACGGCGAGACATGTTCCTGGACGACTGCCAGAGGAGGAACATCCGTGACGACGATAAGAAGCAAAAAATAAATAAAATAAAATAAAATAAAGGTGGACGTAAAAGAGTTAGGATAACTGGAGGAATGGACAAACGCAGGGTATGAGAGAGAGAGAGAGTCGTTTGTATGAGGAGAGAAAGGGTGTGTATTAGGAGAGAGAGAGACAGAGAGAGAGAGAGAGAGAGAGAGAGAGACGGGGGGGGGGGGGGGGGGGTGACCACCAGGCCGGGCCACTGGACACACCGCGCCACCAAGCCTGACACCTATTCTGCCGCCGTCAACCCTGATTGTGGCCGTGAGCTGCCACCCAACACCTGGCCTGACCTGCCTTGACCTCACACCGGTTAATTAATACCAAGAGTCGTGTATTCCGGCAACGAGGGTCCATGGCTGTTAAGTGAAGATGTTAGTACCAAATAGACAAGGTATATATTGTATAGTGCAGGTTATGGTGCAGGATGTTGGCTGGGTTAGGTTATGGTGCAGGATGTTGGCTGGGTTAGGTTATGGTGCAGGATGTTGGGTGAGTTAGGTTATGGTGCAGGATGTTGGCTGGGTTATGTTATGGTGCAGGATGTTGGCTGAGTTAGGTTATGGTGCAGGATGTTGGGTGAGTTAGGTTATGGTGCAGGATGTTGGGTGGGTTAGGTTATGGTGCAGGATGTTGGGTGAATTATGTTATGGTGCAGGATGTTGGGTGAATTATGTTATGGTGCAGGATGTTGGCTGGGTTAGGTTATGGTGCAGGATGTTGGCTGGGTTATTATTATGGTGCAGGATGTTAGCTGGGTTATGTTATGGTGCAGGATGTTGGCTGGGTTATGTTATGGTGCAGGATGTTGGCTGGGTTATGTTATGGTGCAGGATGTTAACTGGGTTATGTTATGGTGCAGGATGTTGGCTGGGTTAGGTTATGGTGCAGGATGTTGGGTGAATTAGGTTATGGTGCAGGATGTTGGGTGAGTTAGGTTATGGTGCAGGATGTTGGGTGAGTTAGGTTATGGTGCAGGATGTTGGGTGAGTTAGGTTATGGTGCAGGATGTTGGGTGAGTTAGGTTATGGTGCAGGATGTTGGGTGAGTTAGGTTATGGTGCAGGATGTTGGGTGAGTTAGGTTATGGTGCAGGATGTTGGGTGAGTTATGTTATGGTGCAGGATGTTGGCTGGGTTAGGTTATGGTGCAGGATGTTGCTTATATTATGGTGCAGGATGTTGGCTGGGTTAGGTTATGGTGCAGGATGTTGGGTGAGTTATGTTATGGTGCAGGATGTTGGCTGGGTTAGGTTATGGTGCAGGATGTTGGCTGGGTTATGTTATGGTGCAGGATGTTGGCTGGGTTATGTTATGGTGCAGGATGTTGGGTGAGTTATGTTATGGTGCAGGATGTTGGCTGGGTTAGGTTATGGTGCAGGATGTTGGCTGCGTTAGGTTATGGTGCAGGATGTTGGGTGAATTAGGTTATGGTGCAGGATGTTGGCTGGGTTATGTTATGGTGCAGGATGTTGGCTGGGTTATGTTATGGTGCAGGATGTTGGCTGGGTTATGTTATGGTGCAGGATGTTGGCTGGGTTATGTTATGGTGCAGGATGTTGGCTGGGTTATGTTATGGTGCAGGATGTTGGCTGGGTTATGTTATAGTGCAGGATGTTGGCTGGGTTATGTTATGGTGCAGGATGTTAGCTGGGTTATGTTATGGTGCTGGATGTTGGCTGGGTTATGTTATGGTGCAGGATGTTAGCTGGGTTATGTTATGGTGCAGGATGTTGGCTGGGTTACGTTATGGTGCAGGAAGTTGGGTGGTTTATGTTAATGTGCAGGATGTTGGGTGGGTTATGTTATGCTGCAGGATGTTAGCTGGGTTATGTTATGGTGCAGGATGTTGGCTGGGTTATGTTATGGTGCAGGATGTTGGCTGGGTTATGTTATGGTGCAGGATGTTGGGTGGGTTATGTTATGGTGCAGGATGTTAGCTGGGTTATGTTATGGTGCAGGATGTTGGCTGGGTTATGTTATGGTGCAGGATGTTGGCTGGGTTATGTTATGGTGCAGGATGTTAACTGGGTTATGTTATGGTGCAGGATGTTGGCTGGGTTATGTTATGGTGCAGGAAGTTAGGTGGTTTATGTTATGGTGCAGGATGTTGGGTGGGTTATGTTATGGTGCAGGATGTTAGCTGGGTTATGTTATGGTGCAGGATGTTAGCTGGGTTATGTTATGGTGCAGGATGTTGGCTGGGTTATGTTATGGTGCAGGAAGTTGGGTGGTTTATGTTATGGTGCAGGATGTTGGGTGGTTTATGTTATGGTGCAGGATCTTAGCTGGGTTAGGTTATGGTACAGGATGTTGGTTAGGTTATGGTGTAGGATGTTGGCTGGGTTATGTTATGGTGCAGGATGTTGGGTGAGTTAGGTTATGGTGCAGGATGTTGGTTAGGTTATGGTGTAGGATGTTGGCTAGGTTATGTTATGGTGCAGGATGTTGGGTGAGTTAGGTTATGGTGCAGGATGTTGCTTATGTTATGGTGTAGGATGTTGGTTAGGTTAGGGTGCAGGATGTTGCTTATGTTATGGTGCAGGATGTTGGCTGGGTTAGGTTATGGTACAGGATGTTGGTTAGGTTATGGTACAGGATGTTGGCTGGGTTATGTTATGGTGCAGGATGTTGGGTGAATTAGGTTATGGTGCAGGATGTTGCTTTTATTATGGTGTAGGATGTTGGTTAGGTTAGGTTAGGTTAGGGTGCAGGATGTTGGGTACAAGATGCTGTGAGGACGAACCAAAGCTTGAATACAGGTTCACTATTTGCTGTAATATCCTGGAGGTGAGGGATGATGGGAGTGACAGTAATAAACTTAGGTCTACTTTTTGTTTACAGACCGACCAAGTATTCTCCTCACCGCCCCACAAACTTAACTAATGTAAAAAAAAAATCGAAATTTCCCTTACAAATACATTTTTTTTTACCCTTCCAGTTACGTGTTTTTCGTCCGTAGCAGATTTTTTTTTTTTTTTTTGGCCGAATAAACAATAGTTGGAACCAGGAGTGATTTTTTTTAAGTTAGCATATTTATTTTATTTGTTCATGCCCTGGTTAGGTCAGAGGCGATTCAAGCACGTTAGTTAATTAAGTATTTATAAACCTTCAACTCACATGAAAGAGTCAACTGTGCTAAGTTATATCGCGTCTTATAAATAGTGAATGACTTGGGTCCACCTTCATCACATTCCTGGTGACCGGAGTATTGAAGAGGTCAAGATATTGTACACAGTGTTAGGTGATAGAGGGTCCACTGTGTCATGTCTCGGATTCACTGGTTCATGAGTATCAGTGTTCATAGATGGGGGAGGGAGGACTGACTGGAGTATTTTTGTTTTCTTGTTTTTTTGTATTTTTCTTATTTTTTATTTATTTTTCATTGTCTATTTATTTATATATTATTTTTTTTATGGTGGGTGTACATGCTGGGTAGCTCCTGCATGATACAATGTGTTATTTACAGAATCTATTTATCATGAGGGTTTATCAGTGACAAACTCTGAATATGTCGATGGTCCTTGTGAGTGTTGGTGCATCAGTTTATCACAGCCAGACTTAGCAGGTGTGTGAAGAAGGATTTTTGCTTCTCTTCCTGCAACATCTGCCTAGGAAAACTGCTTTGTTGTGACGTGAAGTATTTTCTCCTCAGTATGAGGAATTTAAATGATATATTTTGTTTATTTTATTCCTGGGAGAAATATTAACCCGTAAATGAGGTAGTTGGGTTGTTTATTGGGGTGATAGGTGGTAATTTGTTTCTTGTTTGTAGTATAAAGGATATAACATTAATTCTAGTTTACTGTGGATAATAGTTGTGTAAAAATAATGTTTTTTTTTTACTAACTTGGACTGTTTGATCAATGTAGGCGAGTTTTACTTATCTTTTTAATTTTGTATTTTGTTTCCTCTTGTATTTAAGTTTAGTAAAATGTACCGTCGAGGTCTTCACATAATAAATGAAGAATTCGATACAGCGCGTTGACCCCGAGTGGATATTGCACGTGTCTCCCCTGAGGCCTGGAGCTCGTTTTCTATATTAACATAAACAAAGTGAGAGCTCGCTTCTCAGAGCCGCCATAAATCTCTTTATTTACAATATTTACAAACTTTGAGCAGCTGGAGAGGTGCATGAGGCTTATGTGGAGTTTGTAGGATATAATAAGTCATTTTGTGTCTGGAGAATGAGTCGCGTCTAGCTTATGCTATTTTGAAATCTATCATAATAACCTGATTACCTTTCGTGTTACGCTACAGTTTTTTTATCTCACTAAAAGAAGAAACAACACCTTATATACGTCACCCGAGGCTCTAATAACCTGTGTGTGTGTTTATAAACAACACGTAACCTTCTTGGTGTAGTGAGGCTGAACCTTGACCTAGGTGTGGTGAAGTGAGGCGGACCTTTACACTTGATGTTGTGAAGTGAGGTTGACCCTTCACCTAGGTGTGGTGAAGTGAGGCGGACCTTTACGCTTGATGGATATAGTAAAGGTTGTCTTTGGCCTTGAGTGATCTACTCTGGAGGCTGACCTTTGACCTAGACGGAGACGCTTAATTCACAAGACTCATAATGTTGTGGTGAGCTGTCACATGCAACACTGTATAAGCTTTGAGCTGTTCCTTGCTGGCTCACACGCACCACCTCTGCCACGCTGACCCCCTCCTGCCCCCCACCCGATTCTATGACCCCTCCATAATGCTGTAAACTCCTGACCCCATGACCCTCTGACCCGCATGACCGTGTGACCCAATAATGCTACGGACAAGTGCTGTAACTCCATATCACTCGGACGCCCATGATTTCGAGACCTCATGAAGCTTCGATACCCAACCCTCATTACCCGATGATATTGACTCCATGGGACGCTTTAACTTCCCACGGCGCTGTGATTTTCCGGTCTCGGTGATCCATTATGGCTTTGACCTTGTGACCCCCAGGCTAAGGGACGCTATGACCTCATTACCTTGTGATTCCATGGCACTGTGACCTGTCTCTTTGGCCCCATGATTTTGCCCTTGAACCCACGGTATAGTGTGACCTGTCGCTGTGAACTTGTGTTAGTGTGGTCATGTTAGGTCATGATGAGGTAAACGACAAAAACCTCCTGACGATGTGACTCCAGTGATCTCCTGACGTCACACACATAATGTACCCCAGGGAGTGTGTGACCCAGAGGTGTGTTGAGTGCGTCACGTGACCCCTTGAGTGAGGGACAGCTGTCTTGACGAGGTTGGGACCCTGCCAAATGGCTTAATGGTCGTGAACTGACATACGAGCCCCGTGACCTGGTGCACACACACACACACACACACACACACACACACACACACACACACACACTCTCTCTCTCTCTCTCTCTCTCTCTCTCTCTCTCTCTCTCTCTCTCTCTCTCTCTCTCTCTCTCTCTCTCTCTTATCTTCATGGGCCATTGTTCCCCAACACCCTTCTTCACCTCACATTTTTGACTTGTATGTATCGAAAATTGATTCAGCGGCTATTTTATGATGATTTATACCTGTGCTGAAAAAAATGTGAGCTACCATGATCTACCCGTGACCTTGTGTGACCTACCATTACCTACCAGTGACCTTGTGTGACCTACCATGATCTACCCGTGACCTTGTGTGACCTACCATTACCCACCAGTGACCTTGTGTGACCTACCATGATCTAACCGTATTTTTGCTTGACCTCTCTCTCTACACATGACCCGACGTGACCTTACCTCCCCCCCCCCCTATGTTATCTTGCATATATAACCCAGCATGACCTCCTTCATCCCACACACTGGCAGGACCCGACGCTCATCTCATTCTCTCAGAGTTTTGTTTAAAAAATGGAAAAATTATAGCCCCTTTTTTCTTCTTCTTTTTCTTCTCCGGGACTAGAATTCATCTTTTCGTCCCTGGAAAATTTTCCTTAATTGAAGAACTTGCGTCGGTATTTTTATGGGTGTTTGCCAAAGTGTTTTCTTGTATTTTTCATGGGAATTTTGAGGTTGGGGTAAGAGGAGGAGGACGGGGAGGGGGGTAGGGGGTTGGTGTAAGAGGAGGATGGTGGCGAGGGAGTAAGGGTAAGTGGAGGAGGACGAGGAAGGGGTAGGGGAAGGGGGAGGGACCTTAAGCGTCGAGTTGGTGGAGCTTTTAACGGGTATTTATTTAGTAGAAGTCTTGACTGTTTTAATTATTTATTTTTTTTACCCACGATAAAGCTTCCTCCCGGTTTTGGTTTATTATGAGATAAAAATTTACTTTGATGAAAGATACGTTTTAACAGGTGTTGACTGTCAGTGTTCACGTTAAGGAAACATACCATGTCAGTGTTCACGTTAAGGAAACATACCATGTCAGTGTTCACGTTAAGGAAACATACCATGTCAGTGTTCACGTTAAGGAAACATACCATGTCAGTGTTCACGTTAAGGAAACATACCATGTCAGTGTTCACGTTAAGGAAACATACCATTGGAGATTTTTCCCTTTGGCTGTATGAATTTTAACGGAGACATTATATAAACATTATGACCACAAAATGTACCAGGTATAACTGTAGGCGACTGTACATTATTATGGGTATGGCTGTTTGTATACATATCAAGCAAAGGCATTTGTTGATGATAGTTTTATAGGTGTTAGTAGAATCTTATTATCATCAACAGGGATATTTCTGCCTCTGACTTTACTTCTATTTAGCGAAAAAAAAATCATGAAATAATAGAGGAAAAGTGTGCCATAGATCTGCCATTTCTAGTCATATGTTACTACTATTTTCTGAAGGTAACTAAATCATGGTGAAACTGGTGTGAGGGGTGCCAACTTAACCACAAGCCTCGTATAATATTACATTTTTGGAACGCTGTCTTTATTAATGTTACAAATACTTTAATTTTATGGCCGATTGTGCACTTTTTCCCTCCCACCCTCCCTCCCTCCCGCGTTAGTGATGAGAGTAACATGTGCAGTCCTGTATAACTAAGTGTATGTTTGTAATATGTGTTACTGTTACATGGTATTTACGGGAAGAATCCAATAAATACGTGACAGTTGAACGTAGTGAAAATTTAGTAAATAATTATATCTCATTAATTCTCTGGTTGTAAAAATATATTTCTTCATTGCTTAACTATTATTATTCTTACAAAAAGAGGAAGAAAAATTTGTTTAGGGTATTTTTCAGAGTAATTTACATATTGTAACTTTTCCGGTGCAGGAGCTGTCAGGGAGGAACTTTACCAGCGTGTGTTGTTGTGGCGCGGTGATTGAAACGATACTTTTTTGATATCTTGAGTTTTACAGCTTGGTCAGGCATCCATTTTACCACAGATGAGGAAAATAAGAAGTGGTTTATTCTTTCTTTTATCAACAACGAGCAAGCAACCTTTTGAAGAGTAAATATATACAATGTTTTGGTTTAAAGGTATATTTTGTGTTTACTCTTGTGTGTTGGTGTTTACGATAAGACGTTTGAAATGTCTCGGGTTGTGATCATGTGGGTAGAAATAACTTGGTTTGTGATAGTCGCGGCTCGTGCAGCTGTTGTCTCTTTCGGGTTTTTGATGCTGGTTTCACTTTTTTTATTCGTCAATGGTAAATAATGAGGTAAAGGTGTGATTTTTGGGGGGGTGTGAACAGGACAGAACAAGAGAACAGGACAGAACAAGAGAACAGGACAGAACAGGCCAGCACAGAACAGAACAGAACGGTGAGGTTGTCAAGGGCGGTGTTTCACAATGGTTACTGGCTTGGTAACATGTAGCTTGTAACTCTGTGTGCCTTGTAAGGTAACACCGTCGTCTGAAACTGTGGCTATAATAAGAAAACTGAAATGGTAAAGGAAGACCATAATAATAATAATAATAATAATAATAATAATAATAATAATAATAATGCATCGCCAAGAAAAGTTTTCAAAGGATTTTTAACCTTTTTTCAATCTTATAAATTTAGAAAAAACTCTAGTCACACACCCTCTGCCCTCAACTTACATATCTGCAGCTTAAATACAGTTCCCAGCCCTTATCCTTAGCTTAAATACAGTTCCCAGCTTGTATCCTCAGCTTAAATACAGTTCCCAGCCTTTATCCTCAGCTTAAATACAGTTCCCAGCTTGTATCCTCAGCTTAAATACAGTTCCCAGCCTTTATCATCAGCTTAAATACAGTTCCCAGCTTGTATCCTCAGCTTAAATACAGTTCCTAGCCTTTATCCTCTGCTTAAATACAGTTCCCAGCTTGTATCCTCAGCTTAAATACAGTTCCCAGCCTTTATCATCAGCTTAAATACAGTTCCCAGCTTGTATCCTCAGCTTAAATACAGTTCCTAGCCTTTATCCTCTGCTTAAATACAGTTCCCAGCTTGTATCCTCAGCTTAAATACAGTTCCCAGCCTTTATCCTCAGCTTAAATACAGTTCCCAGCTTGTATCCTCAGCTTAAATACAGTTCCCAGCCTTTATCCTCTGCTTAAATACAGTTCCCAGCTTGTATCCTCAGCTTAAATACAGTTCCCAGCCTTTATCCTCAGCTTAAATACAATTTACAGCTTTTATGTTCAGCTTAGATACAGTTCCCAGCCTTTATCCTCAGCTTAAATACAGTTTCCAGCTTGTATCCTCAGCTTAAATACAGCTCCCAGCCTTTATCCTCTGCTTAAATACAGTTCCCAGCTTGTATCCTCAGCTTAAATACAGTTCCCAGCCTTTATCCTCAGCTTAAATACAATTTACAGCTTTTATGTTCAGCTTAGATACAGTTCCCAGCCTTTATCCTCAGCTTAAATACAGTTTCCAGCTTGTATCCTCAGCTTAAATACAGCTCCCAGCCTTTATCCTCTGCTTAAATACAGTTCCCAGCTTGTATCCTCAGCTTAAATACAGTTCCCAGCCTTTATCCTCAGCTTAAATACAATTTACAGCTTTTATGTTCAGCTTAGATACAGTTCCCAGCCTTTATCCTCTGCTTAAATACAGTTCCCAGCCTTTATCCTCAGCTTAAATACAGTTTCCAGCTTGTATCCTCAGCTTAAATACAGTTCCCAGGCTTTATCCTCAGCTTAAATACAGTTCCCAGCTTGTATCCTCAGCTTAAATACAGTTCCCAGTCTTTATCCTCAGCTTATATACAATTTACAGCTTTTATGTTCAGCTTAGATACAGTTCCCAGCCTTTATCCTCTGCTTAAATACAGTTCCCAGCCTTTATCCTCAGCTTAAATACAGTTTCCAGCTTGTATCCTCTGCTTAAATACAGTTCCCAGTCTTTATCCTCAGCTTATATACAATTTACAGCTTTTATGTTCAGCTTAGATACAGTTCCCAGCCTTTATCCTCTGCTTAAATACAGTTACCAGCTTGTATCCTCAGCTTAAATACAGTTCCCAGCCTTTATTCTCAGCTTAAATACAGTTTCCAGCTTTGTTTCAACAGTGTCAAGGTTTTCCCCCCCTTCTTTAATGTTAATCAATGTTGAACCACACCTTATCCAAGCACATTACTGCTGATTAGCCTGAATATTCACCCAGTTAACCCCCTCCCCCGACCAGAATAATTGCCAGGGAGAGAAAAAAAAATTAACATTCTTTCTGTCTTAAGATTTTATTTTTTCTTTCTTTAATGAGGTGTGTGTGTGTGTGTGTGTGTGTGTGTTGTGTTGTGTTGTTATTTATTGTTTGTTTGTTTGTTTGTTGTATTATGTGGTAAGTTCCAGGTAAAAACATATAAATTAGTCTCCAGGTAGCAGGTGAACCCGACTCCTTGTGGTTACTCGTTAGCTAATTACTCAGGGATCAGGTGAGTTCTCGGAAGGTGGAGAGAGGGGGGGGGAGGGTGGTGGTAGGGAGAGAGAGGTGAAGATGATGGTGGGGAGAGAAGGGAGGTTGTGGTGGGGAGAGGGGGGAGATGGTGAGACATTGGGCGGGAGAAGGAGTTTTGGGAGGAGAAGGGAGGAGAGGGAGGGACGGAGGAATGGGGGATGACAGATAGGTAGAGGAGGAGATGAGAGGAGAGAAGGGGGGAAAGGAGGAGAGTGGACGGGAGGGGAAAGGTGATGGGTGGATGGGAAAGGAGAAAAGTAGTGAACGGTGTTATAAGCCTGACGACTCGCCTCTCCCGTAGTAACTATAGAATAGATTGTTAAATGGCCGACGGTTCACCTTTTCCACAGAGAAAGACAAAAATATAAGGGATTTTTCTCTGCCGGGACAGGTGGAGCGACACACCCTACAAGGCGGGCAGTTCACCCTCAGGAACCACTCACTCTAGGTCAGAGGTCATGTGCTTGTGGGGTCGCTGGACGGTGTGTGAATACAAACTCTCCGTTATCAACACTCGGGAAAATTGGTACACTCTGGCGGTGCTCGTGTTATCTTGTAAGGTTTATTTGTGTGGTCACCGGGATGGTCGATTTGACACCCCCACCCACCCCACCGACCCCACCCACCCCACCCACTAACCCTACCCACCTATGCCACCCACTCACCCACCCAACCCACCAAGCAGTAGGTCTTGCCAGCGGCTCTGACAGGGTGTAGGGTACCGGTGGGTCGTGGAAGTGTAAATCTCATGGGACATTTGTTGCCACGTTTCACTATACCGGGCGAGGTGGTGGTCGTTATGGTAGCCGCTGAAATTCCTCGCTGTAAGCTTTTCCAGATTTTCGCTAAGAATATTCCTTGTGTGTGTGTGTGTGTGCGTGCGTGTGTGTGTGTGTGTGTGTGTGTGTGTGTGTGTGTGTGTGTGATATAGTCTGGCTGGCCGTCACTGACCTTGTGGCCGGCCTACTTTACAAAAATTTAATTAGACTAAACAGCCCATTAGAGTTGCAGGGAGTAGTATTACGGGTATATTCTGGGTGAGGGGATCTGGGATAACGTACGTGTGTGTGTGTGTGTGTGTGTGTGTGTGTGTGTGTGTGTAAAAAAGAGAAAATGCGGGTGAAGGACGAAGGAACGACTAGAGTTTGTTTACACACACACACACACACACACACACGAGAGAGAGAGAGACTAATGTACAAGTGTCAATAATTCACCTTCCAACACCATCATGCAAAATGGACTTGAGGAAATCTGTGACGGAACTATTTTTCTTGCGTAAATTTCCATTGAAGTGGGTTCTTCTTCTTCTTCTTCTTCTTCTTCTTCTTCTTCTTCTTCTTCTTGATGGATGTACTGTAGTTGGTTGCTGTTCTTTGTGTTATTGTCTGTCTTTAGAACACTGACTCATGATGCATAAGAAACAAATTTTCCTTGTTTCTCTCTCTCTCTCTCCTCTTCTTCCTTCTACTTCTTTTTTTCCTCTTCCTCTTTCGTTTCTTTTCCAACCTCTTTCTACTCCTCCATCCCCAACCTTCTTCTTCACCTCCTTTGTGTGTGTGTGTGTGTGTGTGTGTGTGTGTGTGTGTGTGTAATAATCATATTAGTAAAATGGTGCCACTGATTTTCTTATTATTTAGTTTTTTTTTTTCATTATGTAAGAACTCGGAAGGTTGTCTTGAAGGATGTGTTACTCGAATGTGAAGGATGTGTTACTGGGATGTGAAGAATGTGTTGCTGGGATGTTCACCAAAAAGGAAGCGTGAGAGATGTGTTGTTGGCGATGAAAAAAAAAAATCCAGAGCAAGAATCATTCGCTGGAGATCTTACCCGATACACTCCCTAGATGTGACGTTTTCCTTTTAAAGATTTACAGGATTGACTGACTATACATTTACATAGCAGAGACGGCAGATGGCACTGATCACTGAGAATAAATCAGGGTTGGGATCTGGACCACTTTATCCCCCTCCTCTTGGGGAAATCGTCAACATAAAGACATCGACCGTAGAGGAGCGTTTTGGTAGGGGCAATATCCAGCCAGAATTGATATTGTCCTGATTAATGGTAAACCTTTTCCTCCCTGAGTCCTGATCAAGGCCAAATCGGTTAGCTATGGTTGTATGGGAAGGTCGTGGGCCGCTTTGAAATATCATTATATCCTGGGGGGGGGGGGGGAGGGGAATTTGTGCCGTATACAGGAGGAATGAATATATAGAGTGAAGCTTCCACCTTATCAGGGATTAGAATATCGCCTCTTCGGCAACATGAATGCAGAACGAGTAGGAGGAGGAGAAGGAGAAGGAGAGAGGGTAACGCGACATTGCTAACCGAGAGAGTAGTGATCGGGAAGTCATGTGTGGTTCCTCAGAGTGATGAAGGCGAGGTAAACAAAAAGTAAACATTGGTGAAAAAAAGTAAACATTGGTGAAAATAAAAAAGTAAACATTGGTGAAAATAAATAAAGTAAACATTGGTTAAAATAAAAAAGTAAACATAGGTGAAAATTTGGTATACAAGTAAAAAAACGATCATTTGTGGTTTTTCGATGTCCTGTTTGATTTTATTCCCGAAAGATCAAAAACGACAAGATGTATAATGCTTGTTCCCTGAAGGTGGTTTCTGATAAATTTACTTCATATTAAAAGCGTTTCCTGATGTTCCTAAAAATTAGACCCCAAGAGTATATTATTATTATTATTATTATTATTATTATTATTATTATTATTATTATTATTATTATTATTATTATTATATTTTTTTTTTTTTTTTTATCCGCGGTCATCAATGGTTCTTCGTGACACAAGATGTATTTTTTTAGTATTGGTGAAGGAGATGGATTAATAATGTATTTGTTTTGTAGACTATTTATATACCGGATAAGGAAAATATCTACTATCCGGCCACATAATCCGGAACACACTTTAAATATAGCAACACTGGGAGAAGTGTGTGTGTGTGTGTGTGTGTGTGTGTGTGTGTGTGTGTGACTCTAGCCCACAGGATAGTTTCGGTCTCTCTCTCTCTCTCTCTCTCTCTCTCTCTCTCTCTCTCTCTCTCTCTCGAATATTCGACACTCAATACACAAAACTAATCACAGAGCGAAGGCCCCCCCCCCCTCCACACAGTGTTTCTGGACCGCAGTGAGAGAAGATTTCCCCCTCCCTCCCCCTCACCCCTGCCCCCCCCCCTCCCCTCCCCCCAAGCAGCATGGATGACGTGGCGGGACTAGCCTTGGGTACGTACCACAAGACACCAAGCAATAAACCCTCCCTCCCTACCTCTCCTTCCCTCCCTCCCTCTCTCCCTCCCTCCCTCTTCTTCCCTCCCTCCCTCCCTCTCCTTCCCTCCCTCCCTCTCTCCCTACCTCCCTCCCTCCCTCTCTCCCTACCTCCCTCTCCTTCCCTCCCCTCCCCTCCCCTCCCCTCCCCTCTCCTTCCCTCCCCTTCCTTCCCTCTCCTTCCCTCCCATTCCCTCCCTCCCCCAAAATTGTACCAAATGACCCGCTTCCTCAACTACAGCTGCTGACTCAAAGCTAAAGTTGACCTATTAATACTCGGATTTGGATCTTGGGTCATTCTGTGTGTGTGTGTGTGTGTGTGTGTGTGTGTGTGTGTGTGTAATGGCTAGTGGTTCTCAGGAGGGGATCTGGGAGTAGACTGAATTGAAAATCAAAACGGAAAAATTAGACAGGCATTTGTCCTCAGAGAGAGAGAGAGAGAGATGGTCCACAACAATTGCTCTCACAGGCCACAGAAGGAGAGCTGGACGAGTGTGTAATTCGCCTCATAAATCATTTAGTCGTCTCGCTCCACCGAATGTGATGAAAGAAAGAAAAATTACCCTGACAGCTCGGTAGTGGAAGCCTTCATCTCTCTCTCTCTCTCTCTCTCTCTCTCTCTCTCTCTCTCTCTCTCTCTCTCTCTCTCTCGCCTATATAACAACAGCTTATTATTCACCTGTGTGTGTGGTTGAGGGGCCGCCCTTGACTGCCGGATCACGTCCTGGGGGTCATCAGTCATCATGAGTCATCAATCTGGCCACCCACACCCAGAATCTCAATAGCTCTCCACCATAGGTCCTTATATACCCTTGAAAGGCCGCCAGTATACCAGGTGTAGTGACCATCGCTTGCGGTATAGTTCAGTACAGTGATATTTGTATGGTAACCTTCGCCAGACGGATGATCGCCCATCTACTGCCCGTGTACACTCGGTAAAAAACAAAAAACAATATGACAACGAACGAAGGATTTTGACAACCCTACAAAGACATATTGTAATCCTTCACTCCAAAAAACTATCTGTACTCGGGGTGATCGATGAATTTCAGAATGAACACTGCGACTCCAAATTGTCTCGAGAGGGTTGGCAAAATCCTTCGCCTGTTGTGTCAAATTGTCTCACACAAAATCGTAACGATACTTTTTAAGCGAATTTACTTACTTCCTAACCTAACCTCACCTAACCTCACCTAACCTAACCTAACCTAACCTAACCTAACTCAACATGATAGATACTCTTGGACGAAATATTGGGCGAGGAGCACAGACCTATCAGCACACACTACACCCTCATGCGCGTGGGTTGTGGTATATTGCAGTTGTTACCCCCTCTGTCAGGCGAGGTGGGCGGGCAGTATTTATCGGAGGGGTGGGGAGGGAGGAAGGAGGGGAAAAGATTAGGGAGATAAAGAGAGAGAGAGAGAGAGAGAGAGAGAGAGAGAGAGAGAGAGAGAGATGGGGGTGGGGGGGGGGGAAGAACATTGACGCCCAAGTTGTTAAACAAGAAGAGGCGTGGGGGGGGGGGGTGGGGGGTTGAATACAGAGAGGAGGAGTATCTAGGGGAAGGGAGAGGTGAGGGAGACTCATTGTGGCCAGGTTAGAGGGAGTGAGGGGGGGGGGGGGTAATGGTAGTGAGGAAGGACGTCGGGTTCCCTATACCATTAACTTGTATCCTGTCTCTCCCTCTCTCCCCCTCCCCCTCTCCCTCTCCTTCTCCCCCTCCTCTCTCTCCCCCTCTCCCTCCCGTCTCCCCCTCTCCCTTTCCCCTCTCTCCCTTTCCCCTCTCTCCCTCTTCCCTCCACTCTCCCCCTCCCTTCCCCCTCCCTCCCCTCTACCCCCTCCCTTCCCCTCCCCCCCTCTCCTTTCTCTTCCCTCTCTCCTCCGCCTCCTCTCTCTCCGCCTCCTCTCCTCTCCCCTCTCCCTCTCCTCTCTCTTCCCTCTACCCCTCTCCTCCTCCCCATTCCCTTCCCTGTCCCCTTCTCTTCCTTTTCCTCTTCCATTACAGCCACTCTTCCTCTCCTCCCCCCACTCACCCCTTCCTGACCCCCTCCCCCTTCCTGTCTCCCCCACTCGGTTAATTTATGGAAATGTTAATGCGGGGAGCAAGGCGCCGACCTAGACCACCCGCCGCCCGCCGACTCTACTCTGTCCGCAGTACCTCACCAACCCGCCGCCCCTGCCCCACCCCTGCCACCCACCTGCAGTATCTCACCTCCCTCCGCCCCACCCCTGCCACCCACCTGCAGTATCTCACCTACTTCCGCCCCTCCCCTGCCACCCACCTGCAGTATCTCACCTACTTCCGCCCCTCCCCTGCCACCCACCTGCAGTATCTCACCTCCCTCCGCCCCTCCCCTGCCACCCACCTGCAGTATCTCACCTACTTCCGCCCCTCCCCTGCCACCCATCTGCAGTATCTCACCTCCCTCCGCCCCTCCCCTGCCACCCACCTGCAGTATCTCACCTCCCTTCGCCCCTCCCCTGCCACCCACCTGCAGTATCTCACCTCCCTCCGCCCCTCCCCTGCCACCCACCTGCAGTATCTCACCTCCCTCCGCCCCTCCCCTTACACCCACCTGCAGTATCTCACCTCCCTCCGCCCCTCCCCTTACACCCACCTGCAGTATCTCACCTCCCTCCGCCCCTCCCCTGCCACCCACCTGCAGTATCTCACCTCCCTCCGCCCCTCCCCTGCCACCCACCTGCAGTATCTCACCTCCCTTCGCCCCTCCCCTGCCACCCACCTGCAGTATCTCACCTCCCTCCGCCCCTCCCCTGCCACCCACCTGCAGTGTCTCACCTCCCTCCGCCCCTCCCCTTACACCCACCTGCAGTATCTCACCTCCCTCCGCCCCTCCCCTTACACCCACCTGCAGTATCTCACCTCCCTCCGCCCCTCCCCTTACACCCACCTGCAGTATCTCACCACCCTCCGCCCCTCCCCTGTCACCCACCTGCAGTATCTCACCACCCTCCGCCCCGCCCCTGCCACCCACCTGCAGTATCTCACCTCCCTCCGCCCCTCCCCTGCCACCCACCTGCAGTACCTCATCTGTCGTAACATGACACCAAAGCCATCCGCAGTCCTTCACCTGTCTTTTACTCGTCATTGCCACCTCATGTCACTCACTGCAGTAACACGCCTTCTGCCACCCCCTCCGGCCACCCCTGCCACCCCCTCCTGCCACCCTTGCTGCCACCCCCTCCTGCCACCCTTGTCACCCGCCCGAAGTACGCCACGTGCAGTCCCCAAGATCACTTTCCCGCAGTACCCCGCCTGGCAATCATCCCTGTTCCCCTCACCCCTTTGACCTCCCTCACTCCCTCCCTGCTCCTCCCCCCTCACAAACACGTCCCACCCGCTTCTGTCACCCCTCCCACAAACACCTGCCACCCACCTCTGCCACCCACTCTTCTTGCGTGAGCCATCGCTGCCACCCATAATCCTACCTACAAAGTCCGCCGACAGCTGAGGCCTCTTTTTACCTCCCAGTCATATGATTCCTTTCTGTCACTCTACCTGTGGTGTGACGTGCTTACCTGCCACACACACACACACACACACACACACACACACACCTCTTCATCACTATATTGACTCATTGTAGTTATATATTTCTTATACATTGTTGGAGTAGTGACGCGATTATGAGTCAGTGTTGGAGTAGTGACGCGATTATGAGTCAGTGTTGGAGTAGTGATGCGATTATGAGTCAGTCTTGGAGTAGTGATGCGATTATGAGTCCGTCTTGGAGTAGTAACGCGATTATGTGTCAGTGTTGGGGTAGTGACGCGATTATGAGTCAGTGTTGGAGTAATGACGCGATTATGAGTTAGTCTTGGAGTAGTAACGCGATTATGAGTCAGTATTGGAGTAGTGATGCGATTATGAGTCAGTCTTGGAGTAGTGATGCGATTATGCGTCAGTGTTGGAGTAATGACGCGATTATGAGTCCGTCTTGGAGTAATGACGCGATTATGAGTCCGTCTTGGAGTAATGACGCGATTATGAGTCAGTGTTGGAGTAATGACGCGATTATGAGTCCGTCTTGGAGTAATGACGCGATTATGAGTCCGTCTTGGAGTAATGACGCGATTATGAGTCAGTCTTGGAGTAATGACGCGATTATGAGTCCGTCTTGGAGTAATGACGCGATTATGAGTCCGTCTTGGAGTAATGACGCGATTATGAGTCCGTCTTGGAGTATTGACGTATCTTAAACCCGATCATCATGCCGCCATTATGATGTTCGTGGCTGTACCCATAGCAATCTGACGGTCGCAAAAAAAAAAAAAAATTTGATATATGACTCGGCGTATCTGTTATGAAGGCAAGATGGCGGATGGTTGACGCAGGCAGAACGGAGTTTTCCCATAAAGACGGAATTAAAATGTTATAACTTTGATTTTTCTTCAGAGTGAATAGTGAAGTTGTTATGGGGGTGCTAAGGAGGGGGGTGGGGGGTGTGTGGGGGTCGCTAAGGAGGTGCTATGGAGGGGGGAAGAGGGAGAGGTATAGCGAGAAAGGATGAGTGGAGGATGGTATAAGGAATGTGTGTGGGGGTGAAGGCGGGTGATGGTGTGACCCTGGGAGGTGGGGGGAGGTCAGCTGGGAGGTGGGGGAGGTCAGCTGGGAGGTGGAGAGAGGTCAGCTGGGAGGTGGGGGGAGGTCAGCTGGGAGGTGGAGAGAGGTCAGCTGGGAGGTGGAGGGAGGTCAGCTGGGAGGTGGAGAGAGGTCAGCTAAGAGGTGGGGGGAGGTCAGTTGGGAGGTGGAGAGAGGTCAGCTGGGAGGTGGAGGAGGTCAGCTGGGAGGTGGAGAGAGGTCAGCTGGGAGGTGGAGGGAGGTCAGCTGGGAGGTGGAGAGAGGTCAGCTGGGAGGTGGGGAGAGGTCAGCTGGGAGGTGGAGGGAGGTCAGCTGGGAGGTGGAGGGAGGTCAGCTGAGAGGTGGAGGGAGGTCAGCTGGGAGGTGGAGAGAGGTCAGCTGAGAGGTGGAGGGAGATCAGCTGGGAGGTGGGGGGAGGTCAGCTGGGAGGTGGAGAGAGGTCCGTTGGGAGGTGGGGGAGGTCAGCTGGGAGGTGGAGAGAGGTCAGCTGGGAGGTGGAGAGAGGTCCGTTGGGAGGTGGGGGAGGTCAGCTGGGAGGTGGAGGAGGTCAGCTGGGAGGTGGAGAGAGGTCAGCTGGGAGGTGGAGGGAGGTCAGCTGGGAGGTGGAGAGAGGTCAACTGGGAGGTGGAGAGAGGTTAGCTGGGAGGTGGAGAGAGGTCGGCTGAGAGGTGGAGGGAGGTCTGCTGGGAGGTGGAGAGAGGTCAGCTGAGAGGTGGAGGGAGGTCAGCTGGGAGGTGGAGAGAGGTCAACTGGGAGGTGGATATAGGTCAGCTGGGAGGTGGGGGGAGGTCAGATGGGAGGTGGGGGAGGTCAGCTGGGAGGTGGAGAGAGGTCAGCTGGGAGGTGGAGGGAAGTCAGCTGGGAGGTGGAGAGAGGTCAACTGGGAGGTGGAGGAGGTCAGCTGGGAGGTGGAGAGAGGTCAGCTGGGAGGTGGGGGAGGTCAGCTGGGAGGTGGGGGGAGGTCAGCTGGGAGGTGGAGAGAGGTCAGCTGGGAGGTGGAGAGAAGTCAGCTGAGAGGTGGAGGGAGGTCAGCTGGGAGGTGGAGAGAGGTCAGCTGGGAGGTGGAGGGAGGTCAGCTGGGAGGTGGAGAGAGGTCGGCTGGGAGGTGGAGGGAGGTCAACTGGGAGGTGGAGGGAGGTCAGCTGGGAGGTGGAGAGAGGTCAGCTGCGAGGCGGGGCGAGGTCAGCTGGGATGTGGAGGGAGGTCAGCTGGGACGTGGAGGGAGGTCCGCTGGGAGGTGGAGCGAGGTCAGCTGGGAGGTGGAGGGAGGTCAGCTGGGAGGTGGAGAGAGGTCAGCTGGGAGGTGGATGGAGGTCAGCTGGGAGGTGGAGAGAGGTTAGCTGGGATGTGGAGGGAGGTCAGCTGGTGAGGTGGAGGGAGGTCAGGTGGGAGGTGGAGGGAGGTCAGCTGGGAGGTGGAGAGAGGTCAGCTGGGAGGTGGAGAGAGGTCAGCTGGGAGGTGGAGGGAGGTCAGCTGGGAGGTGGAGGGAGGTCCGCTGGGAGGTGGAGGGAGGCGGGGCGAGGTCAGCTGGGAGGTGGAGGGAGGTCAGCTGGGACGTGGAGGGGGGTCCGCTGAGAGGTGGAGCGAGGTCAGCTGGGAGGTGGAGGGAGGTCAGCTGGGAGGTGGAGGGAGGTCAGCTGGGAGGTGGAGGGATGTCAGTTGGGAGGTGGAGAGAGGTCAGCTGGGAGGTGGAGGGAGGTCAGCTGGGACGTGGAGGGAGGTCAGCTGGGAGGTGGAGGGAGGTCAGCTGGGAGGGAGGTCAGCTGGGAGGTGGAGAGAGGTCAGCTGGGAGGTGGAGAGAGGTCAGCTGGGAGGTGGACGGAGGTCAGCTGGGAGGTGGAGGGAGGTCAGCTGGGAGGTGGAGGGAGGTCAGCTGGGAGGTGGAGGGAGGTCAGCTGGGAGTTATTGTTATATAATGTTCCTTAATGTTATTTTGATCGTCATTTGAGAGTTAGGACTTCAAGGACCTGCTTCACCTCGCCCACCTCCCTCAAGTAACACTCATAGTCTCACACAAGAGGAGAATCTCAAGGAAGAGTTATGTGAAAGACAAAGGTGACTAACTTCCTCCACCCGACTATAAATAAACCCAACTAAATCGTTTCAGAGAACGCATTAAGTTAACACTAATTTCATATAAGACTGACCCCCAGTTTCATGCAGGAGTCCATTTTTAACCCCAATTTTTTTTCCATTGCCCTACTAACAAGACACGCACTTAGCCGCTCTGACCTTGAATATTTCCGGGTCAGGTTATAGTTATCGATGAGCTGTTTTATTACGTCATATCACGTGTGTGTTAATCCCACAACACAGGGTGCCGTGTGCACGTCACCGGCCCATCGCTCGGCCCACACACGCCAAGTCCTACATGACAAACCCGAGACTCCTGTAACTATACGGTGTTGGAGAACTTAATTTATATCATTCTGGTCTAAAGTAATGTATATATACGGTTAATGTTTATATCTAATCATTTTAAATTATATATATACCTGACTGCCCAGTATCTTCCAGCCAATTTTTATTTGTTTCATGAATTTCGCCACAAAATTTTGAGAATTTGATTATCGATGATGAGAATTGATCTTAAATGATTTTCAACCTTCAACAAACGAGTACTCTTATCTATTACCTTTTTTTAACGAAGTAGGTTGTTGGTGTAGGGTAGTTAACACGGAGGGGAGATTGTGGGGTGGGGGGGGGAGGGTTTGAGAGACTGTGAGGGGTTTCTTGGTTTGAAGGAGGACATGTGAATGATAATTTTGGAGGGTGTAGGTTTGTCGAGTAATAGGGTGTGAGGTGGTCAGGTGTTATTGCAAAGTAGGTACTGTAGGTTGTGGTGGGGGTACTGGGGCCTGAGTATACTGAGGTAGGTAGGTGGGTGTAGGGGAGGAGACGGTAGGTGAAGACGGAGGTGGATTTGGATAGGGGGAGCGTATAGGTAGGAGTGAGTGAGGTCAATGTAGGTGGGTATAAGCGAGAGGGTGTAGGTGAGGAGAAGATAGGTGTAGGTGGGGTGAAGGGAGAGAGAGGTGTAGGTGGGGTAAAGGGGAGAGAGAGAGAGGTAGGTAGGTGGGTAGGTAGGTAGGTATGTAGGTAGGTAGGTAGGTAGGTAGGTAGGTATTGGTTGAAATAATGACAGGTGAGGAAATATATGGAGCCAAATAAAGGAGACAGTCACTAAACGATGGTAGATTAATACGTGTATGGAACGGGACAAAGAGATGACTTGATGAAGTAGATAGAGGGAAAGGGATGGAAGATAAGGTACACAATAACAGAATAAAAAGGGGAAGGAGTAGAGGAAAATGAGACGTTGGGGGATAAAAAAGGAAAAACTTAGTGTGGGGGTGGTGTGGGGGGTGGGGGTGGGGTGAGGTGGAGTGCAGGGAGAGAGAGAGAGAGAGAGAGAGAGAGAGAGAGAGAGAGCTTCTTGGCACTAACTTGGACGTAAATTTTGTTAGTGTAAAGTTAAAGGTCAGGAACTTGGGTCACATGTACCGGGTGTCGCTCCTCTGTATACCTGAGACGCTGCTACACCCCCCTACACCCCTCCCCCCACCTACACCCCTCCCCCCGGCTACACCCATCCCCCCATCTACACCCCTCCCCATCTGCACCATTTTACCCCCAGCTACACCCACTCCCCGAACTACACCCTCTCCCCAGCTGCACCCCCTAACCCCAGCTACACCCCTAACCCCAGCTACACCCCTAACCCCAGCTACACCCCTAACCCCACCTACACCCCTAACCCCAGCTACACCCCTAACCCCAGCTACACCCCTTACCCCAGCTACACCCCTAAACCCAGTTACACCTCTCGCCCCAGCTACACCCCTCCCCCAGCTACACCCCTACCCCAGCTACACCCCTAACCCCAGCTACACCCCTTACCCCCATCAACACCCCCCGACTAACACACTGCTACACACACCAGGTACTAGTCGTGTTCTCAGGTATGTCTTTACCTGTACCTAACCTGTGACTTTTCATCTGCCACAACCGTATACTAACACCCACGTTAATATTTGGCATTTATTCTTTATACTAATCTCACTCCTCTTTCGTTTCCATCTATATCCGTGTTTTTTTTATTATTATTTGTTGATATTGTTGAAGAAAATGAATAAACAGTCGCAAAGTTTAGGAGGATCAATTTTTTTTTTTTTATATGACTGGTTTTTATTATTTTTTTATTTTATTTGTATTTTTTGTTTGGTGTTGTGACTGGTGGTGGGCGGCGGGTCAGAGTTCATATTTTATTGAGTTGTTGATCTTTAAACGTGGCTGGGCACGAGCTGCGAGATGAACAGTTAAGCTTTAAATATTTGTACTGCAGCTTATAAGAGTGTTGGAAGCTTTAAATATTTGTACTGCAGCTTATAAGAGTGGTGGGAGCTTTAAATATTTGTACTGCAGCTTATAAGAGTGGTGAAAGCTGTGAATATTTGTGGTGGAAGTTTAAAGTATTTGTGGTGCAGCTTATAAGAGTGTTGGAAACTTTAAATATTTTTAATGCAGCTTATAAGTGTGGTGAAAGCTTTAAATATTTGTGGTGGAAGCTTTAAATATTTGTGGTGGAAGCTTTAAATATTTTTACTGCAGCTTATAAGTGTGATGAAAGCTGTAAATATTTGTGTTGGAAGCTTTAAATATTTGTGGTGCAGCTTATAAGAGTTTGTGGTAAAGGAGGGGAGGTACAATACACTCCTTGGGGTGGTTTATGATAAATAGGAATAATGTTCATCTCTTGGCAGTATTTATATCACGTCTGTTATTGCTTTATTCATTCACCCAGAGGCTCTTGTTATGAGGCCGTGATGAATGAAGGAGATATTGTTTTTCTATGCAGCTTTCAGAAGTGTGGTTAGTGGATATTTAACGCTTTTACCCCCCATCGTCCTCAGCCCCCAATCTCCTCAGTCCCCAACCTCTTCAGGCCCCAACCTCTTCAGGCCCCAACCTCCTCATTCCCCAACCTCCTCAGTCCCCATCCTCCTCAGTCCCCAACCTCCTCAGCCCCCAACCTTCTCAGCCCCCAACATCCTCAGCCCCCAACCTCCTCAGCCCCCAACCTCCTCAGCCCCCAACCTCCTCAGCCCCCAACCTCCTCAGCCCAACCTCCTCAGCCCCCAACCTCCTCAGCCCCCAACCTCCTCAGCCCCCAACCTCCTCAGCCCCCAACCTCCTCAGCCCCAACCTCCTCAGCCCCCAACCTCCTCAGCCCCAACCTCCTCAGCCCCCAACCTCCTCAGCCCTCAACCTCCTCAGCCCTCAACCTCCTCAGCCCTCAACCTCCTCAGCCCCCAACCTCCTCAGCCTTCAACCTCCTCAGCCTTCAACCTCCTCAGCCTTCAACCTCCTCAGCCCCCAACCTCCTCAGCCCTCAACCTCCTCAGCCCTCAACCTCCTCAGCCCTCAACCTCCTCAGCCCTCAACCTCCTCAGCCCTCAACCTCCTCAGGCCCCAACCTCCTCAGCCCCCAACCTCCTCGCTCCTCAGCCTCAACCTCCTCAGCCCCCAACCTCCTCAGCCCTCAACCTCCTCAGCCCCCAACCTCCTCAGCCCCCAACCTCCTCAGTCCCCAACCTCCTCAGCCCCCAACCTCCCCAGTCCCCAACCTCCTCAGCCCCCAACCTCCTCCTACACTCGTCTCTCCACCTCCCTGACAAACTACCTGCTACAGTGACGCCTTTTCTTCACCCTTCCTTCTCTCTCAGTCCTCCACCAACCCTCCTTCACCACCCTTCTTCAGGAGCTTTATTTTTTTTTTAACACTTCCCTCTAACAAGCTCCCTTCTTCAGATCAACTCCATTAGTCCCCTTCACTGACGACCCCTTCACCGCCTCTTGTCCATCGTTCCCTGTCCTCACACCCCTTCCTCAGCCCTCCTACTGATATCCTTTGATGGCTATCCTACTCCTCCTCTACATTGAAGCTCCCCCCTCCACCCCCCACCGCACCTATA
Source organism: Homarus gammarus (assembly GCA_958450375.1). Classification (NCBI taxonomy): domain Eukaryota; kingdom Metazoa; phylum Arthropoda; class Malacostraca; order Decapoda; family Nephropidae; genus Homarus; species Homarus gammarus. Next base: position 739,482 of record CAUDMG010002111.1, read on the forward strand.
TCCATGTCACCTAATGAGACAATATATTGGAGGAAGCCTTACCTTACCTGTTTTCCTTTTCACCTCCAAGTATTGTATCTCCTACCTGGCCACACAGGTATAGGTGATGACAGTGATTATTAACTTATGACTCTTCTCACACCTGACTCAGAGGATTGTATTGAAACTTTACATAGAGAAAACATTAAGATTTATCAAGATATTACAACTCAATCAATTCACGGTTTTAGTCAGCGATTTTTTTTTTTTTTGGGGGGGGTCTGTTTTTGTTAGGGATGTACAGGTGTTAATTGAGTGTCCTAGAGTCATGGCAGGTATTCTAATCTTCTCTCCTCCCTCCCTCCCCCAGTCATCTGTTACCCACTTAGGGCAACCTTATCTCCTCTCTCCTCTCCCTCTTCTCCCCACTATCATTTTACGTTTTTCCTTCTCCTCTTCCTTTCACATTATTTCGTATTTACTTTACATTATTTACTCCACCTCTTACCACTTACCGCCTCTTCATCCTATCTCCACTTTCCTCCCCTTTTTTTTCATTCTTGCTTTCCGCTCTTGCCTCCCCCCTCCCCCTCCTTCCCCTGAGCCTCGCCCAACGTGTCTGGTACGTGTTTGGGTTCACACTGCGGCAACGGCCAATTAAGAGGTCTTAATTTACTTATGACATAAATAGGGCAGCGATGCAGAGACCCTGGGAACACACACTTTTTCAATTCCTTCCTTCCTTCCTACCTATCGTCTTTACATGCTCTCTCCTTTCCTTTCTTTGATTTTCTTCCTCCTTCTGTTCCATGATTTCCACACCACCTTACTCGCCGTCGCCTCTCCCATCTCACGGCCGGCCCCTCTCACCGCTTCCCCTCCCTTCTCGCCGCCTCCTCTCCCATCTCACCCCTCCCCTGTTCCGCTTCATGGTTATCACTAATGTTGTTAAGACAAGAGAGGCAGGTAATATATTCCCCCTCTCCCTCCCTCACTCTCTCCCCCTCTCCCTCCCTCACTCTCTCTCACTCTCTCACCCTAGAGACACCTTACACCTTCTCCCTCACTCCCTTCCTCCCTCTCTACTCGGAGTCATCTCACCCTCCCTCCTCTACTCTCCTCTCACCTTTCTCTCTTCTTCTCCTACCTCCCCTCTCACCTTTCTCTCTTCTTCTCCTACCTCCCCTCTCCCCTTCCTCTCCCCCTCACCTCTCTCTCCCCTCCTCCCCCCCCCCGCCTCTCCCCTCCCCCCCCCGTCCACTAATCAGCTGACGCTTGCCTCCTAAGTTTTCCCGGTGAACTTCCCTGAGGAGTTGGCTGAAGTTTCCATAGACGGTCGACTCTTGTTAACTCAATCATGGGCGGCGCCGGACCGCTTTGTTTTCATACCCCCGACTTGCCCAATTAATCAGGGGCAGCCACCCAACCGGCCACCCAGTCAGCCAGCCACCCAACCCATAGTACGGGGTGGGAGGGGGCTGAGGACTGTCATGGGGATGGTTAGGGGGCTGTGAGGTGGTGCTGACGATGTGATTATGTGATGTTGATGGGGTGATGGTGTAATGATGATGGGGTGATGCCTTAATGCCAGCTCTTCCACCCACCTTCCTCTGATGGTTAATTGGTAGACAGAATAAAATAATACGATGTGTGTGTGTGTGTGATGCCGGGAACAATTTTTTTAAGGGATTATATTCTAGATTTTACTGCCTGGCCGCCGCTGTGTGTATTGTTGGCAGCTGAAAATAATGATGAACCGCTTGACTGATCTCTTGAACTTAGAGGAGAGAGAGAGAGAGAGAGAGAGAGAGAGAGAGAGAGAGAGAGAGAGAGAGAGATTGGAATGGGCTAATAATTTCGATTTTTTTCTAATTACACACACACACACACACACACACACACACACACACACACCATTATATATATATGTTTTAATTAGCTATGCCTTCCGTTCCTCCAATACGTTTTAGACACCTTAATCACTCTTAATAATTGTCATCGTTGCATGTGTATCACGCTGGTGGCTGGTGCATACAACACGACCTGTTCCTCGACATACTGTACACGGGGGTACTAACAGCTCCTTGACCCTTATTAAGTACACACATTAATTATCTTGTTGTTTACAGTTGCTTGGGAGATTATAATGACTTGAGTTAATGGTTATAATGACAGAGTTAATGGTTATAATGACTTGAGTTAATGGCTATAATGACAGAGTTAATGGTTATAGTGACTTGAGTTAATGGTTATAATGACAGAGTTAATGGTTATAATGACAGAGTTAATGGTTATAATGACTTGAGTTAATGGTTATAATGACTTGAGTAAATGGTTATAATGTTATCGTGTTATGATGAACAAGGGGACAATATAGTGTAGGAAATGACTATCGTCCAAAGTTGAACCTAACCTAACCTAACCTAACCTAACCATGGAACGGTATATTCAATTACACCATTGATTCACATAATTACTTACCTTTCCCTTCGTTATTCAGGTATATCAGTGTTTGCGTCTTGATTCTCTGCGTCTTGATTCTCTGCGTCTTGATTCTCTGCGTCTTGATTCTCTGCGTCTTGATTCTCTGCGTCAGGCCAAGTTTGTAGCTGATGACGTGTTTATCAATATTGCCTGGCTTTTCATAAGAATATACTTGGGGGGAAAAAATACATTGATTTTTTTGTTTAATTCTGAAGTCCAATTACCGAGCAAAATCCTCCCGAGCTGGTCAGTTGGTCGAGACTGGCGAAATATGTTATATTTTTTGTTGTTGTCGTGAAACGTGAATAAAATGAATTTCTCTCTCTCTCTCTCTCTCTCTCTCTCTCTCTCTCTCTCTCTCTCTCTCTCTCTCTCTCTCTCTCTCGTTATCTATATTGTCTTTGAGTTACGTATGTCAGCAGCGGTAGTACTCATTGGTTATTTTTTTTTTTAATATATATTTTTAGTTTTCCAAAAGTCACGTCGTTTCATTTTGACTCCTTTCGCATAAATGATTTTCATATAAGAATACCGGATGTCCCAAGTGTGTGTGTGTGTGTGTGTGTGTGTGTGTGTGTGTGTGTGTGTGTGTGTGTGTGTGTGTGTGTGTGTTGCGTTGCTTGATTTCTTGTTTTAAATTCCTCTGTGCTCGTTTAGGTGACAATGTTAACCTGTTCAATATGAATTTTAAACGAGTTCACTTTTACTTGTTTGGTTTAGTCTGTTCGTGTGTGTGTGTGTGTGTGTGTGTGTGTGTGTGTGTGTGTCGGGTTGTTAGGTTGTTAGTCTTTGGGATGTGATTTAAAATATTTAATCAGGAAGGTTATTGAAGTTAGTGTTATTTTCATGTGTGTGTCTTCTTGGTTAAGTTATTTTCTTCCATTTGGTGTTATTTTTAGGTCTCTGGTATAGTGGTGTCCCCTGACGTGTTAATATCTCCTAAGTTTTATTTTTTCTCTATGTAACTTTATTGTGGCAGTTGTGTGTCTGTTGTTTATCAGTGGGTCTTTCTTCAGATGTTAATTCATATATAAAAAAAAATTAGACATTAATATTTGCATGGGGAGTATTATTCCGGTAAAATAAAAATTATTTCATGCGATATATTATTATGGAAAAGATTATTCAGTATGGAAATATTCTGGCCTCACTGCCATGGCCATGAACTGATGTGAAATCGAGGCATCTGGCCACTGGCACTGATCCACTTGCCCGCCACTCTGTGAGGCTTTGAGTGACTCGTGGAAATCCTCAAGGTGCGCCCGTCATTGAGCCAAGGTGGGAGGATGTGATTATGGTGTGTGTGTGTGTGTGTGTGTGTGTGTGTGTGTGTGTGTACACAGCTTTGGGACAGATATCAGTAAAACTCAATTATTTGTCGATACTAATGGTTTCCCGATGCTTTTGTGATGCATATTTTTCACGGGGAAATTGCAAAATGCAGTGATTTGCCAAAATAGAAATAAAATCGTTGGATTATCTATGAAAATTGGAAAGTTTTAATACATACCTGTATAAATTAAAGTATTACCGTGCTACTGTTTTGTATGTGTAGGTGTGTATGTTTCCCGCTTGGGTGTGTGTGTGTGTGTGTGTGTGTGTGTGTGTGTGTGTGTGTGTGTGTGTGCCTGTAACACCAGCGAGCGTGCACAGTATTGCACTTCACCTACACTGTATCACTCGCCTTTACGACTCAGCCACTGATAATACTAGTACCACGTTATTCGATTCATCCCCGTTGAAAAAGTGAACACAAACCTTCTTCAATAAAAAAACAAAAAAATAAAACAATAGGTCAATTTTCTCTTGTTTTTGTTTTGTAAAAGTTGTCAAGTTTGTTTACGAAGAAAGATATGAGAATAGTCGGGCCATTTAGTATATTAATGGTGGGTTGCCGTCACACACACACACTCACCCTGGCTCGTCCCATCTGGTGACCTGAGTTGCGGCCCATCAGATGATCACCAAACGACCCTCGGAACAGCCAGGAAATGCAAGACTCCTCCTCCACTGGACCGCTGAATCGACTACCTGACGTCCGTCCCTTCCACTCGACTTGAGGGTCAACCGGTTAAATCTGAGGCCACGGCAGCTGGTCCTGGTAAGAGCAGCTGATTTCAGGCCCAATCAGCTGATGTGGGGTCCGTCCAGCCGATATTGAGTCCGTCTAGCCGATGTTGAGTCCGACCAGTTGGTGGGGTCCGCTCAACGAATATGAACTCTATCACAGAATTTAATGATAAAACAAATTCTCTAACTCTATTCGCCCCGCGGGTAAATAAGCCGATGTCTTTGGTTCCTGACTAACGAACCAACACTCCTTCCTACCACCCAAACCCCACTTACAAGTCACTTAACAAGGCTCACTACTCCATACACACAACTCACTAGTCACTTAAAAGTTTCACTACTTGTACTCTTCAACCTCCAGTTACGTACAGTCAACTAGTAAAGTCCGTTCACCCCCTCCCCCCCCCTGAACCACGAACCCCTAGACTTAGACTCGCGAATCCGAAGCATTTGTAGACAGAAAAATGCATCAGTCTACTGCTTCGGGTTCACAAATCAGAATTTCGGGGTTCGAGGTTCAGGCGAATGATTTTTAGTAGGTGATTGTACACAAGACTCACCACACACACACACACACACACACAGATATAAGCGACCTTTAACTATTTCAAATCGTTGGCTCTCCATAACGCTCCTCAGCACCACCTACCATCCACTAATGACAGAGTGTAATTGCCTCTACAAGGGTTTGGAAGTGATCAAGTGTTAGTCAGTGTAGGAGAGTTGGTGACGAGGATCTACTGCTGGGATGAGACGACCCATTTTACCTCAATTAATTGCTGTCGATTGAGAGTGATACGGTTGTGACGTCGAACTTGTTATCCCTCGTGCACTCCCAGCTGATGCCTTTGTACACCTATCATGTTTATCTGTGTACATTTATCATGTTTATTTTTGTACACCTATCATGTTTATCTTTGTACACCTATCATGTTTATCTTTGTACACCTATCATGTTTATTTTTGTACACCTATCATGTTTATCTTTGTACACCTATCATGTTTATCTTTGTACACCTATCATGTTTATCTTTGTACACCTATCATGTTTAAAATGTTTGTGCAGCAGGAGGAGGAAGAGGAGGTTGTGACTAAAACATGATTTAATTGCTTCACATGAACGTAGTTAACATGTGTCATAGTGATGTGTGATAGCAGTTGTACTCCATCCTTGTTCAGTTATGGTGTGGTAGAGGACAATGTATGTATACGTGATTCAACAGCAATTCATATATCGTATGTATTCTGTATACATAATTTAACCCATTGAATACCATGCCAACTCCCTCAATACGTTCATTTAACCCAATGAGCTAATTTAAACCATTGAGTACGATGTCTTAACTCATTTAAATATTATGTCGTATAAGAAATTGTCAAAAAAGGTGGTAGAGAATTCGATACAAAAATTAATAATATCCTACGTGTCTCAGAAGCTGCCCAGACGTGACCAGCAAGATGTGGTTCGCCTGGGAGTCGAACTTACCTGTGTCTGCATTTGCAAATTTAATATTTATTGTGGTTCAGGGCGCTGCCAAGCCGACGTCGCCTCAGTGTCAAGCCCTTGGTGTCAATTGTCGTGTTAGCCAGTGGCGGGGTGTCATGCAGAAGGCAGGTGGTGTCATACTAGGTCGGGCAACGGTGATGGTATCGGGTTGTGTCGGGTTTCGAGTCATGATGGTGTTGGCTCATGATAGTGTCGGGTCATGATAGTGTCGGGTCATGCAGGTGATAGTGTCGGGTCATGCAGGTGATAGTGTCGGGTGAGGTCATGTAGGTGAAGGTGTCTATTCATAATGGTGTCAGGCAGGCAGGCAGGCAGGTAATGGTGTCGAACTACCTTACTAATAATATGATTTTCTTCCCTCTCAGGTAAGATGTGGCATGATATCGAGGAGGAGGTCAAGGGTAAGTGGCCCTTGGTGGAAGATCTACTTCAGGTGTCGGGGGCGTGGACCTCCAGGTGACTATAAGACGGGAAGGTCACCCAGGGATAAAATGAACCTTTACTGAATCACTTGGTGAGAGGAAAGGTGTTTAACGAGGACAGAACGTAAAAATAGAGGAGTAACAGTGATGATGGAGGGAGGAGGAGATGTATGTCTGGCGAGTCAGGTAGAGTAGGAACCTGGTCAGTTCAGAATGACCCGAGAGCTACAGACAACATTTTGCCTTCGTGGAAATCCAGAACATATTGAGAACGTCATTTTTTTTTCACTTTATCACCCCCCCCCCCTTCCTGAGTACGATATCAACACCATGAGTACAGTGATCTAGCTCATTGAATATGATATCAAACCCCTTTTGAGTATGGTGACCCTCTAAGTACAGTAAATTAATCCCTTGAGTACTACATCTTAACCCTTTAAGTACAATGATTTAATCCCTTGCATATAATGATGTAACCCTATTAACTGTAATGGTGTATTCTATTAAATTTAACGTTTTAACCCTTGAGTACATTGGCCTTATTCCTTTAGTAGGGTAACATTATACTCAAGGGGTAGAGTCCGTGTACTCAAGTGGCTCCAGTTAGGTAAGAAATCTATAGATATATTTAAGTCGTTTCTCAAGTCTCTGTCATAGTGTTCAGTGAATAATCCTGTCGTGATATATAACCTGGTGTATGACAACAAGTGAGAGTGAGGGGGTAATAATGTACAGTCGCTCACACTTCCGCCTGGTACACTTAACATTGCCAATCCTCCTTCTCCATGATGTGTGAACCAAAAGGGAATATCGAAGCATGATTCCGAAGGTGTCACATAAATGAAAGAGAGGAGAGGATTGACAATGCTATCTGTACCAGGTGGAAGTGTAAGTGAGTGTACATTATTAACTGAATGATAATGTTACCTTGTCGCTTCTCTTGATGAATTTACTGATGCAGGTGAAGGAACTGATTAAATATGTACAATATAATTAAAGTAACGAATTATAGCTTTAGGCAAAGTATATCGTATTATATCAACCTCCAGAGAGGCTCAAATATCGTTTATTGAATTCCCGATATGTTCTGTAAAGGATGCCAGGTTTATAATAGCAAAATAAATACTCGTGTGATTGTTGTAAGTTCTCGGTAAAATCACTGATTATTTGATGGGGTTTCATAATGTAATGGTTATCCCGGTTGTTCCTGCCAGTCACGTCCTTAAGAAATCATTGCTTGTCATCGGTGATATTACCAAGTGTCTTCATAATGTTTTCTGCAGTGTCTTGTACTGTCAAGTTGGTTCACTGTAAAGTAAGGTTTTTAGAGAAGAACGTCAAGAGCTCGTGTATATAGATTTTCCAGTGGCAGAACAAGTATAGTCTTCGTAAGTAATCTAGTTCATTGTTTAGAGGACGTGTGTGTGTGTTTGGCTGGTCGTGTGTTTGGTTGAGATGTGTGGCCGTGACTCGCTGTTGTTGGACACGGTGGCTGGGCGACCACTGCCAGGAACATGTTCTATTCAGCTCAGTGATGGTCCTGTTGAGAAATGTGCTTTCAGTCTCGAAGCTTGAGAGATTATTGTTATTATCATTATTATTACTATTATTATTATTATTATTATTATTATTATTATTATTATTATTATTATTATTATTATTATATCTTCTATTATTAGTAATATTATAAAATTCCAAGAGATAAAAGTGTTGCCAAAAGGATTGATTTAGTGTAGTGTTAGTGTCAGGACAGTGTTGTGTACAGGTAAGGGTTGGCTTAAGTTAAGTAACACGATACAGGGGGACACACATTAGCATAACGACGGGACACTGGCGGCCCCGTGGTTCACTTTAACAGGTTGCTGAAGATGTGTACATTAACTGGATGCTGATAGAGTGTGTGTGTGTGTGTGTGTGTGTGTGTGTGTGTGTGTGTGTGTTGGGCCACCTATACTAGCTACAGTACATCTCTCACCTGTTACCTGCAATTAATGAAGCTTCCTCACGACCAGGTATTTTTTTATATTCATACGTCTAATATTATCTGTAGGTGCATGTTCGCTGCTTCTCACGTGAAGGTTGGACTCTCATAAGCTAACCTAACCAACTTCCTGTTATAACATTACCTATAGGAACTTTTGCTGTGAATGGACGCATTGTTAAATCACCGTTAATTCGTCTTTCTCAGGTGTTTATGCACAAAACTTAACAATGATACGTTGTTCCCTTGCAAAAAATAAACTCCTTGGTATTACAGGGGATAATAAAACTGAAGTACAATTTCCCTTATTTACTACATGTGGTGGGGAAAGTTCTCACTTAAATACATTATGCATAGAAGATGTAATTTATTCAGATTTGTCCTCTCGTTTGTGGAGTATTTTGATCTTTGATGTTTATCCTTCTTTACTTATTCATAAACAGTTAAAAGCAACGTTAAAGAAAGATGAATGCATCACCAAATTCACACGAACACATTATAGTCAAATGAGTCACTAATTAGAAGAATTTTGATGACAGCTCATGGATTTACTCGAGATCGTGTGGTCACTCTAATCTTGTGGAAGGCTTTGCTGGAACCCGATCTTGGAAGGTTATACTGGAACCCGATCTTGGAAGGTTATACTGGAACCCGATCTTGGAAGGTTATACTGGAACCCGATCTTGGAAGGTTATACTGGAACCCGATCTTAAGTGGTTATTTCAGTCCACCATGACTCCTCCTGATCACCCAGTTTCAATTGTCTCTCTGTTGTTTATAATTCTGGACCATTTAGTCTCATGTTCTGTACCAGACTAAGGATATATTTTTTTGTAGTATTTTATTGTTTCTTGACGCCCCCTCCACACACACACACACACACACACACACACACACCAGAGAGAGAGAGAGAGTGTATTTAAGCCACCAATTCAATAATTACATTACCTGTGGTTAGGTATACTTCACCAGGTGGTCAGTTGAGTCCCGGGACCCGTTATTATGAACACTCTTTACCGAACCCACGTTAGAACCCACTGCCGAACCCACTGCCGAACCCAATACCGAACCTGTCTATCCACTATTCCCCTTTCTTAGATCGCCCGCCCCTCCTCTCCCCGCACAGCCTCACCCCACCTCTACCCTGTCCCACCCCTCCTCTCCCCGCACAGCCTCATCCCACCTCTACCCTGTCCCACCCCTCCTCTCCCAGCACAGCCTCACCCCACCCTGCCGAGCCCCGCCCTGCCCCGCCCCTCCCCGCCAGTTGACCCATGATGCCGTTATTAAGGAAGACAAAGTAGACTCACCATTACCACAAGACACACGAGGACCGACAAACATAGAAGCAGTAAAAACATTATTGAGACAAAGAGGGACCGAGGCGTAAGACCGGTGAGAGGAAGAGGAAGATGGAGAAGAGGAGGATGAAGATGAAGGAGGATGAAGAGGAAGAGGGGGAGAAGAAGAGTATGATAAGAAAGACAGAGGAGAAGAATATGAAGAAGAGGCAGACGGAGAAGAAGAATAGAAGGAAGAGGAAGACGGAGAAGAAGAGGAGGAGGAAGACAAAGACGGAGGAGAAAAGGATGATGGAGGAAGAGAAGAATAGAAGACACAGTTTTACCCGCATGTCATTGCACATATTGAAGTAGTGAAAAACATTTGCCCTCTTGGAAATATTGAACCCAGAATCAACGTGTCTTTATGCATGTCACGGGAGGGGAGACAGTAGCCTTTATTTACCTGGTAAGAATTTGGAGTCTAGGTTAAAATAGCGACTCACTGAGGGAGTGTTGGAGGAGAGGGAGAAGAAGAAGGGGAAGAGGATGAAGAAGAAGAAGAAGAAGAGGGAGAAGATGAAATAAGAAAAGAACAAGAAGAGGAGGGAGAGGAAGGACAGAAGATAGATGGGGAGAGGGAAACGAGCAATTTTGGTAAGACAGTGTAAAGTTTTAGGAATGTAAGGCAATCAGTCACTGGAGGTGGAGTGTCGACCTGACCAAGGAGGAAGACTATTAGCAGGAAGAGAGAGAGGAAGGGAGTTGGGTGGAGGGGGGGGGTCCTCTCTCTCTCTCTCTCTCTCTCTCTCTCTCAGTACACTCACCACACGCACGCACTCTATACACTCTCGCATCCACACTCAATAGCAGTCGTCGCAATACACGTCGGAAGAATGTTTGCAAGCGGGTTTATTTATTAGGCCCTTGCGGTTTTGGACCCCTTGCATCTGTTATGAGAGAAGACGCTTTAAAAGTGTGTAGTGTGGGCGAGTGATGGCATACCCCCCTCCCTCCCCCACCACTACCCCTTTACCACTACCTCCTTACCACTACTACCTCCCTTACCACTACTACCTCCCTACCACTACTACCCCCCCCCTACCACTACTACCTCCATACCACTACTACCTCCCTACCACTGCTACCCCCCTACCACTACTACCCCCTACCACTACTACCCGCCCCACCACCACTATCCCCCCCCCCCACTACCAAGTTTTTTTAAAGGGAAGATGGAAGGGAAATGATAGATGAGTTTTTCGACTCAGTGTTCAGCATTTGCTTCTATGACGAGGCACTAGTGTTGAGGGGAGGGGGGGGGGGTGTGAGGGTCCAGTAGTAGGGGTTGTGAGTGGGGTCAATAGTAGGGGTTGTGAGTGGGGTCAATAACAGGGGTTGTGAGTGGGGTCAATAGTAGGGGTTGTGAGTGGGGTCAATAACAGGGGTTGTGAGTGGGGTCAATAACAGGGGTCGTGTGTGGGGTCAATAACGGGTTGTGAGTGGGGTCAATAACAGGGGTTGTGAGTGGGGTAAATAACAGGGGTTGTGAGTGGGATCAATAACAGGGGCGACCAAGTGTGAGAAAGACGAGGACGTGCCCATAGAAAGTCGACTGTCAGAGTGAGAAAGGAAGAGAGTGAGTGGAAATTCTTTCATTGGACGACCGCATCTGTCTTCCTCTGTGGTAGTGCCGTGACCCACCTTCACCCAACCTTACCCACCCTTACCCACCCTACACTGTGCGGTAGTTCCTTGACCCACCCTTACCCACCCTACACTGTATGGTAGTTCCGTGACCCACCCTCACCCACCTTACGAGAAGAAATAATATAACTAAGTAAAATTATCCGAGACATTAGTTCTTGTATACGATGAATGAAGGTTTATGGTAGGAGGCGCTGAGGAACACATCATGATAACAGGTTTACAGTGATCCTTTGGTCTCTGTCATGTCTGAAGTAGTTTTTGTTCCATTTCATAATATCTTGTGAGACTGAAGACCCGTTTCCAAATTCTTCATTGTTTGACACTCAGTTGTTCGACTCGAGAGCAAGTGGGAAATTTACCCAAGTGGAATTCAGAGAAATAAACACTATGTCTCGGATCTCTGGTCAGGAAAATTCTATGAAGAAACCGAGACTAAATATCATAGGAAATCTCCTTAGGAAAAACATCAAGATTAATTTTTCAAATAAATCCCGTAGGAAAAAATGAGACATTTAATTCTCTTGAGAAAAATCATCTTGAGAAATCCTGTAGTAAGAGTTTGAGGCGAAATCTATGGGGGGAGAAGTGCTTGGGTTATGGCCGGCTGCCAGAGAGCCTGGTGGGAGGGAGGGAGTACTGGCAGACGGCAGGCGAGGCTCTTGTTCTGCCAACACCACGTCCCGTTGGCTGTCTCCCCACATTCACAAATTAATTATCTTTATTATGCTTATTAAAGTTCCTCGTGTTCTCTGCCAAGGATTTTTACGATTTATATTTTTTTGTCATAATGGTTGTTTAACGTATTTCCCCTTCTCTCTCTCTCTCTCTCTCTCTCTCTCTCTCTCTCTCTCTCTCTCTCTCTCTCTCTCTCTCTCGTGTTCGTGTTACAGCACTTTTTGTAACCTTGCCTCAACTTTCCAAAGTAATCCCTGCTAATTTGTTATTTCACCTGGGCATTACTGTTACTTCATGTAAATTTCTACCTTTAGTTACACGTATCTTTTTGTTTTTTGCCACTGACGTATATTTTGTTTGTATTTGTCACTGACGTACATTTTTGTTTTGTTTTTGTCACTGACGTATATATTTTTTTTTCACTGACGTATATTTTATTTTGTTTTTGTCACTAACGTATATTTTTATTGGTTTTTGTCACTGACGTATATTTTTTGTTTTTGGTCACTGACGTATATTTTTACTTATTTTTTGTCATTAACGTATATTTTTGTTTTGTTTTGTCACTGACGTATATTTTTTTTTGTCACTGTACCAAGATGTATCACCTGATAACTTGATCGCATAGTACGTGTTTATTCCCGCCTTTATGTCGTTGAGATATACTGATCTAATTTGCATGCTTGTGTTAATGTTAATCTGATATATTTTTAACATATACTGATATAAGCAATGAGTTTTAAAGATATGGCATAGTGTAGTGTAGTGTAGTGTAGAGTAGGTTTTAATATAGTAATTGTGTGTGTGTTTTTTTTTAAAGCAGTATAACAGTGTGAGTCAGTGTTAAACGTATATTGGCAGTAGTAGGTACCCTTATACCACTCAATGTACTCGTGCTTATGGCTCTGTCACACTGGTTCATCATGGTGGACGGAAGAGTTTCACATCTTTAAAATATCACACACACTACACCAGCGTCGTGGAATGCTTCAACACCTGTAAACTTGTGTACTCCACATACGTTTTAATACTGTATTTCAGATTGTAAACTTCCATACTCATTATCAGTTTACTCCATACTTCCATATCTGTAATTTTGGGTAATATATACACCTATTTTATTGTATGTGTATATTTTTGTATTCTAGAGAATTGTAATTAAATACTTCACTAAATATATGTATTCTTCATTCGTACATTAAGCAGCATAAGTCAACATTACCGACGTGTAATTTTCCTTACTGTACACTACACTCAATGTATTCAAGTATATTGCTCTTATATCCTTCTACACACTCCAGCAATACACCGAATATTCTCCTCTAGGTAAACATCTTCCCCTACCAGCGTTGTACAGTCCCCTCCACTTGTACGTTTACAGGGGCTCGTCATATAAGCATTCCACATTACCATTAAGATATTTGTTTTAATGTTGTTTTAATTTGATTCTATAATATGTTTACTATTGTGAGTTTCCTTCTGTCGAATGTATACAAACACAACGCTGCCACACTGCACAAAACCTGACGACCCCCTGTAAACGCACAAGTGAAGGGGACTGTACCTGTGTCTCGGTGATATATTTCACGGCTTACAGTTATATTCCTCTGTAATTTACTGTAATGTAGCCTCTGTGTTCTCCAAAAGTCTGTATTTATATAACGTGTGTGTGTGTGTGTGTGTGTGTTGGCCGTGTCCTCCGTGTATCTTGGCCGTGTCTTCCGTGTATCCAACTGACCCACTGGACCGTGAACCCTCGTGATAGAAGCCGCAGTTCACTCAAGGAAAAAATATAGGTGAGAAAAAGGCCTTTGGTGCTCTCTCTCTCTCTCTCTCTCTCTCTCTCTCTCTCTCTCTCTCTCTCTGTGGTGTGGAGGGAAGTCATCGAAAAAGGAGTGGGAAGGCGGGGATCAGAGAGAGAGAAAAGAGAGAGAGAGAGAGAGAGAGAGAGAGAGAGAGAGAGAGAGAGAGAGAGAGAGAGATCGCTTCTTTTAGGTGAAAATGAGGGTGAGAGACTGAGAGACGTGAAAAAGAAAGGAGAGATATAGTTAGACATTTTTAGTGAGAAATGCAGGAGTATCGGGGAGAGAGAGGGAGGAGGGGGGAGGGAGGAAGGGTGGCAGAGTCGTGAGGGAAGGAGGGAGGTAATAAGGAAGGAAGGAGTCAACTGATAGTGAAGGAAAGAAGGGAAGGAGGAGAATAGGGAAAAGTAGTATAGTAAAGAGAGGGAGAAAGGGAGGAAGAAGGGGGTGATAAAGTAGGGTAGGATAAGAATGAGGAAATGAAACAAAATGAGAGGAAGAAAGAGGGAATGAAGGAGGGAAGAAGAAGGATAGGATGACGAAGAGGAGAAAAACCTAAAGACAATGATAAAAGGTGTGGGGGACAGCCAAAGAAGAAGAAAAGACGATAATGATGAAGTAGGAGAGGAAGACAAGGAAAAATAAAACGACTTGATGGGAAGATAAATGGCTGATAAAGGAGGGAGGTGGAGAAGCAGCAAGAAGAGGAATGGTCTGGTGTAGACATAAATTTTCACACAAGCTGAAGATATATTTGCATTAGATTTTATGGTCTGGAAAAAAAAAAGAAACAGAGAAAAAAAGAAAACTAAGGACAGAGAAAAATAGTGTTTAAAAGGACAAATTTAATAAAAGAAAAAAATTAGATCCAAAGACTTAACAAAAATAAGAGAAGATGAATAATTATCAATTAAATTATATTAATATTTTTGTTGTTTACTTTTATTAATTTATTTTATTATTAACTAATATATTCAGGTGGAAATAAATCCCGAGTGAGAAATAAAAAAAGAAAATATGGGGGAAAAATAATCAAGGTATATTTCACCGTGTGTGAGAGAGAGAGAGAGAGAGAGAGAGAGAGAGAGAATTGTCGTGTTTTCCAGAAGACATTAAGACATTGAGAACTGCCGCCTCAGCGATGGTTTTACAGCTGTGTATTATTGTATTGATGTTATAACCGACCAGACGAAAGCAGGCGAGAATTGGCACCATTTCCCGCGATATATTTTTCGTTAATGTTGTTTGGTTTTACAGGGAGATATTACGTAAATCATAATTTGTGACTTGTAAATAATATAGTTTACAGTGAAGCATATGGTAATTTATTATTATGATTGTTATTATTATTATTATTACTATTATTATTAAAGATTCTTCTCCCTGTAAATTCCTTGGAGCAGGTGGTCACTACTGCACACAGGTGAGTCTCCACACCTGTCTTGGGTTACCGAAGGAGATTAATTAGAATGTTATCGCCCTTTGCACTTTTTCTGTTTAGTGAACAAGAGAGACAAAGAAATATATATATATATATATATATATAATATATATATATATATATATATATATATAAATATATATATATATATATATATATATATATATATATACTATATATATATATATATATATATATATTATATATATATATATACGTCAATTTTTTGCTCCACTTTACCAGCCTGAGTCAGTGTAGAGGGAATGTATATGTGTTTGTTGTAGTTGGGTCGTTTGAGGGCCATTCAGACTGACCGATGGGCAAGAAGTTGGGCAGTTAGAACCCCTGGTCTTATTGTTGGAGGTCACACGTGTTGGTGGGTGTTGCTGCTGGTGGTGAGTGGTAGTGGTGAGTGGTGGCTGGGGTGATGATGGTGAGTG
The DNA here is from genome assembly GCA_958450375.1 of Homarus gammarus. Classification (NCBI taxonomy): domain Eukaryota; kingdom Metazoa; phylum Arthropoda; class Malacostraca; order Decapoda; family Nephropidae; genus Homarus; species Homarus gammarus. The sequence continues at coordinate 755,273 of CAUDMG010002111.1, forward strand.
GTAGTGGTGAGTGGTGGCTGGGGTGGTGGTGGTGAGTGGTAGTGGTGAGTGGTGGCTGGGGTGGTGGTGGTGAGTGGTAGTGGTGAGTGGTGGCTGGGGTGGTGGTGGTGAGTGGTAGTGGTGAGTGGTGGCTGGGGTGGTGGTGGTGAGTGGTAGTGGTGAGTGGTGGCTGGGGTGGTGGTGGTGAGTGGTAGTGGTGAGTGGTGGCTGGGGTGGTGGTGATGAGTGGTAGTGGTGAGTGGTGGCTGGGGTGGTGGTGGTGAGTGGTAGTGGTGAGTGGTGGCTGGGGTGGTGGTGTTGAGTGGTAGTGGTGAGTGGTGGCTGGGGTGGTGGTGGTGAGTGCGAGATGTTAGGGGTGATGCTGCTGAAGTGTTGATGATGATGGTATGGTGACACTGTATGGTGTTAGTATTAGTTGTAGTGACAGGATGGACGGTGGTAGCTATTGTGGTGGTGATAGTCTTGATGTCACCGTCTATAGTGGTGATAATGGTATAAATGTATACTTGTATGCAGTAACATCATTATACTAGTGGTAGCAACAGCGGTGAAGATAGTGGTAGTAACATCAGTGGTAGTAAGTGTAACATCAGCGGGCATAGTGTAGCGAGGATACAGTGGCAATAATGTACCAGTAAGTTATCAACACTACGAGTTGGTTTATAGTGCCCTGCTGGCCCTGGTCCCCCTCCCTCTCTTCCCTCCCTTTGCTGAGGGACCCTGACTCACCCAGACCCATATATACAACATGTGAACCCAACTGTATTGTAGCATTAAATTGAGCTTACGGCGAGCCAGAGGAGATGTTACTTCTTTACTTTACAGCGTCGTCAGAAACATTAAAAAAAATATCCAGTGGACACCAGGTGACTCAAAAACTTTCCGTGAAAACATTGACCCACATAACGAATCCAGAAATAAAACTCGCATTTCTTAGTCACACAAGTTTCACCTGGGAAAAAAAATAGAACGCACAAAACTTTACACCCCCAAACACTCTAAAGAAAGTTATTGTTTCTATATTTTTTTCGGCCTGGTCTTTTGTGTGTGGGACACGTCTGGCTCCTTGGCAATGCAGGGAGCGTGGCGGCCGTCCAGCCTGATGCTGGTAGATTGGCGCCCGGACCCGCCCGGCATCCTAATACTTGGTAGACCCGCCCGCCGATAACTACTTGCCCACTCTTCCTCCTCCTGGTGGCCGAGTGTTGGGTGTAGTGTACCCCCGCTGGATGCTGACTGGAAGGTGTTGGATGTAGTGTACCCCCGCTGGATGCTGACTGGAAGGTGTTGGATGTAGTGTACCCCTGCTGGATACTGACTGGAAGGTGTTGGATGTAATGTACCCCTGCTGGATGCTGCCTGGAAGGTGTTGGATGTAGAGTACCCCTGCTGGATACTGCCCGGAAGGTGTTGGATGTAGTGTACCCCTGCTGAATGCTGCCTGGAAGGTGTTCGATGTAGTGTACCCCTGCTGGATGCTGCCTGGAAGGTGTTCGATGTAGTGTACCCCTGCTGGATGCTGCCTGGAAAGTGTTGGATGTAGTGTACCCCTGCTGAATGCTGCCTGGAAGGTGTTCGATGTAGTGTACCCCTGCTGGATGCTGACTGGAAGGTGTTGGATGTAGAGTACCCCTGCTGGTTGCTGCCTGGAAGGTGTTGGATGTAGTGTACCCCTGCTGGATGCTGACTGGAAGGTGTTGGATGTAGTGTACCCCTGCTGGATGCTGCCTGGAAGGTGTTGGATGTAGTGTACCCCTGCTGGATGCTGCCTGGAAGGTGTTGGATGTAGTGTACCCCTGCTGGATGCTGACTGGAAGGTGTTGGATGTAGAGTACCCCTGCTGGATGCTGCCTGGAAGGTGTTGGATGTAGTGTACCCCTGCTGGATGCTGCCTGGAAGGTGTTGGATGTAGTGTACCCCTGCTGGATGCTGCCTGGAAGGTGTTGGATGTAGTGTACCCCTGCTGGATGCTGCCTGGAAGGTGTTGGATGTAGTGTACCCCTGCTGGATGCTGACTGGAAGGTGTTGGATGTAGTGTACCCCTGCTGGATGCTGCCTGGAAGGTGTTGGATGTAGTGTACCCCTGCTGGATGCTGCCTGGAAGGTGTTGGATGTAGTGTACCCCTGCTGGATGCTGACTGGAAGGTGTTGGATGTAGTGTACCCCTGCTGGATGCTGCCTGGAAGGTGTTGGATGTAGTGTACCCCTGCTGGATGCTGACTGGAAGGTGTTGGATGTAGTGTACCCCTGCTGGATGCTGACTGGAAGGTGTTGGATGTAGAGTACCCCTGCTGGATGCTGCCTGGAAGGTGTTGGATGTAGTGTACCCCTGCTGGATGCTGCCTGGAAGGTGTTGGATGTAGTGTACCCCTGCTGGATGCTGCCTGGAAGGTGTTGGATGTAGTGTACCCCTGCTGGATGCTGCCTGGAAGGTGTTGGATGTAGTGTACCCCTGCTGGATGCTGACTGGAAGGTGTTGGATGTAGTGTACCCCTGCTGGATGCTGCCTGGAAGGTGTTGGATGTAGTGTACCCCTGCTGGATGCTGCCTGGAAGGTGTTGGATGTAGTGTACCCCTGCTGGATGCTGACTGGAAGGTGTTGGATGTAGTGTACCCCTGCTGGATGCTGCCTGGAAGGTGTTGGATGTAGTGTACCCCTGCTGGATGCTGACTGGAAGGTGTTGGATGTAGTGTACCCCTGCTGGATGCTGCCTGGAAGGTGTTGGATGTAGTGTACCCCTGCTGGATGCTGCCTGGAAGGTGTTGGATGTAGTGTTCCCCTGCTGGATGCTGACTGGAAGGTGTTGGATGTAGTGTACCCCTGCTGGATGCTGCCTGGAAGGTGCTGTCTGTGCTGGTGTGGTGGTGGTTGGAGAGTTTAGAGGAAGCTGGCTGGAAGTTGTGGTCGCTAGCTAGGATTTATAGATTTTGGATGAAAGTTGTAGGTTATTGCCGGAGTGTCTGGTACTGGACCTATACTGGAAGTTGTAGTTGTTATTTAGAAGTTGAAGATCCTACTTAGATGTTTTAGATCCTAATTAGAAACGCACAAGTATTGGCTGATGGATGTGGTTGGTGGTTAAGCTTCTGATCCGAGGCTGGCGGTCACTCGTTATGGTTGAAGACTGAGAGGTGTGGGGCGTGAGTAGAGTGTGTGAGAGTAATGTGATAGGTGTAGCGAGTTGTCGGCAGGTGAAGATGTTGGTCGGGCGTTTGTCCTTAGTGTCATGTTTTATTGTGGGAAAATAGAATGTTGTATCTTCATTTTCTCCTACACTATTCCTTCCTTCCTTCCTTCCTTCCTTCCCTACCTCCACTTTCCCCTCCTCCCCCTACTCTTTTCATCTCTCTGTATCCCCTCCCACTTAACCTTTACACTTTCGATTCCCTCTCATCCACTTCCCCCTCCTCCCCTCCACACCCCCTCCCTCTACCCTCCCTTCCCCCCAGATTCCCTCCCTCTACTCTCCCTCCCTCCAGACCCCCCTCCCTCCACTCTCCCTCCCTCCAGACCCCCCTCCCTCCACTCTCCCTCCCTCCAGACCCCCCTCCCTCCACTCTCCCTCCCTCCAGACCCCCCTCCCTCCACTGTCCCTCCCTCCAGACCCCCCTCCCTCCACTGTCCCTCCCTCCAGACCCCCCTCCCTCCACTAACCCTCCGTCCAGACCACCTCCCTCCACTCTCCCTCCCTCCAGACCCCCCTCCCTCCACTCTCCCTCCCTGCAGACCCCCCTCCCTCCACTTCCCTCCAGACCCCCCTCCCTCCAGACCCCCCTCCCTCCACTCTCCCTCCCTGCAGACCCCCCTCCCTCCACTCTCCCTCCCTCCAGACCCCCCTCCCTCCACTCTCCCTCCCTGCAGACCCCCCTCCCTCCACTCCCCCTCCCTCCAGACCCCCCTCCCTCCCCACCCCCCTCCCTCCACTCTCCCTCCCTGCAGACCCCCCTCCCTCCACTCTCCCTCCCTCCAGACCCCCCTCCCTCCACTCCCCCTCCCTCCAGACCCCCCTCCCTCCACTCCCCCTCCCTCCACTCCCCCTCCCTCCAGACCCCCCTCCCTCCACTCTCCCTCCCTCCAGACCCCCCTCCCTCCACTCTCCCCATATCCCCAACCTTACCAGCGATCGACAAGATTTTTTTCTTTCCCTCTTAGTCCTTCATTACCTTCCTGCTGGGGGTCTCGCTAGTTTATTTGGCCTCAGGAGTTAATAGGAGCTTTAAAGTGCAATAGGCGAGGACCTTCGTGAGACAGCTGAAGATCTTCCAGGCCACCTTCAGGAGTAATGTGTGTGTGTGTGTGTGTGTGTGTGTGTGTGTGTGTGTCGGGAGGCGTCCCTAGATCGTTCACGTTGAGGGAGGGCGCTTGGGTATTGAAGGGTAGACATGAGGTAAGTGAGAAAATAGGAGAAGTATTGGGAAAATGAGAGAATATAAAGGGGTACAGATAGGATTAGGAGGAGAGAGAGAGAGAGAGAGAGAGAGAGAGAGAGAGAGAGATGTGATGCCGATGATTATGGGAGAAGAGGGAGAACAGAATAACAGACAACAACAACAACAACAACAAACTGATACAGTCATCGTTCATCTCCCGGCCAATAGGAGGCGCTGGTATTAATTGTATTCCTTGTTGTATAAAGTTGTATTGCTTCTCTTATTGTATGAAATGCATTGTGGAAAATATACTGCCTCCCTCCCCCTGGATTGTATAAATGTAGTCAAACCTCTCGTGTATAAAATAGATTCCTTCCCCTAATGTATGGGTGTATTTTATGTATTGTGTGTGTATACTATTGTATTTCCTATTGTATGAGCTGTATTATATCGATTAACCTGAGATCTTCTATTGTTTCTACTGTATAAGTTGTATTTTAGTCCTCACTGTATAAAATATACTATATAAATTTTTTTGAGGGGGTTGTATTTTATATCGTATCAGTGAGTATTTGAGTTCTGATTTGTTGCATAGAAATAAGCTTGTGTATACACCGTGTTGTATGGCTTAAAGTCCTGTATATTTCTGTTCACTAATAGGAGTCCCTTGTTAATGTGTATGTTGTATGATTTTTGTATAGTAATTTGCGACGTGATAATGTATTTTGTGTCAGTATGTCAGTTATGTTGCATTATTTCGCGTATTGATGTCGAGTCATGGTCATTGTAGGTCAAGATAGTTAGGTCGAGGTGATTCTGTTCTTACTATATACCATTAGAATTGGGGCCTATTAAGTGTGGGGGGGGGGGGGGGTCATTAGGATTGGACCACAGTATAAAGTTAGTTTAGATTGGGGCCAATTTGGACAGGGGCCAATTAGGACTAGGACTTAAGGCTGGGACCAATTATGAAAATAGGGCGTACTAAACCATGGAGCTTACTGGGACTGGTACCTATTAGATCTGGGACTTGCTAGCACTAGGCCTATTAGATGTGGGTCATATTAGAACTGGGGGGGCCTATTAGAACTAGGTCATATTAGGACCAGGGACCTATTAGAATTGGACTTTAATAGAATTGTGGGCCCTATTAGAATTATGGTCCATTATTACTGGGCCTACAGAGTGCGTGAATAATACTAATTGCTTGCGTTAAAAAGGGATAGTTGGGTGCATGAAGAATAATATTTGCGTGTGTGACGGTGCCAGGTGAGCGCTGGAGCGTGTGTGACGGTGCCAGGTGAGCGCTGGGGCGTGTGTGACGGTGCCAGGTGAGCGCTGGGGCGTGTGTGACGGTGCCAGGTGAGCGCTGGGGCGTGTGTGACGGTGCCAGGTGAGCGCTGGAGCGTGTGTGACGGTGCCAGGTGAGCGCTGGGGCGTGTGTGACGGTGCCAGGTGAGCGCTGGAGCGTGTGTGACGGTGCCAGGTGAGCGCTGGAGCGTGTGTGACGGTGCCAGGTGAGCGCTGGGGTGTGTGTGACGGTTGCCAGGTGAGCGCTGGAGCGTGTGTGACGGTGCCAGGTGAGCGCTGGAGCGTGTGTGACGGTGCCAGGTGAGCGCTGGGGCGTGTGTGACGGTGCCAGGTGAGCGCTGGGGCGTGTGTGACGGTGCCAGGTGAGCGCTGGGGCGTGTGTGACGGTGCCAGGTGAGCGCTGGAGCGTGTGTGACGGTGCCAGGTGAACGCTGGAGCGTGTGTGACGGTGCCAGGTGAGCGCTGGGGTGTGTGTGACGGTTGCCAGGTGAGCGCTGGAGCGTGTGTGACGGTGCCAGGTGAGCGCTGGAGCGTGTGTGACGGTGCCAGGTGAGCGCTGGAGCGTGTGTGACGGTGCCAGGTGAACGCTGGAGCGTGTGTGACGGTGCCAGGTGAGCGCTGGAGCGTGTGTGACGGTGCCAGGTGAGCGCTGGAGCGTGTGTGACGGTGCCAGGTGAGCGCTGGGGCGTGTGTGACGGTGCCAGGTGAGAGCTGGGGCGTGTGTAACGGTGCCAGGTGAGCGCTGGGGCGTGTGTGATGGTGCCAGGTGAGCGCTGGGGCGTGTGTGACGGTGCCAGGTGAGAGCTGGGGCGTGTGTAACGGTGCCAAGTGAGCTCTGGGGCGTGTGTGACGGTGCCAGGTGAGCGCTGGAGCGTGTGTAACGGTGCCAGGTGAGCGCTGGGGCGTGTGTGATGGTGCCAGGTGAGCGCTGGGGCGTGTGTGATGGTGCCAGGTGAGCGCTGGGGCGTGTGTGATGGTGCCAGGTGAGCGCTGGGGCGTGTGTGATGGTGCCAGGTGAGTGCTGGGGCGTGTGTGATGGTGCCAGGTGAGCGCTGGGGCGTGTGTGATGGTGCCAGGTGAGCGCTGGTGCCAGGTGAGCGCTGGGGCGTGTGTGATGGTGCCAGGTGAGCGCTGGGGCGTGTGTGATGGTGCCAGGTGAGCGCTGTGGCGCGTGTGGGGTGAAAGTGTATATTCTTGCATTTGTGTGTACGTGGAGGGTGGCCACCGCCTGCTTGTGTATATGTGTGTTGAGGGGAACCAGATATACTGAATATTATAACGATATATGATGCAGAGAGAGAGAGAGAGAGAGAGAGAGAGAGAGAGAGAGAGAGAATGTGTGTGTTGCAGGGGGAGGTGAAACTGACTATTCACATAAAAAAAAATATAAAAAAAATGGTAGTTATTGGTAAGAGTACGGGAAGCAATTCGGCAAAAATGTTAGCGAATAGAGAGCTGCAGTGTTTGGTCCTTCCCTGCCATGATGCTCGTATTCCCCCCCCCCCCCCCCAAGGGTTAGATTAAGTTTAGATTTAGTTTAATATGGTTTGACAAATTTGGTTAACTAAACATTTAGTTAAATCAGGATCAGTTGATAGGGAAAATTGCGAAGGGAACTAGTAGACGTTTGGGTTAAGGACCAATTGGCGCGCGTCCTGCCCGCATAACCGTGGATTCTACAAAACCAGACACGGGACGGAGCAGTACAGGCTGGCAATGTTACTGCCACTAATTTATGCTGGCAAAAATGTTCAGACTTCTTCACGGTTGAGCACCAGTGTGAAGGCCGGGAGGAGAGTTGGTGTGACGGGCGGCACCTGCCGGCAGCAGCCGTGGAACAAGATAGCAATACCTGTCACGACCTGGGTACTGTGTGTGTGTGTGTGTGTGTGTGTGTGTGTGTGTGTGTGTGTTCTAACGCACACACACATCACGGGGGCGTCGAGGACAAACTTGACCGACTGATTGATTAGTTTGGACGTCTCTCTGGGACATGACGGACTGACAGAGAAGCGTGAGGACGACCTGTGTGGGGAGAGGAGCTGAGGCTGTGTTGAGAGGGGGAGTAAATCTCTGGTACGTGTCAGGCTCATAGAGAGGGGAGAAGTGAGGTGGATCAGGTAGGGAAGAGTGGAGTGGGGTGGGGTGGGGTGGGGTGGAGTCAGGTCAGGTAGGGAAGAGAGGGAGTGGAGTGGGCAGTGTCAGATGAGGTCAGGTTGGGAAGAAGGTCTACTCCGTATGCGAGGGTCTCTCTCTCTCTCTCTCTCTCTCTCTCTCTCTCTCTCTCTCTCTCTCTCTCTCTCTCTCTCTCTCTCTCTCTCTCTCGAATTAACATTTCCTTACCATAAAATTTACCCACCGCCTGATGCAGTGTCCTCGTATCCTACTGCCATAGTGTAGCCAGTGTCCTCGTGTCGTGTTCTCGTCTCCTAGTGTCCTCGTGTCCTAGTGTCCTCGTGTCCTAGTGTCCTCGTGTCCTAGTGTCCCCGTCTACTAGTGTCCTTGTCTCCTAGTGTTCTCGTCTCCTAGTGTCCTCGTCTACTAGTGTCTTTGTCTCCAAGTGTTCTCGTCTCCTAGTGTCCTCGTCTACTAGTGTCTTCGTTTCCTAGTGTTCTCGTCTCCTCTTCTCCTAGCGTCCTCCTCTCCTAGCGTCCTCCTCTCCTAATGTCCTCGTCTCCTAGCATCCTCCTCTCCTAGCATCCTCCTCTCCTAGCATCATCCTCTTTTAGCATCCTCCTCTCCTAGCATCCTCCTCTCCTAGTGGCATCAACTCCTAGTGTCCTCCTCTTCTAGCATCCTCCTCTCCTAGCATCCTCCTCTCCTAGCATCCTCCTCTCCTAGCATCCTCCTCTCCTAGCATCCTCCTCTCCTAGCACCCTCCTCTCCTAGCATCCTCCTCTCCTAGTGTCATCATCGCCTAGTGTCCTCCTCTCCTAGCATCCTCGTCTCCTAGCATCCTCCTCTCCTAGCATCCTCCTCTCCTAGTGTCATCATCTCCTAGTGTCCTCGTCTCCTAGCATCCTCATCTCCTCGTGTCCTAGCATCCTCCTCTCCTAGCATCCTCCTCTCCTAGCATCCTCCTCTCCTAGTGTCATCATCTCCTAGTGTCCTCCTCTCCTAGTGTCCTCCTCTCCTAGTGTCCTCGTCTCCTAGCATCCTCCTCTCCTAGCATCCTCCTCTCCTAGCATCCTCCTCTCCTAGCATCCTCCTCTCCTAGTGTCCTCGTCTCCTAGCATCCTCATCTCCTCGTGTCCTCGTCTCATAGCATCCTCATCTCCTCGTGTCCTCGTCTCATAGCATCCTCCTCTCCTAGTGTCCTCGTCTCCTAGCATCCTCCTCTCCTAGTGTCCTCGTCTCATAGCATCCTCATCTCCTCGTGTCCTCGTCTCATAGCATCCTCATCTCCTCGTGTCCTCGTCTCATAGCATCCTCCTCTCCTAGTGTCCTCGTCTCCTAGCATCCTCATCTCCTCGTGTCCTCGTCTCATAGCATCCTCATCTCCTCGTGTCCTCGTCTCATAGCATCCTCCTCTCCTAGTGTCCTCGTCTCCTAGCATCCTCATCTCCTAGTGTCCTCGTCTCCTAGCATCCTCATCTCCTCGTGTCCTCGTCTCCTAGCATCCTCCTCTCCTAGCATCCTCCTCTCCTAGCATCCTCCTCTCCTCGTGTCCTCGTCTCATAGCATCCTCATCTCCTCGTGTCCTCGTCTCATAGCATCCTCCTCTCCTAGTGTCCTCGTCTCCTAGCATCCTCATCTCCTCGTGTCCTCGTCTCCTAGCATCCTCCTCTCCTAGTGTCCTCCTCTCCTAGCGTCCTCCTCTCCTAGCGTCCCCCTCTCCTAATGTCCTCGTCTCCTAGCATCCTCCTCTCCTAGCATCCTCCTCTCCTAGCATCCTCCTCTCCTAGCATCCTCCTCTCCTAGCATCCTCCTCTCCTAGTGTCATCATCTCCTAGTGTCCTCCTCTCCTAGCATCCTCCTCTCCTAGTGTCCTCCTCTCCTAGTGTCCTCCTCTCCTAGTGTCCTCCTCTCCTAGTGTCCTCGTCTCCTAGCATCCTCCTCTCCTAGCATCCTCCTCTCCTAGCATCATCCTCTTTTAGCATCCTCCTCTCCTAGTGTCATCATCTCCTCGTGTCCTCCTCTCCTAGCATCCTCGTCTCCTAGCATGCTCGTCTCCTAGTCTCACCGCTGTTCATTTTTCTTGTTTTAACGGGATAATAAAAGGGGGAGTGACAGTCAGTCGTCAGCATTTTGGTAAACGCTTTATTGCATTGTTCAAATTTTTATGAATAATTTTACTGCGCTCGTGTGTCAGTGTTTTTTTTCTTTCTGCCGAGAGAGAGAGCGAGAGAGAGAGAGAGAGAGAGAGAGAAAGAGAGAGAGAGAAAGAGAGAGAGAGAAAGAGAGAGAGAGAGATACAATAGTGCTACACCTTAAACGACGTCCAAATAAAATAAATAATTAAAGAAAAAATTACCCAAGTAAACACACGAACCAAACAAACAAATGAACAAATAAATTAATAAATAAGTAAGTAAATAAATAAATAAATATATAAACACACACATCAGACATCTCGCCGTCCAGGTATAAACTAACTAACGTAGATAAATTAAAGGTTAAGAAATAACTTGATTATATTATTATATGTTGAGACGTTGGCGGCCAGAAACAAACTCCCTCCTCAACTTGGGAGACAAAACTATGAGAACACGGCCACCAAAAATAGCCAGACAGCCTCTCTCTCTCTCTCTCTCTCTCTCTCTCTCTCTCTCTCTCTCTCTCAGTTTGTGTGTGTGCGCCTCCCTCCCCCTCTCCCTCACCCCCCTTGTTTTTCCTCACCCACTTAGGCTCCTCCTTGATCCTCTCACCGTGCCTCAATCTGAATCCAGTCAAGAAACTTTTTGCCCGACCCTGTAATTCCTTCACTTCTGTTTTCTCTTGATTCTCACGCCAGGGGGAAGGGAAGGGAAGGGAGGGAAGGGGGAGGGGGCGGAAAAAAATATCTTTATGACTTTTAGCCAAAATACGTGAAAAAAAAGAGGGGGAAACGAAGGACCCACCTAAAAAAGAGTTTTATTCGTGTTTAGTTTTGTTGAACGGGGATACACATGAGACGAGATGACCTGTATATTGTCGTGGGGGGAAGGGAGGTGGAGGTGTTTGGGAAGGGGTAGGGTGGGGTGAGGGGGTTAGGGTGGGTGGGGGTTATACAGGGCTGCTGTGTACGAGTATATGCTTCTGTGTAATAGCCAGTTTTATGTTTTCTTTTTGGTATGTATAACCTCTCTCTCTCTCTCTCTCTCTCTCTCTCTCTCTCTCTCTCTCTCTCTCTCTCTCTCTCTCTCTCTCTCTCTCTCTCTCTCTCCCCTAGTATTTTTCACCTTAATAACAAAAACAGGTAACTAAAACACATTAGTTCTTCTACAGGTATTTTCAAACAATTAATTAACATCTACCTGCCAGTCCTACCTGTTATCCTTGCATCAGTAGTTATTATACTCACAGTTAGCCGAACACCTCCTGCTGCTTGCTTCTCTCACCCCAGCGGACGTGATCTCTCGTGTTAGTTCATATTCTCTTTATGAATGAAGCAGCGCAAGTGTGTGTATACTGTCTAACCTAACCTAACCTAACCTAACCTCAATAAACTCGCTTCTAACAGCCCAGGTATATTATAAAAACTATATGTATAATAGTATAACACTATTGAGGTGTGCACGATAAAGAGGCAGTCTTGTATGGTAATTAGCTAGGTCCTCACAGCGCCTTCGTCAGCGGGGAGAAAAAGATGAGAATGATGGGTAAGAGCATCACCTGCGTGCCGCCCCCAAACACAGGCATCGTTCACTCGCCAAATACTTTCGTTCAGGCCAAAGAGGAAGGTGGAGGGCGTAATTAGGACGCAGAGTTATGGAAAGTGTCGGATGGGCGTGGCGCGTCACCTGGGCTGGCCTGGGCTCTCGCACGGTCAGCGGGAGAATCAATACCACAATGCGGACATTTCCCTGCCGCTGGTGGTACTGCTGACGATACCAAGGTCCTCCCGTAGTGGTGGTACTGCTGACGATGCCAAGGTCCTCCCGTAGTGGTGGTACTGCTGACGACACCAAGGTCCTCCCGTAGTGGTGGTACTGCTGACGATACCAAGGTCCTCCCGTAGTGGTGGTACTGCTGACGATGCCAAGGTCCTCCCGTAGTGGTGGTACTGCTGACGATACCAAGGTCCTCCCTTAGTGGTGGTACTGCTGACGATGCCAAGGTCCTCCCGTAGTGGTGGTACTGCTGACGATACCAACGCCCCCTCTCCCCTCCCCAGTACCTCCATCCCTGATCCCTCACACTCCCTCTACCTCTAACCTCCATCCTCTCCCCTTATCCCCCCCACTCCCCTTACCTCCATCCCTTCCCCTTACCTCCACCCCACTCCCCTTGTCTCCACCCCACTCCCCTTACCTCCACCCCACTCCCCTTACCTCCACCCCACTCCCCTTACCTCCACCCCACTCCCCTTACCTCCACCCCACTTCCCTAACCTCCATCCCACTCCGCTTACCTCCACCCCTCTCTCTACCTCCACCCCACTCCCATTACCTCCACCCCACTCCCCTTACCTCCATCCCACTCCCCTTACTTCCACTACACTCCCCTTACCTCCACCCCACTCCCCTTACCTCCACCCCACTCCCTTTACCTCCACCCCACTCCTCTTACCTCCACCTCACTCCCCTTACCTCCACCCCTCTCTCTACCTCCACCCCTCTCCCTACCTCCACCCCTCTCTCTACCTCCACCCCTCTCACTACCTCCACCCCTCTCTCTACCTCCACCCCTCTCTCTACCTCCACCCCTCTCTCTACCTCCACCCCTCTCTCTACCTCACACCCCTCTCTCTACCTCCACCCCACTCCCCTTACCTCCACCCCTCTCTCTACCTCAACCCCTCTCACTACCTCCACCACTCTCTCTACTTCCACCCCTCTCTCTACCTTCACCCCACTCCCCTTACCTCCACCCCACTCCTCTTACCTCCACCCCTCTCTCTACCTCCACCCCTCTCACTACCTCCACCCCTCTCCTCAATACACACTACTCTCCCTCCTTCCGCTCTCTTTCTTCCCCTCCTCTTCTTCTCTCCTCTTCTTCCCTCTTCTCTCTCACCGCTGCAGTTCCTCTTTAAAGACTCGTTATGTCGTCTTTTCGTCTGTTCTTCGTATTCTCTCGTTTATCTTCATCTGTCTTTGTATCTCTTTCGTTTCTTGTTCCGTTAGCTGCAGATGTCTCAACCTTCACAGCCTTTACAAATGATTAAGAATGATGATGGTTTTAAATACAGGTAAAAAGTCTTTTTAGCAACAACTGCAATAATAATAATAATAATAATAATAATAATAATAAAAATAATAAAAATAATAATGAAAAAATTAATAACGACCTAGAAGTTTCCCTCCCACTCCCTCCTACTCCGTCCCTCCACCACAGACGGAGGGGGTTACTCCTGGGGTGGAGGGCGCGACTTTCTCCCACAAAAAAGTTTACGCTGAGTTACGTGTTGGAGAATTACAATTGTGTGATCACCCGTCAGCCAGCGCCACCTGTCCCACACCCGTTGTCCGCCCACCCATCACACACCCACCACACACCCACACACACACAACCCACCCACCCACCCACCACACACCCACCCACCCACCACCACATACACCCACCACACACACTCACCACATACACGCACCACACACACCCACCACACACACAACCCACCCACCCACCACACACACAACCCACCCACCCACCCACCCACCACACACACCCACCACACACACTCACCACATACACCCACCACACACACCCACCACACACACCCACCCACACACCCACCACATACACCCACCCACACACCCACCACACACCCACCACACACACCCACCACATACACCCACCACACACACACACACACATACACCCACCACACACACACACATCCACACACACACACACACACACACAGCCACACACACACACACACACACAACACAGAGCTCGTGGGGTCGTAACGAGACAGTTTGCCGCGATACCTCAACCCAAGACAGACAGACAGACAGACGGACAGGAGGTGGTTGAGCGGGAGTGTCTGTTCTGTCTTGCCGTTCTCTCACTCATTAATTTACCGTCGTATCATCCATCCTCCTCACTCAGGATTGCCTGATATTCGACTTTTAAGAACCGAGACTTGTCAACGTGGCAGTGAGATTAATCAATGCAGATGAAAAGCAAATTTGTTTCCCAGAGAGCCACTCCGAGGAACCAATCTGTCTTGTCTTAGTGTATTAGTTTGAGTTTTTTTTTTAATTTATCCCATCCCGCACCCTCACGATCACGGCAATCCCCCCCCCCCTCCCCCTCCCCCAGCCGGTTCGCCCCCCCCCCCCCCCCCACAAAAAATAATAATAAAATAAAAAATAAATAACTGGTTGGTTCGACTTTAAATACTCTGGTAAGATACTGTCATAGAGCTGCATTTGTGTGTGCGTGTGTGTGTGTGTGTGTGTGTGTGTGTCAGAGAGAGAGAGACGTTTATAGTGTTTTATTGGCCACAATATTTGTCAGTGCTGAGCTAGACTAGAACCTTTGATAATAAACATGTTAATAAAAGATAATAATATTTAGTGGTACAGAGTTTTGGCGTGAGGAAAAAACCTTTGGGCCTTTTGCATCACTATAAATGTCTTGTACACACACCTCTCTCTCTCTCTCTCTCTCTCTCTCTCTCTCTCTCTCTCTCTCTCTCTCTCTCTCTCTCTCTCTTAGCCGCACAATTACACGTTCGCTGTCAAAAGTCCATTTGCGTAATTCCCAGGAGCGTAATTGTCCAGATTAATGATTACGCAGCAATTACCGTCCACCATGACCAAACCTCATGACAGTCTCCCATAACTATCCACCATGATTAACCCCCCCATGACTGTCTTCCCATGGCCACCCCCCCCATTACTTCCCCCATGACCATCATCCCTTGAATTGTCCCCCATGAATGTCCCATTATGACAATCTTTCACAACTATCCCCCATGAACAACCACCATAACCATCCCACCGTAACTGTTCACTACCATACTACCGCCATAATCTCAGGCGACACAACACAACCATCTCTCTACACCCCGTACTGTCAGGGAGGATATTTTTTTTTATTCATTTTTATTTTATCTTATTTTATTTTATTTTATTTTTCATGTTTTCATTGTATTTTTTCGTGTGTGTGTGTGTGTGTGTGTGTGTGTTACATACAGTTCTTGACACGTGCAAAGGCATTAAAAGTAAGACTACGTTACGTTAGGTTTGATTTGGTTGTTGTCAGGTGGCCATGATGGTAGTCAGGTGGCCACGCTGGTAGTCAGGTTCACACACACACAGGTGGCCATACCCGGAAAACTTGGCAGAATAGTTAACTCTCAATCATTGGCCCTCTTGAGGTGGGGCAGTAACCACCCCCCCTCCCCCCAACACTTACCTTTGTTTACCTGTACGTCATCACCTGTCACTTCCTGTTTACCTCCTGGTGACTCATCTAAATATTATAGCTGTGTATGTGTGTGTGTGTGTGTGTGTGTGTGTGTGTAAATAATAATAATAATAAACGGTTTATTAATAGAGTTGCAGCCGGTGGCTGAAAATATGCAGACTTACATTTAATTTAGACATAATGATATAATATGCATTGAATACATTTACAGGGCTGTGCAGTACATAAATCAGGAGCTGTTTATTATTTTAACAATAGATGGGATGGTGCTATTCTTATATCTATCGGTGCGGGCTCTTATGGGCTGAATTTTGTTGTAGTGGCGGACTGTGCGAGTTGGGTGGGGGACTGCAGGCGGCAGGAGGTGGCTATGGCGAGGGTGGTGCAGTAGTCCACGGCCAAACCTTTCCAGTGCTTGGTGGTGGAGGTCACTGAGGGATGGCATTTCCAGGGTGGAGAGAGCGTTGGTGTAGCCGGAGTATTCTGCGCCGAGCATGATTCTGCAGGCCCTTTTCTGTACCTTCTCTAGCTGACGTTGTTGGGTGGAGTTGAGAGAAGACGTATGTGTGTGTGTGTGTGTTTGTGTGCTGTAAAAAAATAGCAGGGATGTTGTTAATTTCCTTTAGTATGTGTGTTTGTACCTGGCTTGTTGAGAATTTGTTAACTAATATGGTTGTGTTGTGTTGATGTGTTTGTTGCTGTTAATAGATAGTTTTCTAAATGTATTTGTTGCTTGAATTTGTTTATTTAGTTGTTTGTTTGCTTAGAACATTAAGTATTGCAAAATGTTGACAATTTCCTTCGAATATTCAAATAATTTTTTAGGCAATTTTCCGTGGAAGTCATTTATTTTAATTTTTTAGACCAGGTCAATCAGAGGTCAGGTCAGGTAGCCTTTGAAGAAGACCGTGTAATCCCTGCAGGCTTACTATAGGCCACACCCCAGGGCACTTCTCCGCTTGTCCACATTTCATTTGTCAATTTTTCGCTCAATTTGCCGTAATCTTTCATCCGTCGTTCACAAACTTTTTCAGATAAATCCCTTTAAGTTTTCCGGAAGACGATGTATTTGTTTTTTCTATTCTTATATCTATCTTGAAAGAACAAACGTGAAGGTCAAGACAGTGAATCAGTGAAGCAGTGAACCAGTGAAGCAAATCTTGATGTGCGGAATTATATTTTTACGACTTTCTTCGAGCTCCTGTGAGGCGTATATCTCCCACCCTTCCCCCTCCCCCCTCCTAAACACACACCTGAGCTTGATTGAAAATACGCAATAAACCCTAATTAAGTGCTGACCGTGACCTAAACCACGCCCTATTATTTAAGACAATGACACAGAAAAAAATGAAATATTCAAATTTAAGAGCATAATAAAACTCAACGAGAAGAGACACAGTACTAACGCTAGAGAGGAAGAAGCAGCTGTAAGACAATGGTAGCTTGGTGACCTCACGGCCCCAAACTGTGTGTTGATGAAGTTATTCTCCGTGAAAAGTCCCCGACACTCTTGATCCCAGTTAGGAAGACCCAGCACAGGCAGAGTCAAGTGGCACCTCAGGGCACTCAAGGGGTCGAGGTGCCACTGGAGAGAGCAATCCTCAGAGGCTGGGGGCTGGCACTCACTAAAGGCTTTCATTGCTACCCAGCGTGTGTGAGAGGCCCTCCACCAACTTGAGACTCTTCAAAGGGGTAACTGCTAATATTTTAATAGTTTCAGGGTAAAAAGTGGCAACTTGATGCTCTTGTGTGGCTGAGTGTGTCTCTGAGACCTGCATGACGGAAGGAGAGAACCTCTGTGTGTCTGAGAGTCGTCTGAGAAAAGAAAGAGAACTTCTATCGCTGAGAATAATCTAAGGAAAGGAGTGAACCTCTTGTGTGTGTCTGAGAGGTGTGTGTGTGTGTGTGTGAGAGGAAGGAGAAAACCTTTGTATCTCTGAGAACAGTTTGAGGAAGAGAGAGAACTTAGTGTTTCTGAGAGGTACTTGCATAGGAGAGGGGGGGGGGGAGTGTGCCTGTGTCGCTGAGAGATGCTTGAGAGGGGAAGGAGGGAGGAGGGAGTGAGAGAAGAATGTCTACTGCCTGCTTGAATAGTGAACGTGTCAAGAGGAGGTAGTGAATGGAGTTGGTTGGTGTTATGAAGTAATTTAACCTTTACTCTCGTCTCCCACTACGCGTCTCCGCTTCATTAAAACACTTTCTTTAGTACGTTTGACACCCACATTTTGTCTATGTGCATTTAACATCAACGGAGGAACTTAAGGAGTTTTGTATCACGTTCTCGTGTGATATTAACCAACGCAGACTCAGGACACAGCAGATGTAAGCAGGAGGAGGTAGACAATTTACATGATAACCTCTGTGCTTCCTCTCTGTCACTAGCTCACTCACCCATACCTCCCTATGCCTATTTCATTCCCCCATACCCCCATCACTCTCCAAGTTACTAACCGACATGTTAACCTTCCCTTTCCTCCTTCCCCCACCCATTCATCCACTCACCCGTGCCCTGTCATCCATTCACCTGTGCCTTGTCATCCACTCACCTGTGCCTTGTCACCCACTCACCTGTGCCTTGTCATCCACTCACCTGTGCCCTGTCATCCGCTCACTCGTGCCCTGCCATCCACTCATCCACGCACACTTATCCACTCATCCGTGCAGTTAACCACTTCTTATCAGGACGCTCACTCTTCCACTTCACTCATCGATTCACCTTGTTATCTAATCATCCACTCACCCATCGACCCACCAGCCTACTCACTATTGACCCACTTACCTACATACCCCTCTAACCAACCCACCCACCCATGCCTGCACTCACCTACCCACCCACCCACCAACCCACCCAGACACCCAGTCATACAAACACCCACCTACAGGCAGACAAGCTCATTTCCACACCCACCAAACTACTCGCCTACCCCCCCCCCCCTATATACAAACATGCCTATCCCTACTCCCACCCACCCACCCACCTCCACATGTGCCAATACAGCCATGTACACTCGCTCCAAAAACTATCTATACTCGGGGTGATCGATGAATTTCAGAATGAACACTGTGACTCATGTTGTCTCCTTAGGGTTATCAAAGTCCTTCGTCCGCTGTGTCATATTTTTTCAACACGGTTTTGTATAGGTATTTTTTGTGTGTATTTCTTCATACTTACAGCCAACACCTGGGTGGAATAGCAGGTGTGGGGGGGTTGTAGTGAGGTGTGGGGGAGGGGGGTTGTAGTGAGGTGTGGGGGGGTTGTAGTGAGGTGTGGGGGGTTGTAGTGAGGTGTGGGGGGGTTGTAGTAAGGTGTGGGGGAGGGGGGTTGTAGTAAGGTGTGGGGGCGGGGGTTGTAGTGAGGTGTGGGGGGTTGTAGTGAGGTGTGGGGGAGGGGGGTTGTAGTAAGGTGTGGGGGAGGGGGGTTGTAGTAAGGTGTGGGGGAGGGGGGTTGTAGTAAGGTGTGGGGGAGGGGGGTTGTAGTAAGGTGTGGGGGAGGGGTAGTTGATCACCCGTCCTGCTCGGCCACTCACATGATGAAGCATTGATCCCAGGTTATAATGCGCCCTTCACAGCCTCATCCATATTATTGAATGAACGTTTAAAAGCCGACCCACGCCGATAAGGCACGCCCGTCTGCCCGCCCACCCGCCCATCCACCCACCCACCTCCCCGCTGGTCTTTTGTACATCCTGTTGGGTGGGTGGTGGGTGAAGCTGGATGAGTTTGGATGATAGGTAGGTGATGGATTGGTAGAAGCTGGTTGAATGTGTGTGTGTGTGTGTGTGTGTGTGTGTGTGTGTGTGTGGCCGGCCAGACAGACGTAAACCTCCACGACTGTTCGCTCTTAAGCTCAAGAATATACACGATCTCCCTCCAGGTCTTCCCAAACATTTAGTAAAGTATCAATCAATTTCTTTAGTCATTTTTCTTCGTAAGTTTCTCATCATTTCTCAGTAGTGATTCATCTCTCTCTCTCTCTCTCTCTCTCTCTCTCTCTCTCTCTCTCTCTCTCTCTCTCTCTCTCTCTCTCCTTTTCAGGTTCATTTGCATGCCATCTTCAAGACATTTCGGTATTTTTGTTCTATATATCTTGTGAATAAGACTCGAAGCTATAGAAGGCAAAAGATTAGTTGAAGGTAAAATATTTATTGACTGTTATATATCGCACTCACTTAGGTTAGGAGGGGTAAGGGGGGAGGTTAGTGGAGAGGGCGGAAGAGGAGTTTGGAGAGGGAGGAAGAGGAGTTTGGAGGGTGAGGAAGAGGAGTTTGGAGAGGGAGGAAGAGGAGTTTGGAGGGTGAGGAAGAGGAGTTTGGAGAGGGAGGAAGAGGAGTTTGGAGAGGGAGGAAGAGGAGTTTGGAGAGGGAGGAAGAGGAGTTTGGAGGGTGAGGAAGAGGAGTTTGGAGAGGGAGGAAGAGGAGTTTGGAGAGGGAGGAAGAGGAGTTTGGAGAGGGAGGAAGAGGAGTTTGGAGGGTGAGAAAGAGGAGTTTGGAGAGGGAGGAAGAGGAGTTTGGAGAGGGAGAAAGAGGAGTTTGGAGAGGGAGGAAGAGGAGTTTGGAGGGTGAGGAAGAGGAGTTGGAGTGTGAGGAAGAGGAGTTTGGAGAGGGAGGAAGAGGAGTTTGGAGAGGGAGGAAGAGGAGTTTGGAGAGGGAGGAAGAGGAGTTTGGAGGGTGAGGAAGAGGAGTTTGGAGAGGTAGGAAGAGGAGTTTGGAGAGGGAGGAAGAGGAGTTTGGAGAGGGAGGAAGAGGAGTTTGGAGGGTGAGGAAGAGGAGTTTGGAGAGGGAGGAAGAGGAGTTTGGAGAGGGAGGAAGAGGAGTTTGGAGAGGGAGGAAAAGGAGTTTGGAGGGTGAGGAAGAGGAGTTTGGAGAGGGAGGAAGAGGAGTTTGGAGAGGGAGGAAGAGGAGTTTGGAGGGTGAGGAAGAGGAGTTTGGAGAGGGAGGAAGAGTAGTTTGGAGAGGGAGGAAGAGGAGTTTGGAGAGGGAGGAAGAGGAGTTTGGAGGGTGAGGAAGAGGAGTTTGGAGAGGGAGGAAGAGGAGTTTGGAGGGTGAGGAAGAGGAGTTTGGAGAGGGAGGAAGAGGAGTTTGGAGAGGGAGGAAGAGGAGTTTGGAGGGTGAGGAAGAGGAGTTTGGAGAGGGAGGAAGAGGAGTTTGGAGGGTGAGGAAGAGGAGTTTGGAGGGTGAGGAAGAGGAGTTTGGAGAGGGAGGAAGAGGAGTTTGGAGAGGGAGGAAGAGGAGTTTGGAGGGTGAGGAAGAGGAGTTTGGAGAGGGAGGAAGAGGAGTTTGGAGGGTGAGGAAGAGGAGTTTGGAGAGGGAGGAAGAGGAGTTTGGAGGGTGAGGAAGAGGAGTTTGGAGAGGGAGGAAGAGGAGTTTGGAGGGTAAGGAAGAGGAGTTTGGAGAGGGAGGAAGAGGAGTTTGGAGAGGGAGGAAGAGGAGTTTGGAGGGTGAGGAAGAGGAGTTTGGAGGGTGAGGAAGAGGAGTTTGGAGAGGGAGGAAGAGGAGTTTGGAGGGTGAGGAAGAGGAGTTTGGAGAGGGAGGAAGAGGAGTTTGGAGAGGGAGGAAGAGGAGTTTGGAGAGGGAGGAAGAGGAGTTTGGAGGGTGAGGAAGAGAAGTTTGGAGGGTGAGGAAGAGGAGTTTGGAGGGTGAGGAAGAGGAGTTTGGAGAGGGAGGAAGAGGAGTTTGGAGGGTGAGGAAGAGAAGTTTGGAGAGGGAGGAAGAGGAGTTTGGAGGGTAAGGAAGAGGAGTTTGGAGAGGGAGGAAGAGAAGTTTGGAGAGGGAGGAAGAGGAGTTTGGAGAGGGAGGAAGAGAAGTTTGGAGAGGGAGGAAGAGGAGTTTGGAGAGGGAGGAAAAGGAGTTTGGAGGGTGAGGAAGAGGAGTTTGGAGAGGGAGGAAGAGGAGTTTGGAGAGGGAGGAAGAGGAGTTTGGAGAGGGTGAGGAAGAGGAGTTTGGAGAGGGAGGAAGAGGAGTTTGGAGAGGGAGGAAGAGGAGTTTGGAGGGTGAGGAAGAGGAGTTTGGAGGGTGAGGAAGAGAAGTTTGGAGGGTGAGGAAGAGGAGTTTGGAGAGGGAGGAAGAGGAGTTTGGAGAGGGAGGAAAAGGAGTTTGGAGAGGGAGGAAGAGGAGTTTGGAGAGGGAGGAAGAGGAGTTTGGAGGGTAAGGAAGAGGAGTTTGGAGAGGGAGGAAGAGAAGTTTGGAGAGGGAGGAAGAGGAGTTTGGAGGGTGAGGAAGAGGAGTTTGGAGAGGGAGGAAGAGAAGTTTGGAGAGGGAGGAAGAGGAGTTTGGAGAGGGAGGAAGAGGAGTTTGGAGGGTGAGGAAGAGGAATTTGGAGAGGGAGGAAGAGGAGTTTGGAGAGGAAGGAAGAGGAGTTTGGAGAGGGAGGAAGAGAAGTTTGGAGAGGGAGGAAGAGGGGTTTGGAGAGGGAGGAAGAGAAGTTTGGAGAGGGAGGAAGAGGAGTTTGGAGGGTAAGGAAGAGGAGTTTGGAGAGGGAGGAAGAGAAGTTTGGAGAGGGAGGAAGAGGAGTTTGGAGAGGGAGGAAGAGAAGTTTGGAGAGGGAGGAAGAGGAGTTTGGAGAGGGAGGAAGAGAAGTTTGGAGAGGGAGGGAGAGGAGTTTGGAGGGTGAGGAAGAGGAGTTTGGAGAGGGAGGAAGAGAAGTTTGGAGAGGGAGGAAGAGGAGTTTGGAAAGGGAGGAAGAGGAGTTTGGAGGGTGAGGTGGAAATGGTGGAGGTGGAGGTGGGGAGGGGGGAAGGTGGAGAAGCTTTTCCCCTTTTTCGTACCTTCTGTGTCTGTCTGTCTGTCTGTCTGTCTTACGGCAAACGTCAGGTCACATTATCGGGTATTCCATAGTTACTGTTTTGAGATCCACTTCTCCCTCGAGTTTATTTTGTTGACGTCGGCTAAATATTGACCACTGCAACTTTATTACCCCAGCTGAAGGGAAAGGCTTTTGTTGGGAGAGGTCATGTGTGTGTGTGTGTTGACGAATTAGGAGACACGAGTCATCTTCTTGTCAAAGTGATTATTAGTTTCCTGTAAAATATTTGTTGTTAATCTCTCTCTCTCTCTCTCTCTCTCTCTCTCTCTCTCTCTCTCTCTCTCTCTCTCTCTCTCTCTCTCTGTGGTTTATTTGACAAAAGACGGGGAGAACACAGTGACAAAAGAGTGACAAAAGATTCACAGATGGGTTACACGAGAGAGAGAGAGAGAGAGAGAGAGAGAGAGAGAGAGACTCGTCTAATAAAAGTTGAAAGAATAAATACTCAAAATAACTTAGAAAAAGGGAAAAAATCCGGAAGTTAATGGGTTGGTCTCCTCTTCTTCCTCCTGCCCTCCTCCTCCTCCTCCTCCTCCTCCACCAGTCCCCCTTCCTCCTCCTGTTCCTCTTCCTCCTCTTTCAGACTCCTCCTCCCCAGACCTCCCCCCTACCCATTATTGAGGATCAAGCCTTCTATTGTTCTGTTAAGTAGAAAATGAGCATCGACGCTCCCGCCTTCTTTGGTTCCCTCCGCTATTGTGTGTGTGTGTGTGTGTGTGTTTGTGTGTGTGTGTGTGCGTGTGTGTGTGTGTGTGTGTGTGGGTGCGTGCGTGCGTGCGTGTGTGTGTGTGTGTGTATGTGTGTGTGTGTGTGTGTGTGTGTGTCGTGGCGCTGGTAAAGTGTCGGTTTTAGTGAAATAGTCTTATTTGTGGTTTGTAATTAATGAATTAATTAATAAGTGGTGTCACCTTTTGAACCCACAGATGCACGCACTCCCCCCACGCACCACCAATGCAATCAAACACTCATTCACTCACCGACACACTCACACACCCATTCACTCACCGACACACTCACACACCCATTCACTCACCGACACACTCACACACCCATTCACTCACCGACACACTCGCACAACCCATTCACTCACCGACACACTCACACACCCATTCACTCACCGACACACTCACACACCCATTCACTCACCGACACACTCACACACCCATTCACTCACCGACATACTCACACACCCATTCACTCACCGACACACTCACACACCCATTCACTCACCGACACACTCACACACCCATTCACTCACCGACACACACACACACCCATTCACTCACCGACACACTCACACACCCATTCACTCACCGACACACTCACACACCCATTCACTAACCGACACCAAATATGCAACGCAGGAAAATAATAATCCAAACAAGAGTGAACCGCAAAGGGAAGATCTTACAAAACCAGAACTTGTAAACAAAAGGGGGGAAAAGGCGAGCAGCGGGAAGCGTCATCGAGTGTGGCCAAGACGCGCGTTTATTCCCGTGGGCGTAATGTATGGCCAGGCGGGGGGATGGGGGGGGGGGGGGTGTGAACTAGGCCAAGGACTGCAGCTGAATCAATATCTCATAGTGGTGTGTGATCCTTACCATGAGACAATGTGCTGAAGGGGTAAACGGAAGTCGATGTGGCAGTGCTGGACTCTCTCTCTCTCTCTCTCTCTCTCTCTCTCTCTCTCTCTCTCTCTCTCTCTCTCTCTCTCTCTCTCTCTCTCTCTCTTTCTTTTTTTTTATTCTGTTCCTTTCTTCCTCTCATCTCCTTCTCTTTTTCCTTCCGTTCTCCATTCGTCTCTCCCTCTATTCATCCTTCCCTCCCTCTATCCCTCCCATAATCCTTCCTTTATTTCCGTCTTTTTCATCCTTGTATCCGTGTACCGTTTCCTCACTCCGCATCTTCTTTTATTCCTATTTTCCTTTATCCATCCCTTACCCCCCACTCACTTCTCTCCCTTCTTTCTCCTCCTCCCTCCCTCCCTCCCTCCCTCCCTCTCTCCCTCCCTCCCTCCCTCCCTCCCTCCCTCCCTTCTCTCCGTCCCTCCCTCCCCTCTCTCCGTCCCTCCCTCCCCTCTCTCCCTCCCTCCCTCCCTTCTCTCCCTCCCTCCTTCTCCCCCCCCTTCTCTCCCTCCTCTCCCTCCCCCCTTCTCTCCCTCCCTCCTTCTCTCCCTCCCTCCCCTCTCTCCCTCCCTCCCTCCCTCCCTCCCTCCCTTCTCTCCCTCCCTCCCTCCCTTCTCTCCCCCCCTTCTCTCCCTCCCTCCCTTCTCTCCCTCCCTCCTTCTCTCCCTCCCTCCCTCCTGGCATTGTCCTGGTCGCCATCGTTTTATATCTGTCTCTTGTTTTTATTTCTTGACGTTACGGCTTTTGTTTACAGTGTGCAGCCATGTTGGTCACCCCAGTCATGGTGGTGAGGAATACCTACCTACCTACCTCCTCTCTCTCTCTCTCTCTCTCTCTCTCTCTCTCTCTCTCTCTCTCTCTCTCTCTCTCTCTCTCTCTACTTCTCACCCCCACCCTCCCCCCTTCCTCCTTCCCCTCCTACCTCAACACCCCCCTCCTACCTCAACACCCCCCCTCCTACCTCAACACCCCCCTCCTACCTCTACACCCCCCTCCTACCTCAACATCCCCCTCCTACCTCAACACCCCCCTCCTACCTCAACACCCCCCCTCCTACCTCAACACCCCCCTCCTACCTCTACACCCCCCTCCTACCTCAACATCCCCCTCCTACCTCAACACCCCCCTCCTACCTCAACACCCCCCTCCTACCTCAACACCCCCCTCCTACCTCAACACCCCCCTCCTACCTCAACACCCCCCCTCCTACCTCAACACCCCCCCCTCCTACCTCAACACCCCCCTCCTACCTCAACACCCCCCACTTACCTCAACACCCCCCACTTACCTCAACACCCCCCTCCTGCCTCAACACCCCCTCCTACCTCAACACCCCCCTCCTACCTCAACACCCCCCTCCTACCTCAACACCCCCCTCCTACCTCAACATCCCCCTCCTACCTCAGCACCCCCCTCCTACCTCAACACCCGCTCCTACCTCAACACCCCCCTCCTACCTCAACACCCCCCTCCTACCTCAACACCCCCCTCCTACCTCAACACCCCCCTCCTACCTCAACACCCCCCCTCCTACCTCAACACCCCCCCGTCCTACCTCAACACCCCCCTCCTACCTCAACACCCCCCCTCCTACCTCAACACCCCCCCGTCCTACCTCAACACCCCCCCCCCCCCATTTTTCTATTTTTGGCCCAAGTACTTTATGGTTTCTCTACAAGTGTACTGTGGGGAAGACATATTGCTATTCCTGTGTTTCTTCTCCTGCTTCCTCTTCCTCTTCTTGTAGACTTCTTTATTTATATATCGTTGCTTCGTGTTAGTTCTAGGTCAGTTAATTTGAACCTTGGCAAGTTTGTCCGTTGGTCCAGTTTGCTTAGATTTTTTTCTTCTTTCATTTTGGTGTTTAATGATATTATGGGAATAGGTGATAAATACCCCTCTTCCCTCCTCCTCTATCCCTTTCTCCCCTCCTCTATTCCTTTCTCCCCTCCTCTATCCCTTTCTCCCCTCCTCTATCCCTCTCCTCCCCCACACAAAAACACCAACAACGTATATTTGAAGGTAATGTTTGGTTGTATTATGGTCGGTTAAGTTATCCTGCTAAAGTTCTCAGACAATAATTCGACCAAAATATAAAGAGATTTGCATATTTATGGTGATTTTTTAGGGGTCATGTGCCATAAAACTACCAAAGTTGGATGATGTGGTCCAGTGTTGTGCGGGAATCCATCTCTCTCTCCCATGGCCCCTCATCCTTTTCTTCCAACGTTCCTTCAGTCCCCTCTTCTACAATCCCATCACCTTTCACCTTTCTCTTCTTCCTCTCTTTCTTCCATCTTCTACGCCACTTTGTTTTCTTTTTTTTATTCCTCTCTTTGTGTTCCTGTCTCATTCTTTTAATTTTTCTATCATAATATTCTCTGGGTTATCATCTCTTTCTATGCCCAAGACTCCCCCAGCATCTCCCTGCCGACCTGGAGGGAAGGTCGGCTCCCACACACAGGTTTACAGGGTCCTGCGGGCTCTCAGCGTCTCTGTTTTATGGATATTTTAATTGACGATTATTCGCGAACATATTCCGGCACTTCGTGGAATCAGCAGCACTTAACGCCTCCCGCGTGGCCAGCTAAGGAGGGTAAAAATCGTGGGAATACTGAGAAGCTATAAAGCTGGGTTGGCCAGGCAGCAGCCTTGGAGGCGGTATAGTGTCCACTTATAGGATGGCCAGCTCTCACGCCTGCTGGCTTATGTTTGTGGCATGTGCTGAATCAGCGCCTTCACCACGCGCTGCTCCCGACCTCAAGTGCTTCGTACCCACACTCCTGCACACCAACACATACGCTTCAAGGATACGCATATATGTGTGAGATACACACACACGCTCGTCTTTACATTTTCGAAAAAAATTTCCTCGACGATTTAGGTAATATGTGGCCCCTACTTCAGGACGTGTATAGGAGCCTGAGACTTAACATTTGTTTACACAAAATATTCTTTTGATCGTACGATGTTTTCCTGTTGTTTAGACAAAATGAGGACCAACGATCACCAGCTGTAACTCACAACAGTTAACAGGTATTACTAAGTGTCGTGAATATTATGACTGTAAGTGACATAACAGATTTATTAACGAGAAACACAGCCACACAGTTTATTCCACAATTAGTGATTACGTATTAAAAAAATTATGACGCTCCATTATACTAATAGGTTATGGTAGATGCCAAGTGAGGACATTTCAGAGGCAATTTACACTACAGTGGCCGATATTAATTTTCCTACAAATATCCTTCTACATCACCACCACCGCCACCACCACCACCACCACCACCACCCCCTACCATCACCACCACCACCCCCTACCATCACCACCACCACCCCCACCACCACCACCACCACCCCCCTACCATCACCACCCCACCCCCACCATCACCACCACCACCCCCACCACCACCACCATCACCGCCACCACTACCATCACCACCACCGCCACCACCACCCCCTACCATCACCACCACCACCCCCCACCACCACCACCACCACCACTACTACCACCATCCCTCGCCCTACAACAGCTTCCCTTATTGTCGATATAGTGATTATCATCAAGAGTCATTAATTAGCCTCCGATAATAGCCTTTACCTTTTAGTCCACTTAATTAATATCGTGTTCGTCAGTTTAATAGTGTTTGTTGATACCTGTGTGTTGGTGGATACTGGCTAGCCACATCTCCCCACCCCGACCACACCCTGTCACACCTTTACCCAGTTATATCCCTCCCATCCCTCCCCATTTCACCTCTATCCGTTTCAACACCCCGTTTCACACCCCGTTTCATCATCTTCATCACCCCCTCACACCGTTTCATCACCCCCATACCCCGTTTCATCACCCCCACACCCCGTTTCATCACCACCCATACCCCGTTTCATCACCCCCATACCCCGTTTCATCACCCCCATACCCCGTTTCATCACCACCCATACCCCGTTTCATCACCCCCATACCTCGTCTCATCACCACCCATACCCCGTTTCATCACCCCCATACCCCGTTTCATCACCCCCTCACCCCGTTCCTTCACCCCCTCACCCCGTTTCATCACCCCCTCACCCCGTTTCATCACCACCCATACCTCGTTTCATCACCACCCATACCCCGTTTCATCACCCCCATACCTCGTTTCATCACCCCCTCACCCCGTTTCATCACCCCCTCACCCCGTTTCATCACCCCCTCACCCCGTTTCTTCACCCCCTCACCCCGTTTCATCACCCCCTCACCCCGTTTCATCACCCCCATACCTCGTCTCATCACCACCCATACCCCGTTTCATCACCCCCTCACCCCGTTTCATCACCACCCATACCCCGTTTCATCACCCCCATACCTCGTCTCATCACCACCCATACCCCGTTTCATCACCCCCATACCTCGTTTCATCACCCCCATACCCCGTTTCATCACCCCCTCACCCCGTTTCATCACCCCCTCACCCCGTTTCATCACCCCCATACCCCGTTTCATCACCCCCTCACCCCGTTTTATCACCCCCTCACCCCGTTTCATCACCCCCATAACCCGTTTCATCACCCCCTCACCCCGTTTCATCACCCCCTCACCCCGTTTCATCACCCCCATACCTCGTTTCATCACCCCCTACCCCGTTTCATCACCCCCTCACCCCGTTTCATCACCACCCATACCCCGTTTCATCACCCCATACCCCGTTTCATCACCCCCTCACCCCGTTTCATCATCACCCATACCCCGTTTCATCACCCCCTCACCCCGTTTCATCACCCCCTCACCCCGTTTCATCACCCCCATACCCCGTTTCATCACCCCATACCCCGTTTCATCACCCCCTCACCCCGTTTCATCACCACCCATACCCCGTTTCATCACCCCATACCCCGTTTCATCACCCCCATACCCCGTTTCATCACCCCATACCCCGTTTCATCACCCCCTCACCCCGTTTCATCACCACCCATACCCCGTTTCATCACCCCCATACCCCGTTTCATCACCCCCATACCCCGTTTCATCACCCCCTCACCCCGTTTCATCACCCCCTCACCCCGTTTCATCACCCCCTCACCCCGTTTCATCACCCCCATACCCCGTTTCATCACCCCCATACCCCGTTTCATCACCCCCATACCCCGTTTCATCACCCCCTCACCCCGTTTCATCACCCCCTCACCCCGTTTCATCATCACCCATACCCCGTTTCATCACCCCCATACCCCGTTTCATCACCCCCATACCCCGTTTCATCACCCCCATACCCCGTTTCATCACCCCCATACCCCGTTTCATCACCCCCTCACCCCGTTTCATCACCCCCATACCCCGTTTCATCACCCCCATACCCCGTTTCATCACCCCCAAACCCCGTTTCATCACCCCATACCCCGTTTCATCACCCCCTCACCCCGTTTCATCATCACCCATACCCCGTTTCATCACCCCCTCACCCCGTTTCATCACCCCCTCACCCCGTTTCATCACCCCCTCACCCCGTTTCATCACCACCCATACCCCGTTTCATCACCCCATACCCCGTTTCATCACCCCCTCACCCCGTTTCATCACCCCCTCACCCCGTTTCATCACCCCCTCACCCCGTTTCATCACCCCCTCACCCCGTTTCATCACCACCCATACCCCGTTTCATCACCCCATACCCCGTTTCATCACCCCTCACCCCGTTTCATCACCCCCTCACCCCGTTTCATCACCCCATACCCCGTTTCATCACCCCTCACCCCGTTTCATCACCCCCTCACCCCGTTTCATCACCACCCATACCCCGTTTTATCACCCCCATACCCCGTTTCATCACCCCAAACCCCGTTTCATCACCCCTATACCCCGTTTCCTCACCACCCATACCCCGTTTCATCACCCCCTCACCCCGTTTCAACACCCCCATACCCCGTTTCATCACCCCCTCACCCCGTTTCATCACCCCCTCACCCCGTTTCATCACCCCCTCACCCCGTTTCATCACCCCCTCACCCCGTTTCATCACCCCCTCACCCCGTTTCATCACCCCCTCACCCCGTTTCATCACCCCCTCACCCCGTTTCATCATCACCCATACCCCGTTTCATCACCCCCTCACCCCGTTTCAACACCCCCATACCCCGTTTCATCACCCCCTCACCCCGTTTCATCACCCCTTCCCCACACTTGCCCGTCTACCCAACCTTTTGTTTTGTTTTTGTCAATGTATTTATTTATATTTTCCTGAATTATGTCACAAGTTTATAAAAGTCACCCCCTGAAAATACAACAGTTTATTTTTCATATTATTACGCTTCACAAACACTCCCACGACCGTGTCACTTTCCAGTTCAATTCACCTAAAAGGATATTTCATGAATGGAAAAATTGCGTGTGAAAAAAAAATACGATGATTGGATGTAATTGAAAAACTCGCGAGGAACATTTTTGAAGGATATGTAACTGTTCTCTCGTGAACATTTAAAAAAAAAGTGTTCATGCATGGCTGAATTCTGTGCATGGTTGTGGTCGGTCCATGGTAAACTGAGAGGGTTGTGCAGGTTAAAAGTTTGTGTATAGTAGACGTTCTGTGATTGGCTGGCTGAGGTGTGAACATATCTGAAGGACCTGATTGGTTGTTGAGTGCTGTACGTGGCTGAGGTCTATGCATGACTCAGGTCTATGCATGGCTGAGGTCTGTGCAGTGTGCATATCCGACGCCTATTTAAGTTAAGGTTATGTGGTGGATGTGGTCTATGCTTCCCAGAGGCCTATAGTCTACAGTAAATTGTCACACTCAGAACAAGATACTCCAGGTGGGAAGAACACTAAGAGCCTTTGCTAAATGTTCAGGTGTGCATTGATGTATTCTTGGCTTTGGGGCTTGGGTGTGGTTTGTTGTGGTGTGGTGTGGTGTGGTGTGGTGTGTTGTGGGGTGATGTGTTGTGTTGTGTTGTGGTGTGATGTGATGTCGTGTGTTGTGGTGTGATGTGGTGTGGTGTGATGTGGTGTGGTGTGGTGTGGGGTGGGGTGTGGTGTGGTGTGGTGTGTTGTGGTGTGATGTGGTGTGGGGTGGGGTGGGGTGGGGTGTGGTGTGGTGTGGTTTGTTGTGTTGTGTTGTGGTGTGTTGTGGTGTGATTTGGTGTGGTGTGATGTGGTGTGGTGTGGTGTGGTGTGGTGTGTGCTGTGGTGTGATATGGTGTGGTGTGATGTGGTGTGGTGTGTTGTGTGGTGTGGTGTGGCGTGGTGTGTTGTGTTGTGTTGTGATGTGATGTGATGTGGTGTGGTGTGATGTGGTGTGGTGTGGTGTGTTGTGGCAGTTGGTATTAGGCTGGCATGCAGCATCTTTACTCTCTCTCTCTCCTATCTCTCTCCTCCCCCTACATACTCCCTCCTTTTTCCCGTTCGTTTTTCCAGGTAACCCTCCCTCCCTCCCTCCCTCCCTTCCTTTTCCCATCTCAAAGTAACCACACCCCCCCCCCTCTTTTTCCTCCTCTTTTCCCCACCCACCCACCTCACCCACCCCACCACCCACCCACAGGAGGTCCCCGGGTTAGAAGTGCAGGGCTTGGCTGTAAAGCAATGAAGGGAGGTATCCAAGGAGACGTTAATTTCGTCGTAAAGGTCGAAATTGGTTAAAACTTTGAGAATTATATCTAAGGTATTGACAGTTTCTTGCCAGGTTGTATCTATGTAAGCGGAATAAAACTTGGTTTGAATGTCGCAGCTGCAGGGAGAGCGAGGATTTTTTTTATTTTTTATTTTGTTTACCTCCTGAGTCATAACGTTGGGCGATGCTGCAGCTGTTTAGTGCAGGTAATGTTGGGACACACACACACCTGGTCTCTTCATGTGTAGTGATGAAGAGATGTTATCCCATTTATGGCTTATTAGCTGTGACGTCATCTCATCCATCCTCAGTATGACGTCATCCCTCTTAGTACTGACGTCATGGCCTATATGTTATTCATCTGTTCTACTCGTATCTTAACATCATTCATACTCGTGTGTTACCAGACTCGCCTTACCCCCATTAAGAGTTGTGACGACAGCCCATTCGTCGTAGGCTGTGAGTAATGGTGTTGAGTTCTTGTGTGTTGTGTTGTTACTTGTATGTTGTGTTGTGTTGTGTTCTTTGTGTGTTGTATTGTGTTCCTTGTGTGTTGTTAAGGGATTATATATATGGCACTAAGGGTCTCAGTTCAGTGGTTTACAGTTGACATGACACTGGTAATTGTTCTTCCTATTGACACGGTGTTGACCCCTTCCTGAAGACACACACACACACACACACACACACACACACACACTCACACTCACACACACACACACACACATTCCAAAATTAACATCGTAATGGTGATTTCCTTGTGTATGACGCGTATGTGATACTGTGTTTTGTACGACTGTCAGGGAGGAAAGACAGGAGGAGGAGGAGGAAGACAGGAGGAGGAGGAGGAAGACAGGAGGAAGACAGGAGGAGGAGGAGGAGGAGGAGGACGGGGAGGAGGAGGAGGAGGAGGAGGAAGAGGCGAGGAGGAGAAGGCGTAAGAGAGGGCGGAGACAATCGTCAACGGGAGCAGCATGACAAACTATGTGGAAGGGGGGGAAGGGGGGGAAGGAGAGGGGAAGAGACGCTACTATAGTGGGCGAATGCTGGGACGTTGGTGGCTGAAGGGTGGGGAGGGGGGGGGGACCTTAGTATGAACTGACTGTAGCGTGTGAGCGAGGAGGAGTAGGATAGTGTGTGGGCAGGAGAAGAAACGGAGTTATTTGCGCGACGGGAGTTTGTAGCGTGGGGGAGTAGTTTGTGGGTTGGGGAGTAGTTTGTGGGTTGGGGAGTAGTTTGTGGGTCGGGGAGTAGTTTGTGGGTCGGGGAGTAGTTTGTGGGTCGGGGAGTAGTTTGTGGATCGGGGAGTAGTTTGTGGGTTGGGGAGTAGTTTGTAGCGTGGGGGAGTAGTTTGTGGGTTGGGGAGAAGTTTGTGGGTCGGGGAGTAGTTTGTGGGTCGGGGAGTAGTTTGTGGGTCGGGGAGTAGTTTGTGGGTTGGGGAGTAGTTTGTGGGTCGGGGAGTAGTTTGTGGGTTGGGGAGTAGTTTGTGGGTCGGGGAGTAGTTTGTGGATCGGGGAGTAGTTTGTGGGTTGGGGAGTAGTTTGTGGGTTGCGGAGTAGTTTGTGGGTCGGGGAGTAGTTTGTGGGTTGGGGAGTAGTTTGTGGGTCGCGGAGTAGTTTGTGGGTCGCGGAGTAGTTTGTGGGTCGGGGAGTAGTTTGTGGATTGGGGAGTAGTTTGTGGATTGGGGAGTAGTTTGTGGGTTGGGGAGTAGTTTGTGGGTCGCGGAGTAGTTTGTGGGTCGGGGAGTAGTTTGTGGATTGGGGAGTAGTTTGTGGATTGGGGAGTAGTTTGTGGGTTGGGGAGTAGTTTGTGGGTTGGGGAGTAGTTTGTGGGTTGGGGAGTAGTTTGTGGGTTGGGGAGTAACGTTTGTGCAGTGGAATAGTAAGGGTATGTGGGGGGAGAGATGGCTTGATGTGTATGAGGATAGCGTGTGGGCGTAATGGTATGTGGGCGTGGAGAATAATAGTGGCATGTGGGCGGTGGTAGGAAATATATCCCGTAAATGGAGAAGAGGAGGGGACGTGTGAGTGAGAGGGGGGGAGATGTAGCGTGTGGGAGGAGGGGGGGAGGGGAGCGTGTGGGCGGCGGGGGGAGGTGGATCTTGTGGCAGGAGGGGGGACGGGAGCGTGTGGGCGGCGTAGGGGGGAGCGGAGCTTGTGGGCGGAGGGGGGAGGGGAGCGTGTGGGCGGCGGAGGGGAGCTTGTGGGCGGAGTGGCGAGGGGAGCGTGTGGGCGGGGTAACGGGGGGAGGCGGTGATGTACAGAGTAGTAGGAGCGGCGGTGCAAGAGGAGTACGTGGGCGTACGAGAAGAGCAGTTGGTGTGTGTGTGTGTGTGGGGGGGGGGGCAAATAAATAGTAAAGGGAGGGTAAGGGCCGCTACTGAATGTGTGGAGAGAGAGAGAGAGAGAGAGAGAGAGAGAGAGAGAGAGAGAGAGAGAGAGAGAGAGAATATGTTGGCGTAAAAGAATGAATAACATAATATATGGGAAGGGGTATAGATTAGTGATCGTTGGAAGGGAAGGAGGAAGGAAGGGAAGAATGACGTGAGAGAGTTAAAGAAGAAGGGCGGGAAGGAGATAAGGAAGGAAGGAGGGAGGGAGGGAAGGAGTCACAGTACTTGGGAAGGACGTGTCAGGATCTCACTAGGAAGGAACAAAGTCCAAGGCTCTACACTAGACCTGCCCATCCCAGCCCCATCACCTGAACCACATCAAGTTACACAGGCCGAAGTGGGCGACCTTACACTGTGTTGAGTTTCACCTCCTGTGTAAGACAAGACCAAGGAGTTTTGTACGTGCATCCAGGAGAGAGAGAGAGAGAGAGAGAGAGAGAGAGAGAGAGAGAGAGAGAGAGAGAGATATGATAGTGCTGGAGAATTCACACTGACAGATCCGTTGTGTGGTGTGTGGGCCGTGAAGGAGAGAGAGAGTGGGGGGGGGGGTGGGGTGTTGGAGGGTGGGGGGAAGTTGGTGTTGGAGTGATGAGGGAGAGTGGTTGTCAGAAGAAGAGGGAGAGAGTGAATCTTAAAGGGTGAGTGAGGTTGAGAGGTTGAAAAGTGAGAAAGAGTTGATATTGGAAATTGAGGGAGAGTGTTGGGTGTTGAAGATTGACTGGTGTTGGAGGATGAGGGAGAATGGCTGTTGGAGGATGAAAATAAACAAACAGAGAGACGTGGAGGTGGAGGAACAAGGTGGAGAAGTGTTTCAATTTATCCGGGAGTGGATGTGTGATAGAGAGAGAGAGAGAGAGAGAGAGAGAGAGAGAGAGAGAGAGAGAGAGCAAATGTAAGGAGATACAGAAATGATAAATAGAAGAGTAGAGGACAACTGAGGACGTATAATGATGGTATGGATGGAGAGGAGAATAAGATGAAAGGAAGAGAGATGAAAGTACCAAGGATGAGAGAGAGGGAACATCCAGGGTGCAGCAGTGGGTGTGAATGAGGGGAGAGCAGAACGTTGCTTACTTGAAGGGTGAGGGAGGGGGGGGTGGGGTGGGTGACGGGGAGGGGTGGAGGGGGGGGGTGAGGGTTGGTAGGGGAGAGGGGGGTGGTGAGGACATGATGCTGATGATGGTTGATGTCGGGTTGTGTAATGTGACAAGGATGAACCAGATTTCCGGGGCCTTGTGGATGGAGAGAATCATAACAGAATAATTCATTAACAAGAGAATGAATGAATGAATGAATGAGTGAATGAATGAATGAGTGAATGAATGAATGAATGAGTGAATGAATGAATGAGTGAATGAATGAATGAATGAATGAATGAGTGAATGAATTAATGAAGGGAATTGTGTCTGTCCTAATTTCTTCTTCTTGTTTCGTCAACCTTTTAATAAGTGGGGAAAGACATGAAAAGTACAATGTCTCTCTCTCTCTCTCTCTCTCTCTCTCTCTCTCTCTCTCTCTCTCTCTCTCTCTCTCTCTCTCTCTCATAGTACAGTTTCTTTCTTCATTAAAGTTGAAAAGAGACAGAAAAAAAAAAAATCTCATATATTTAGATTAAAAAATTCCCAGGCCCTCGGATGAAGAGTTGGAGTAATTTCCTTTCCTGGGGAGTAAAAACCTCGAGTAACAGGAGGAGTAGAATCAGGTGTATGAGGGGGAAATTTAGTGGTTTGTAGTGAGAGTACTGAGGGGGGAGGGGGGTGGGGGAAGAGGAGGGGTTGAGTGAGAGTCCCCCACCCTCCGTGTTGGCCCGCCTTGTGATCAATACTGGGGCTGCGGACCTCACCCGAATCTCAGGTTGGGCTGCTGCTGTGCTACTATTATTACTGTTACTTTGATTGTTCCTGTTGTTATTTCTAGTATTGCTATTGTTGCAGTTAATATTGTTACTTTTGCAGTTCATACTATTGTTACTGCTATCATTGTTACTGTTGTTATTGCTCCTGTTGTTATGGTGATGGTGTTAATGGTAATGGTTATGGTAGTGATAATAATCGTGGTGATAGTGATGATGATGGTTGTGGCTGTAGTAACATGGAGGATGACAGTAATTGTGGTACTTTTAGTAGTAGTGGTAATTTTAGTAGTTGTGGTACTTTTAGTAGTAGTGGTACTTTTAGTAGTAGTGGTACTTTTAGTAATTGTGGTACTTTTAATAGTAGTGGTAATTTTAGTAGTTGTGGTACTTTTAGTAGCAGTGGTACTTTTAGTAGTAGTGGTACTTTTAGTAGTTGTGGTACTTTTAGTAGTAGTGGTACTTTTAGTAGTAGTGGTAATTTTAGTAGTAGTGGTACTTTTAGTAATAGTGGTAGTTTTAGTAGTAGTGGTAATTTTAGTAGGATTGGTACTTTTAGTAATAGTGGTTCTTTTAGTAGTAGTGGTACTTTTAGTAGTAGTGGTTCTTTTAGTAGTAGTGGTACTTTTAGTAGTAGTGGTTCTTTTAGTAGTAGTGGTACTTTTAGTAGTAGTGGTACTTTTAGTTGTAGTGGTTCTTTTAGTAGTAGTGGTACTTTTAGTAGTAGTGGTACTTTTAGTAGTAGTGGTACTTTTAGTAGTAGTGGTACTTTTAGTAGTAGTGGTTCTTTTGCTTGTGGTGGTACTTTTAGTAGTAGTGGTTCTTTTGCTTGTAGTGGTACTTTTAGTAGTAGTGGTACTTTTAGTAGTATTGGATCTTATGCTTGTAGTAGTGGTACTTTTAGTAGTAGTGGTTCTTGTTTGACTTTAGCTGGTGGTACTTGTGTGTGGTACTTCTTAGTAGTAGTGGTTCTTTTGCTTGTAGTGGTACTTTTAGTAGTAGTGGTACTTTTAGTAGTAGTGGATCCTATGCTTGTAGTAGTGGTACTTTTAGTAGTAGTGGTTCTCTTAGTAGGAGTGGTTCTCTACTGATAGTGTCTACGGTGTTGTCAGTGGTGCTGTTGTCGTAACACTTACACTTCTCCATATGGCCATTCCTTACGCACACACACACTCACACACACGCACACACACACTCACACTCACACACACGCACACACACACTCACACACACGCACACACACGCGTGGATGTATCTACAAAATTTCTCAAATTTCGCGAAAATATTTTTGTCCCGC
Organism: Homarus gammarus; assembly: GCA_958450375.1. NCBI lineage: Eukaryota > Metazoa > Arthropoda > Malacostraca > Decapoda > Nephropidae > Homarus > Homarus gammarus. The sequence continues at coordinate 792,030 of CAUDMG010002111.1, forward strand.
GACTGTTCTATATTCATAAAGAAGTAACCCCACAGGCGAATTACAGCAGATATGTTTTCATAATATCTCCTGAGCTCCAAAATAGGGGGGTGGAGGAGGCGGAGGTGGTGTAGGTGGGGGGGGGGAGGTATAGGGGGGCCGGGGAGTGTAGGGAGGGAAGGGGGTGTAGGGAGAGAAGGGGGGTGTAGGGATAATTATATGTGTATGATAAATAGCTCATTTTAATCTTCTATAATATTTATCCTGCAAAATATCGTCGCTAGATACACCGAGTTTCGCCGTCTTAGTCTCAGAAATATGTCGAAATATACGAGCGTTTCCACATGATGCCAGAATTATATAAGCAGTCCCCGACCTATAAATGGGTTACGTTCGTGGACCCCGTTCGTCAGTCGGAATGGTGTTAATTCTATAGGTTACAGTTTATTGGGATCCCGTTCGTAAGTGTAGCTGTTCGTAGGTCGAGCGTGTTAATTCCGTAGGTTACAGCTTATTGTGATTAATATATTAGGAATTCGTTCGTAAGTCTGGGAGTTTCTGCTATACGCAAACCTTCATCAAATCTTTATGGTAACTCTTCACCATGTCACCTCTTGGCTACATGAAACACGAATATTTTCCACAGATGTTGAAATTTCCATCACTTTATCTTTCTTAACTTACTGTACAGACGTGTATGGCAGACATGTGTGAGTTTTAGTAAGGGCATTGTGAGAGTCTTATGAGCATTATTGACTTGGGGGTTATTATATGGCCGGAGTCTTATAATTTAAATGTTATTCAGTCGGATCATATTAGGATTTATTTAAATTAATTGTATTATTATTATTATCTTTTTTAAATTTCCTTTATTATTTTATGTTATTGTCACTGTTACTCTCTCTCTCTCTCTCTCTCTCTCTCTCTCTCTCTCTCTCTCTCTCTCTCTCTCTCTCTCACCTGTAAGTTTCATCCCCCTTACTCCTCAATTTCTATCGGAAACATTATATCGCGTAAAGGTTCTCCCCAGCTCGTTTAAAGAGCTTAATGGCCACTTGCTTAGAATTCAAATGGCATCAGGGTGGTGTGGTGTACCGGAGCCTCGGGTACGTCAGCTTGTATCTGGTTCATGGCCGGCGAGGGAGGGAGGGAGGGAGGGAGAGTAGGAGTCAGGGAGGTAGAGGAATGTAGGGATGGAGTAAGGTAGATAGGGAGGGAGGGAGTGGTGAGGGAGAAGAGAAATAGGAAAGGACGGTAGGGAGTGAGGAAAGTAAGGAGTAAGGAAGGTAGGGAGTGAGGAAAGTAAGGAGTAAGGAAGGTAGGGATTGAGGGAGGGAGAGAAGGAATACCTGGTGTAGTAATCCTTGTTGAGAGAAAACATTTGGAAGGAGATTACTAGGGGAATGGAATACCTCACCGGGGAGTACTAGGGGAGAAAAAGTGATTGGTGGGGGATTTCTATTGGAGGGGAGGAAAGTCAGGGGAGGGGAGTAAGGCCAGGGGAGGGGAGATAGGCCAGGGGGGAGGAGGAAGTCCAGGGGAGAGGAGGGAGGCCAGGGGAGATGAGGGAAGCTAGGGGAGGGGAGATAGGCCAGGGGGGAGGAGGAAGGCCAGGGGAGGACACGAAGGCCAGGGGAGGACAGGAAGGCCAGGGAAGGGGAGGAAGGCCAGGGGAGGACAGGAAGGCCAGGGGAGGGGAGGAAGGTCAGGGGAGGGGTGGAAGGCCAGGAGAAAGAGATATGAGAGAGAGAGAGAGAGAGAGAGAGAGAGAGAGAGAGAGAGAGTGTGTGTGCGTGTTTGTGTAGTCCGTTTGTCCCTTCAGTGACTTGGTGTTAATTTGTTCTCTGACTCACCTTTAATTTGTTCTTCCCTGACTCACCTTTAATTTGTTCTCTGACTCACCTTTAATTTGTTCTCTGACTCACCTTTAATTTGTTCTTCCCTGACTCACCTTTAATTTGTTCTCTGACTCACCTTTAATTTGTTCTCTGACTCACCTTTAATTTGTTCTTCTCTGACTCACCTTTAATTTGTTCTCTGACTCACCTTTAATTTGTTCTCTGACTCACCTTTAATTTGTTCTTCTCTGACTCACCTTTAATTTGTTCTTCTCTGACTCACCTTTAATTTGTTCTTCCCTGAATCACGTATAAGTACCTCACATCTGGTGCCTCTACAACTACCTCACAGCTGGTGCCTCTACAAGTACCTCACAGCTGGTGCCTATACAAGTACCTCACAGCTGGTGCCTATACAAGTACCTCACAGCTGGTGCCTATACAAGTACCTCACAGCTGGTGCCTATACAAGTACCTCACATCTGGTGCCTCTACAAGTACCTCACAGCTGGTGCCTCTACAAGTACCTCACAGCTGGTGCCTCTACAAGTACCTCACAGCTGGTGCCTATACAAGTACCTCACAGCTGGTGCCTCTACGAGTACCTCACAGCTGGTGCCTCTACGAGTACCTCACAGCTGGTGCCTCTACAAGTACCTCACAGCTGATGCATCTACAAGTACCTCACAGCTGGTGCCTATACAAGTACCTCACAGCTGGTGCCTCTACGAGTACCTCACAGCTGGAGCCTCTACAAGTACCTCACAGCTGGTGCCTCTACAAGTACCTCACAGCTGGTGCCTCTACGAGTACCTCACAGCTGGTGCCTCTACAAGTACCTCACAGCTGGTGCCTCTACAAGTACCTCACAGCTGGTGCCTCTACGAGTACCTCACAGCTGGTGCCTCTACGAGTACCTCACAGCTGGTGCCTCTACAAGTACCTCACAGCTGGTGCCTCTACAAGTACCTCACAGCTGGTACCTCTACAAGTACCGCACAGCTGGTGCTTCTACAAGTACCGCACAGCTGGTGCCTCTCTGTGACTGTATGAGTGACGTGTGTGAGGCAGATGGTATTGTCAGCAGCTGGTTGAAGCACAATATCACTTCCTGGGAAACTCTCTCTCTCTCTCTCTCTCTCTCTCTCTCTCTCTCTCTCTCTCTCTCTCTCTCTCTCTCTCTCTCTCTCTCTCTCTCTCTCACTTTTTCGCCCGCAGGTTGTTTTTAAAGGGAAGAAAAACGGAGTAATTGTATTAGTCCAGCCACCGGTCTCTGGTGACTAGGGGCGTCGGGTGGTGGGTGGGTGGCAGGTAATACGTGAGGGATGGGGTGGGTTGGGTGGCGGGTTGTGTTGAGGATTGGGGTGGGTGGCAGGTGGGTGGTGAGGAATAGTGAAGGGTGGTGCGGGTAGCGAGAGTTCAGGGGATGGATTTACAAGGGAAGTACCTAGAAGGAAAGTAGTACTGCCTATTATCTGAGAAACTGCTTATTGGGAGGAAAGTACTAATAAGGAATATGTTTGTAAAGTATTATTATAGAAAGTAAAAATAAGGAAAGTACTCTCAGGAAAAATCTTAACCTGGAAAGTAGTACAGAGAGGATCATCGACGAACGTACTAGCAAAGAATATACCCAAAAAAGAAATGACTAAAGAAAGTTCTAACGAGGAAAGTATTAACAAGGAAAGGACTAACGTGGAAAGTACTAACAAGAAAAATACAAACGGGAGGGTCTTTTATGGAGGCTGGAAAGTGCATCTTCAAGTATTCCAAATTTATGTTGTATATTTTTTCCAGAGGGGGAAAATGTGTCTATGGCCCCCCTCTACCTTAACGAGGGCTTGGGGGGGGGGGGCGTGACGTGCCTTAGGATGGACCTGATGTGGAAGAGGGGCGGGGCTCAGTTTTTGAAGGGTGGGAGGTAGGGTGTGTCAATTTAGGGGGTGAACTGGCTAAATTGAAAATCGAGTAATTTGGTAGCAATTTATTGTAGTCTTTAAGCATGCAAAACAATATTCTGGCATAAATTTTTTTTTATAATAGGTCCTACCTACATCAAATGGATTTTTAAATGTACATATTTGTGAATTTATAACATAACCAGCGTTTGCACACATGTTACTGTTTCAAGTTTCAAATTATTATATTTTATTATCCGTAGTCTATTTGAAAGTAACCAATGCCTTCATACTCTCTTTGCTTTGGTTTCTTGTCATCAGTAGTCTGCTTGCTATTTGTGCTTTGATGTAACCTTCTCGCCTCTCGTGGCTGTAAACATGGCCCGCTGCTTCTGTGACCATTTTCACACATCTCTCCACACTTTGAGTGTGGGAAGGCCACTTCGGCACCTGCATTGGAGTCTCTTTAAGGTTTCTCAATTCTTGGCTAGTTAGACTTGTTGTCAATGGTGGCTCTAAGACTTCCAAACTCAAGTCAACCAATTCTGACAATTTGGTGGCATTGACGTTTATTGGGGGAACTTTTCTTGAATGAAACGAACAGTCTCCCAACTGGTCGTCATCTATTAGCGTTCCTCTAATCTTTAGAATGACTTCTACAGCCTCGGTTCGGAGATTGGTACATTGACTGCAAAGCATTGCTTGCAAAACTGCTTCTGATCGAGCATACCAAGCGGACCTTCTTGCCACAGGTAACACGATGTCCCTCACTACCTTCCTCTGTGTTCTTACTAGCTGCAATTGAAACAAAAGGTGATTGGGCCCATCCACCCACATAGGATTAAGTTTCACACTAAACCACTGGGGAAGATAAACTCCAATAATAAATTCAACAATTAACCTCAAATTCTTCAGCACTTTGCCCTTCAATTCGTGTTTGGAAATCCAAATCCTGCAGAAACGAAGAGCTGTAGTTAACCAACGGATGTGACTGACAGGTCCAATCTCCAAGAGAGCCAATGACTGAGGCACTTCTCCTGATCTTATTGCTTGGGCAATACGATAAGCATAGGATTGATCTGTGCTGAGATCTTTGATGACTCCTTCAGACAACGCCGGAAGGGGAGGGCCAACTTCGACCTTTGGAAAGGTTGTATTTATTTCTAGTTGTGTTGCTTCATCCAGCATGATGCCAAGGGGACCTGACCACTTGTTGTTGCTCTTTGTAGGACCATCAAGTTCCTGGATGAGATGACGAAGAGGTAGCTCGCCTGTATGTAAATCACATACAATCCAAACAAGTCTTCTTCCTAGTTTTTTCTCTAAATGCGTCATTACACCCCCCTGTCATCCGGTGTTCACTGCAGTTGAATCTCCACCAACAGCCTGCAGTGAACTGCCAAGTCCTCTCTCCTGAACCCAACATAAAATATGATCAGCAATGACCTCTGCATGTTTCTTCCCTTCTACTTCAGTTTCGGGAGCAAAGTGAAACAAAAACCGACCACCAGGCTCAGAACAGACAGAGTAGTGTTCTTCTTTGATGAGACCTGGAAACTTTCTGTTCACTCCCTCTACTTCTAGCAAAACTTTTGTGTCATCTATTCTTCCATCAAACAAAAGACAGGAGAGCCCTCCCTCGCTTAAATCTTTTTCATGCTGATCAGATATTTCCTTCATTATTTTTTCTTGTGCTCTTCTAATTTTATTATGATCTATCACCAAAGATACAGCCTCTCGGCTGATGAGGCCTGCATCTATCCAAGCGGCAGTTGCAATTTCTGCAGCCTCACGAAGTCCAGCATGGTGGCGAATACTAGCTAAAGCAATGTTTGAAATATTTCTTGTGTTGTATTTCATTTTCTTTGGTAAAGGTTCAGATGGCTCTTTGGAACTATCATCTGATGTTGCTTCCTGTTCATCAGAAGAACCATCAAAGAAGTGATAAACATCTTGACACAGCTCTTCCTCTCTTTGGATGGCTTCTTCACTCTTCATTTTCTTCTTTTGTTCCCTCTCTCGGATTTGTTCTCTCTTCTTGGCATTAGCAATCTGCTTCTTTGTTTCTGAATAATCTATTGAACCCATTTGCATACTTCCTTGTCCTTCTGCCTTTGTCCTCTGTGCCTTTATAAATTCAAGCTCTAAAACAGGGATCTTCTTTTCACGAGGACAACCACAATCAATGTGGGAATTATTTTCTCTCTTACCTGAGTGAGAACAGTTGGATTCAGAACATAATTGTATGGAGCACTTGCAGGTCAAAATGTCAAACAGAGTATCAAGTGTGTGCAGAAATTCATTTTTCCTGGCCAAGTTTCCTTTACCAAGTGATGTTTCAACTGCTTTGTGCCATAATTTCGTTAGTTTTAGCTCAATAGTTCGACACTGATTAATCACAGGTGGTTTGAATAGTGCATTAGCTTTTGTCCATTGATGCAGAAGAGGGACTATCATGTCATTTATGAGTTCTTTATCTGTATAGTTCCTTCTGTCCTTTGCATTTTTTCTCGAAGGAGTAACCCTAATCTTAGCATGTCTCTCACTGTTGGAAGTTCTGATACAGGAAGCTCCTTCCCTTTACCAACTAGCAGGCTCAAGTGGGTTGACAACTGACTTCTTGTCTTCAATTTTGACATCTTCACACTATCTGACAAATAGAAAAATATTTCAATGTTTCATAATTCAATTGTTGTTTCAAAAAATATCAATTTGTTTATCAAAAATGCTGTAACAGAAATAACATAATAATTTCTTAGAACATAATGTTTTATACAATGATATAAGTAACTGCGACAATCAATATGCCCTACTTACAATAATTAAAATGTAGAATTCGTCTGGTAGAGTAGGTGCAAGTGCAATGAGAGCAAACCACCGTCTATGATATCTAGAAGGAGAGTGAGCCAGGCGCCTTATCCTCACGCTTGGTACAAGTCAAAACAAGAATTAAACTGTCCCACACGGAGAGCCTGTTCATGTTCATGTTCTGACATGCATATTGTACACAAGCTATAGAACCATAAAATACTCCATAATCCATATGCTTACATGAGATTAGTTAATATCAAGTGAATAATTCTAATCAAGTCTCATTAATTTGTTGAAATACTGATATTTGAAACTTTAAGGTATAATTGATGTAGGTGAGGGTTATTTCAATTCATTTTTGTTTGCTAATCTCAAGTTTAGACATAAAGAGGCACAATATTTTGACTACCAAATTTGATTTTTAACATGTTGACAAAATTGACACACCCTAGTGGGAGGGGGGGGGGGGGGGGGGTGGAGGCTCCCAGGATAGATGTAGGCCTAACTTGGAATATGAAGGTGTGGAAGCCCAACTTGGAATTTGAAAGGGAGGGCGGCCGACTTGGAATTAGAGAGGGGAGGGTGGTCGACTTGGAATTTGAGGGGGAGGGGCCGACTTTGAATTTGAAGGGGATGAGGGAGGGGGCCGAGTTAGAGGTTAAGTAGGATTCAACCTGGATGGAGACCGGACAGCATTTAAATTTAAGGATTGAGTGGTAGCAAACTTTTGGAGGTTGTCTGAATCCTGACTTTGGAGGATGGATAGAGAGGGGGGAGGGGGGCGTCACCTGAGTTGTAGGTATAAATGAAAACTCCGGCTGGTAGTTCAGGTGACCTCAGTACTTGGTGTGAGGTCGTATTTTCAGACGGTAAATGAGACCCGACGTGAAAGGAGGTCCTGACTTCTTCTTGGAGGTAAGGAGGGAGGAGGGAAGGAGAGAAGGAGGTAAGGAGAGAGGGAGGGAAGGAGGCAAAGGAGTGGAGGGAGGTGGGGGGGGGGGATGTAGAAGGATGGCTACTACCTCTCTTGCCTTGAGGTAAACTTGTAATCTAATCCTCTTGGTGGAGGATGTTGGCCAATTTCTTGAGTAGTCTCAGGTAAGGAGGACCCACCTTAACTTAATTGGTCTCCAGGTAAACAAGGTGGATGGGGGGGGGGAGGGGGAGGGGGTCAGTGATACTCATTTAGTGTAAACAATCTAAGTTTTGTTCTCTTGGTGGCAAGTATACGCGGAGTTGTTCTCTTGGTGGCAGGTATACGCGGAGTTGTTCTCTTGGTGGCAGGTATACGCGGAGTTGTTCTCTTGGTGGCAGGTATACGCGGAGTTGTTCTCTTGGTGGCAGGTATACGCGGAGTTGTTCTCTTGGTGGCAGGTATACGCGGAGTTGTTCTCTTGGTGGCAGGTATACGCGGAGTTGTTCTCTTGGTGGCAGGTATACGCGGAGTTGTTCTCTTGGTGGCAAGTATACGCGGAGTTGTTCTCTTGGTGGCAGGTATACGCGGAGTTGTTCTCTTGGTGGCAGGTATACGCGGAGTTGTTCTCTTGGTGGCAGGTATACGCGGAGTTGTTCTCTTGGTGGCAAGTATACGCGGAGTTGTTCTCTTGGTGGCAGGTATACGCGGAGTTGTTCTCTTGGTGGCAGGTATACGCGGAGTTGTTCTCTTGGTGGCAGGTATACGCGGAGTTGTTCTCTTGGTGGCAGGTATACGCGGAGTTGTTCTCTTGGTGGCAGGTATACGCGGAGTTGTTCTCTTGGTGGCAGGTATACGCGGAGTAACTTGTCTTAGGTTAGCACAGATTTATTGACGACTTGGACTTGAACCATTTGAGATAACGTAGCTACTTGTACTGTATTTGTCTTAGATAAACAAGAAAATGTGTACTTGATTCTTCTTGGATAAACACATTGATTTTACTTGTTTGGCCCCAGGGGAATATAGTTATGCATGTCTGGCTACACAAACATGATAGTTGTACTTGATAGTGCTGACATAAACAACGTAGCTGTAGTCACGTCAACAAGATAATTATACTCGAAATATGAAGGATTGATGTGTATTGGTTGGCCCTTATAGTCATCGGGATTGGTTGATCCTTATCTTCATCGTCATTGGTTGGCCCTTATCTTCATCGTCATTGGTTGGCCCTGATCTTCATCGTCATTGGTTGATCCTTATCTTCATCGTCATTGGTTGTCCCTCGTTGCCATCCTCATTGCCATTGGCCGAGACATACGGGGTACTAGATACAAGTCGAAAGGGCCCCAGTCATAAAAGACCTCAAGTCACAATAGGCCCCAGTTATAAGAGACCATAGCAGCCATTCCTAATAAGCCTTAGGGTTAACATAGGACCCATTAGGAGGGCCAATTAGGGAGTAATTAGCTTTGGAGCCTATCAGGATTAGGACTAATTAAGGCTGAGGGGGCCAATAAGAACTTGGATGCATTAGGACTGGCTGGTACCGTTAAAACTGGGACCCAATAAGCCTGAGTGCCAGAGCTAACACATAGGTTGGGGCCTATTCGAACTTGGGGCCTATTTAATCACTCTAACGATGTTGCATGCCAGTTTTTATTATATGTGGTCGTTTTATTTTTATTTTTACAAGTGAGAAACTAATTAGGAGAATTCCCGTTAATGTGAGACAAATGGTCGAGGGAAACAGTTTTTACATCACGACACAACGATTAAGATTTTATTTTTTATTTGTATTTTTTTTTTTACCTTTTTCTTGTAGATTATCGAGGGGGTCTCTCTCTCTCTCTCTCTCTCTCTCTCTCTCTCTCTCTCTCTCTCTCTCCTATTAGTAGAATAAATAGGCTTTCATTCAGTTGTTCAATCATAGTCTGTAGATCTCCTCCATTAGAAAAAAATTTACAGAATACACAATCGGATTTTTATTTTTACTTTCTTTTTATAGACGATCGCTGGTAGTGACTCTGAACCCCATCAGATTAATGCTATGTTTCCCCGCCAGGATAAGGAATTTTTTTTTTTCTGCGGGAATAATTTTTTGTCAATTATCAGGGAGAGAGAGAGAGAGAGAGAGAGAGAGAGAGAGAGAGAGAGAGAGAGATTATAACAATATAAAGAAGAAAATTAGCCTAAAACTATGTTAAAAGAAATCTTAAGAAATTTAGGATCAGGGTTGTCTTAGCTGGGTTTTTAAGACCTAGGAAAAAAAAATCTTAGAAGTTTAGTGAAATAATATTGGTGATGGTGTTAGCGGTGACTGTAAGGAACTACTGAGGTGTGTGGGGGGAGGAACACCGTCGAGTCCTGTTCTAAGTGGTAGTCGTGTGGTAAGTGTTGTTCACGGTCTTATTGGTAGTTGATATGAATAAATCTTTGAGAGTGGTGGTTTAGCCCTTTGAGGACTGTTTTAACCCTTTAAGGAGGATGGTTTAACCCTTTGGTGACTGTTTTAACCCTTTAAGGAAGATGGCTTAACCCTTTGAGGACTGTTTTAACCCTTTAAGGAAGATGGTTTAACCCCTTGAGGACTGTTTTAACCCTTTAAGGAAGATGGTTTAGCCCTTTGAGGACTGTTTTAACCCTTTAAGGAAGATGGTTTAGCCCTTTGAGGACTGTTTTAACCCTTTAAGGGAGCTGATTTAATCCTTTGGGGACTGTTTTAACCCTTTAAGGAAGATGGTTTAATCCTTTGGGGACTGTTTTAACCCTTTAAGGAAGATGGTTTAGCCCTTTGAGGACTGTTTAACCCTTTAAGGAAGATAGTTTAACCCTTTGAGGACTGTTTTAACCCTTTAAGGAAGATGGTTTAACCCTTTGAGGACTGTTTTAACCCTTTAAGGACTGTTTTAACCCTTTAAGGAAGATGGTTTAAGCCTTTGGGGACTGTTTTAACCCTTTAAGGAAGATGGTTTAGCCCTTTGAGGACTGTTTTAACCCTTTAAGGAAGATGGTTTAGCCATTTGAGGACTGTTTTAACCCTTTAAGAAGATGGTTTAACCCTTTAAGGAAGATGGTTTAACCCTTTGAGGACTGATTTAACCCTTTTTTACTAAGATGTTTAATCGTCCTCAGAGGAGATTTTAACCCTTCGAGGATGATGGTTTAACCCTTTGAGGACGAGGTTTTAACCATTTCGCCCTCAAAGAATGATGAAAGTCTACAACAAATTGGTATAAAGTGGAAACGAATTATTGGAGCGTTCGGCGAATGGAACAGATAATTAGAACGGTTTATATTGGCCCAGATTATTGGTGGTGTTGGTAGTGAAAGAAATTATTGGGGAGTCGTTAGCAGTGAAATAAATTATTGGTGATGTTTACAGACGTAGAAATAATTGGGGAGTTAGAAATGTAAAATTTTTTTAGAATTATTAGCCAGTGTATAAAAAAAAATGTTGAGGATGTTACTAGCATACGTGGACCTTGTGACGAATTATTGAAGTTTTTATCAGTGTAACGAATTATTATTGATGGAAATAGACACTGGTGCAGATTATTCAGAAACAGGACATCAATTATCAGGGAAATGTTTACATAAAAGCAAATTATCGGATTGTTGATAAAAGGAAAGAGTTACTGAGATTGCTACTTATCGTGTGAATGAGTGTCTTCTGCGTCCAGTTCAGTGACCGTCTTCAGCTGGCTGTGTTACTGTGCTGGTGTAGGTTGAAGAAAATTTGTTTTGTGTATAGGTAGAAAAAGTTGTTTAAGTAAGGGAAGGGTTGTTTGTTTAAGTAAAGGTTTGTTTTAAGTAATCATATAGGCCTCTTTTTCCTCTCCCCCCCCCTCTCCTTTCCTCCTTCTTTCGCTTCCTCCTCTTTCTTTCCTTTCCTCCTCCCTTTCCTCCCTATTCCTCTTTCTTTCCCTTCCTCCTGCTCTTCCCTTCCCCTCCTCCTCTCCCCTCCTCCTCCTCTCCCTCTCACCAACTTCTCCTCCTCCTTCCCCTCAATAGAAAACGCTCCGAGGCAACAAAAAAAAAAGAATGAAAAGAAAATAATAATTGGGGCAAATTTTTCAGCCTGTTATATAAAAGTGAATTTTTACGACTGACTCAATAGGCTCGCTTTTCCGTGTTTTGCTGTTGTGAATATTTAGTTTGGGAGGAAAAAGAAAAGATTAGGGGAAGAAATATTTTGTTTTGTTTTTTGTCTTCGTCCGTTTTAAGTGAGGCCAGGAGGTGATTTATGATGACGATTAGGTTAGGTTAGGTTAGGTTAGGTCAGGTTAGGTCTTTCACCTTGCCAAAAACGAATGGAGTCACGATCTAAAATATTTTCTAAGACATCGTCCATAATTGTTCTTTGACTCTAGAGTTTAATTGAAGTTTCATTTTTATGTTACGTGTGACACCCGACCAGCCATTCCTGTCCCACATTTTGCTTAAGCTAGAAAAGAAGCGCTTGTTAGGATGTAATGGGTGTACTAGTGTGAGTAATAAGTGGTGTGGTGTTGTGGTGAAGTAGTGGTGATGGTGAGTTAACGTCAGGCATTGGTGATAAGAGATGGTGTTTGTGATGATAGGTGGTGGTGGTGGTGATAAGAGGTGATAGGAATTGTGGTGATGGAACTGGTAGTGGTGGTGGTGGTGGTGGTAATAAAACACGGTATCGGTGGTGGTGATGGTGGCAGCCAATCAGACACATGGTGGTTGGCAGGCCAGGCACCTACATCACCCTCCCCCTGACAACAGTACGGGGCTGATCACAAAAGCGAGGTCTCACTCATTCATGGTGACGGACATTTACCTCTCGACTCTCAACCGTAATTGTGATCAGCTCTCCCAACCCAACCTCTACTCCCCCTCCCTCTACCCCCTCTCTATACCACACACACACACACACACACACACACACCAGCCAGCAACCAGACATGGCACCTAACACACTCGATCAATGCTCACTTGCCTGCCGGGTAGTACAAGCCAGAGAAACAGAGTGAACATCTGTACTGATCTGGTTGGCGCATCCAGGAGCGGTGAGTCAGGGGAAGTGAAACGACGAGAACATTTAACAACTACACAATGCATTCGACCACCACGAACTGAAGTGTTGAACAAGACGAAACAATATGGTATTACTGAGAGAGAGAGAGAGAGAGAGAGAGAGATGTTAATAAGGCCTTGAGCGAGGATGATCGCGTTTGCATTAAAAGTTAAAGAGGAACTACACTAGTAGCTGCTGCGTTGTCAAGGGGTTTTGTGTGTGTGTGTGTGTGTGTGTGTGTGTGTGTGTGTGTGTGTGTGTATTATTAGTGTGGAACTGTGCTTGGCTTTATTTGCATGCAGGTGAATACAGAGCCTCAATCCTCCCTTGACCAGTAGAGGGGAGTAGAGGGAGAGGGGGGAGGAGAGGATGGGGAGGTAGAAGCGGGGAAGTGTTGAGGAGTAGGGAGTATAGAGGGAGGAGAGGGAGGTAGAACGTGTGTAATGGGGTGGGGGGGGGAGTCTCTTACGCATACCTCATTAACACAACGCCCAACATTTAATGGGGTTTCGTATAAACTCGCGTTACTGTGTTGAGGTTACGCATGGTGGCAGAGATGGCGTTCGTGAAGTAGAGAGAGAGACTTTTGAAATAGTTTCGTGAAAGAAAACCGTAAAACGAATACACGGAGGCAGTGAGGACTCGATTCGTGAAGTAAACTAAAAGGGACAGATAGGGATCATATATTTTAATAGACGGTGACCCATGAAAGAGACAGGGGGAGACGGTAACAGGAGGTTAAACTTGGGGAAAAAACAAAAAAAAAAACATGAAATATGTACATTAAAACGAATCTTTTAAAACAGCGGCCGATTCGTGAAATAGACAAGTGAAAAATATTCATAAAATGACCTCATGAAAGAGACACTGAAGGGGTGGAAGGAGGAGGGGGGGAAGGGAGGGGAATTAAAGAAGGGAGGGAGGTGGGGAAAGGGAGGGAAGTTGGGGAAGGGAGATAAGCGAAAAAGATCAGTGAGGCAAATTCTTAAAGCCCCCGTCTGGAAATGGGTCTGGTATAAGCGTCGTTTACACTGCAAATATCGCAGCAAGTGGCGAGATTATTGTTTGTATAGCGCCTGTTTCCCGCTCCGATCTGATCAGTATCGTGTTGACCCGGCAATATCAGGGTAGGTGAGGTAGCTGATGCTTCCTCGTGTGTAACTGGAGGTATCTTTATATTTTGAGGGGATTAATTTTTTGTTTACGAAGAGCAGACATTATTATTAGGTTTCCCAGGTGACACAGGTGAGTTTGTTAATTGTTTGTGCTGTTGATAGGTGATGCTGGCAGTGTGTCTATTGATACTGTGTCTTCCACTACTTTTCTTATTGGGTTATTTTTGTATCTACTTTTACTAGGTGTTTGTTATTGCTACTTTTACTACTACCACTACTACAGTTATTTCGTCTGCTACTATTACTATTACTACCACCATTATTTCGTCTACTACTAGTACTACTAATTTTTTTTTTTTTTTTTTTTTTTTTTTTATAAACGTGGCCTCCAGCCTCCCCCAATAGCCACACCTTCGCCGCCACTACCACCACTACTTCTATTTGGTCTGCTGCTACTACAACAACTACCACTACTACAACTATTTTGTCTTCTGCTACTACCAGTGTTAAGTTACGTCAGATGCAGATACTTAATTTTCCTTGGAAACATTAACACGGGAGCTTAGATGGGGTCAATCATCCACTCAACATTGGATCAAAACCAAGAGATGTGTGTCGCCAGAGGTCTGTAAGGTTACTGGCATAGGAAGTCAAGTTACAGGAGTCAGAACGCGTGGCCCTTCGGTTCATTCCCTAAACGAGGTGGGTGTTGGTGTTCCTCAGCCACTCCTGCATCCGATTATCTGCACCAGTGGCTTCGTGAGCGTGATTGTAACTTACCTATATCATGATGATGACTCGGAGCTATAGGATATTGGCTGTTGTATAATGTGTTAGAAGAGGCTGCCGCTTGTATGACAACAGGGACGGAAACGAATACAATGAAATTTAATGTATCGGATTTTTCCCTTTCTACGTGGTTTTGTTTTGTCTGTGTATATTTGTGTTTGTTTGTTTGTTTTTGTGTTTGTAGGTTCACTGGGTTAAGTTATGGTACATGTAAACACTCATTTATTACAGTATATTACACCATGACACATCAGCCGTCCCTCTACCGTGTACCCCATTGTTTATATCATCATCAAAGTGCTGGTAATTATCTCACTCAACAATACACGTGTCAGTTATATTTCAACACTTAAACAATAACATTCCGTGAAATATTTCCATTAAATTATTCACGTTTGTACAGTAATGGTGTTAAGTTCAGCAGGTGACGTCTATTTTGAGTGTGGTGCCACCGCAGGTATGGTCACCTGGCACCCCCGCACTGCTGCCACACATCACGGCCCATCTATAACTAAATGGGAGACTATCACAGTAACACCACACAGCCCCCCCCCCCACCCTCCTCCTCCTCCAGTCACAGCCCTGTCAGGAGGCCCAGGGACTGTGTTGGGGTGTTGGAGGACTCAGGGAGTAAGGAGGATACCTGCCGGTGTACCATCTCGTAGGACCCCTTATCGCTCTTCGGGGAATGGGAAAACTCTGGCGATCTGTCTCCTGGGGATTCTTCGGGATCCCAGCTGAATGTTGGTGTAGTGGGAAGGTTAACCGACCTCACTCTTATGGCCTTCATCGTCGTGTGGAGTGTTGGAGGATTATGAGCCCCAAGGAGTTTCGTTTACCGCTGTCGGACGCCAGTGTATACCTCCCCAGCGTCCTCAGAACCTTTGTAAACTATGAAGAAAACTGTAGGAATCCTACAATCTTTATTCTAGGGTCTTAGCCGAGTGTTTTGGCAAGAGAAAGGGTACTTGGTGTACCTCATAGGAACCCTTGCGGCAGTAATAGAAATGTTGGAGTCCTCCCCATCCCCAAAATTTTGATCTCTGAGCGTCCTAACTGCTTGGATAATGCTAAGGATACCCTTACTAGTTCCCAGGCGCCCTGCCAACTGCACTAGGAATTGTAGGACGATTGTGTTCCATCTCCTTTGTGATTCTGTCTGTCTGACAATCACGGAGGAGTCCTGAACTATCTCTCTGGGACTCTGACTGGGTGCTCAGGGGACGGGTAGGATACCTGACGTGTATGGGAATTAGTTAGGAGTACTTTATCCGATGCAGAGTGAGTTGCAGAGGTGACGACAGTGTGTATGGGAGGTTGGTGTATTTGTGTTATCCTTGGAATGGCGATGCGGGTCAAATGTGGGATTCCTGTTCCCCCATGGCAACCAATCAGAAAGTGTATTTATAATCGTAATCCGAGACAACCAATCAGAAAGCTGCTCTTTGAGAATCCTGATCCTGCTGACAGCCAATTAAAAGTTTGCAGAATCATCTTATTTCATCGGATTTGTTTGCGATTCATTCCAGCGTAGAAAAAAAATGATCTGGTGTAAAGTAGCGTTAGTAGTCGTGGAGATGAAGTAGACAGAAGGCACGTAGAACCTATCTTGTAACGCAAACAGAATATTATTTACACAGTTTGATTAGATTTAAGAGAGATGTAGAGTAGGTAATGCTGACGTTTTGGATGACTTAATAGGTTAGGTAATGCTGACGTTTTGGATGACTTAATAGGTAAGGTAATGCTGACGTTTTGGATGACTTAATAGGTAAGGTAATGCTGACGTTTTGGATGACTTAATAGGTTAGGTAATGCTGACGTTTTGGATGACTTAATAGGTAAGGTAATGCTGACGTTTTGGATGACTTAATAGGTTAGGTAATGCTGACGTTTTGGATGACTTAATAGGTTAGGTAATGCTGACGTTTTGGATGACTTAATAGGTTAGGTAATGCTGACGTTTTGGATGACTTAATAGGTTAGGTAATGCTGACGTTTTGGATGACTTAATAGGTAAGGTAATGCTGACGTTTTGGATGACTTAATAGGTAAGGTAATGCTGACGTTTTGGATGACTTAATAGGTTAGGTAATGCTGACGTTTTGGATGACTTAATAGGTAAGGTAATGCTGACGTTTTGGATGACTTAATAGGTTAGGTAATGCTGACGTTTTGGATGACTTAATAGGTTAGGTAATGCTGACGTTTTGGATGACTTAAAAGGTTAGGTAATGCTGACGTTTTGGATGACTTAATAGGTAAGGTAATGCTGACGTTTTGGAGGACTTAATAGGTTAGGTAATGCTGACGTTTTGGATGACTTAATAGGTTAGGTAATGCTGACGTTTTGGATGACTTAATAGGTAAGGTAATGCTGACGTTTTGGATGACTTAATAGGAAAGGTAATGCTGACGTTTTGGAGGACTTAATAGGTTAGGTAATGCTGACGTTTTGGATGACTTAATAGGAAAGGTAATGCTGACGTTTTGGATGACTTAATAGGTTAGGTAATGCTGACGTTTTGGATGACTTAATAGGTAAGGTAATGCTGACGTTTTGGATGACTTAATAGGAAAGGTAATGCTGACGTTTTGGATGACTTAATAGGTTAGGTAATGCTGACGTTTTGGATGACTTAATAGGAAAGGTAATGCTGACGTTTTGGATGACTTAATAGGTAAGGTAATGCTGACGTTTTGGATGACTTAATAGGTTAGGTAATGCTGACGTGTTGGATGAATTAATAGGTTAGGTAATGCTGACGTGTTGGATGAATTAATAGGTTAGGTAATGCTGACGTTTTGGATGACTTAATAGGTAAGGTAATGCTGACGTTTTGGATGACTTAATAGGTAAGGTAATGCTGACGTTTTGGATAATATTAGAGGTATGGTAAATATTAAGCTGTGGTGTGTTGTGGTGGTGTGGTGATGTGACGTTTGTTGTGATGGGGAGTGTGGTGTTGTGGTAGTGTTATAGCGTAGCGTTGTGGTTGTGTGGTATTTGAGTTGTTTGGTGTTGTTAGTTGTTGATATGGGGGAGTGGCTGCTGAGGAGTGGCGATGTGAGTGTCTTTGGGTGGTCGTGGTAGTAGGAAGGCGTGTGTGGGAGGGCGTGTGTGGGAGGGCGGAGGGTTTTGTGGTTGCGACAGAAAGGGAGGCGTGTGTGTGTGTTGCAGGGTGGTGGCAGTAGGGAGGTGTGCGTGTGTGTGTATCTGTATCTGTGTGTGTGTGTGTGGCGCGCAGTATGGAGACGTGGCGTGGTACTGACCTAAGCATCACATGGGAAAGCGTCTGTCCGGGATATCAATAGGTCATATGTGTCCACGTGAGGTTGATTTAGTGATGTGTACACCCAGGTACCTGTGAAGCTACAAGCAGTGTCCCCACCTCACCTGTGTCCGTGTGCGTCAGCGTCCTTTTGTTTCTGTCTTTGCTTGATGCGTTTTGTCCTTAACTCGGGTAATGGGTGTACGGGTCTATAGCGTCGGTTGATGTTATATGGACGATGATCGAGACTAGAGAACCTCTGAATTTCTATGACATTTGTTTTTGGTTTAACTGGTGATCGCCATGAATAGATTAATCGCATTGTAATAATTATATAGTGTTTTATATGTCAATGGTACAGTTCTTCTTACAGGTCTTCGCTCCTTGATAGAAATCCACTAATTTTGAAGTAAAAATCCTTCTTGCCAGCGAGCACCACCACCAAGAATACCCCCAGTCATTCATCCGTCCCCTCGCTCTGGGTCCTTCGTCTGGTGCGGTTCTCCCTCCACTCATTCCAGGAACCTCTGGTCTCAAAAGCCTATTATTCCCGCTGACCGCCCTAGAAAGGAGAACTTCTCAATTCACCAGAATGTCGGAAATATGATGTGATACTTTTGTCGTTCTGTTGACGTGCAAATGTGTGATGTCCCTTAATTCTGTCAGAGACTTTGTATGCTTCATGGCGGTGCTCTTGAAAGGGACAGCATGTTATTAACAGTTGCTCCTGAAAGGTTGGAGGTTACATGTGTGAGCGGCACTGAGAGTATTGAGAAATTCATGAGAGATTTTTAAAATTATCGGGTGTGTTTTTTTCCCCCAGGTGCTTTTGGAACACTTACTTGTTATTTTGTATGTCCTTCACTATCTCTCTGATCAGTCTTTATTTGTAAGGAATTTTGTGATCATTTCCTCGTTCTTTGCTGAACCATTTGAATAATTTCTCGTCGACCTTTCGTGTGTCGAGTTGTTTTTGTTTAACTTCTTGTGTGCTGAAGTAACTGTAGGTACTTCAAGGTAGATTATGTAATACTTTGGAAAAATAATATTGATGGATAAATGATAATAATTCTAGAACTTTGTATTAATAAGCTAGTTATATTGTGGATAAACCTTTTAAAGTTATTTGTGTGTGTGTGTGTGTGTGTGTGTGTGTGACCTGCAAGGTATGTGAGCGCTCCCCAGTTCCCATCACTCTCTCTCTCTCCACCCCTCCCCCCAGCCTCCCACCACTGTCTCTCCCTCACCTGTCTCTCCCTCCCCTGTCTCTCCCTCACCTGGGTACTGTCTAGTCATACTACGTTCAGTCAGTGACACAGAAGCACAAAGTGTTGGCTCAGTCAATTGTTTCAGCCTGACAAGAGACACAGTACGGAGGCTCCTGTGTTATGTCTTGACCCGAGAAAAAAGAGAAACATGTGCTCCTGATTTGTGTCTTAACGAGAGAGAAAAGAGAAACACGTATCCATCAGTGACATAAATCGTTCTCTTTTTTTATTAATGTCTCGCTAAAACCAAACCTTCAATCTCACACCGAGACAAAATTCCAATCTCAGAAAGCGACACCACCGATCTCTCACCGAAACAAACCAACAGTCCCTGAGACACACAACATCAGTCTCTCACTGTGACACAACGCCAATCTCTGAGAGGTATTCTATCAGTATCACCATGAGACACACTCATAATATCTCCACCAGACACCACACTCCCTGGCCTGCGTGTGTTCTTCAGTGAGTCAAAACGCTAATTTCCCAACGAACGCCTCACTCGGGGTAGCTGCTTCTGATGATTAGGTTAGGTAAGGCTAGATTAGGTTAGGTTAGGTTAGGTTAGGTTAGGTTTGATGAGCTCCTGCTGTGAATATTCCTCCTAATTTAAGATGAAATAATACACATATAAATATTTGACTTGTAATATTAATATAACGTAAATAACATGAGAGTTACACTTAAAACCAGCGCTAAGGTAGAACATCTTTCAGCAATATTTCCTCTGATGATTTTGTTAAGTGGTACTGTATGTAGTGTCGTTGTGGTGTTTACCTGTGGGTGTAGTAATTAGTTTGGGCTTTATTGTTATCGTACAGTATGTGAGTAACCTTATATAATACAGTTGTTCAACCCACCTACACACACCTCATGTATACATTGTGTGTACGTAGCATGTATACATTATCTTACAGTTGTGGACAAGTTTATATCTCTCTCTCTCTCTCTCTCTCTCCCTCTCTCTCTCTCTCTCTCTCTCTCTCTCTCAAAAATTATCCCTGCTCTATAAGTTATCCAGCCACTTGAATTATACCAGAAATTATCCTACCATCATGAATTATCCACCCAAATCATCCCGAATTATCACGGTCGACTAAAAAAAAATAATCCATCTAAAGAAATATTAACTATCCATCCCCATTAATGACCGGGTAACCATAAACTACCGTAAACTACCCAATTATTTCACAGTTATTTCCATCATACAGTAAAATACACTTGTAAAATATAACCTGTAATATCCATAAATACAAAGGGGGAAAAATACATATTAACCGCGTCATGTTACAGTAATTCACAAATAACACAAACCAGCGGTAAATCCTAAAATAATCCCAATAAATCTTAAAATAATTCCAATAAATCCAAAGATAATCCCAATAAATCCTAAAATAATCACAACAAATCATAAATCCTCCCATTCCCCTCATAAATCCTCCCCATTTCCCCTCCCAACCCCCCATTACCTATAATTTCTCGTATGTAACCCAGACATTAAATATAGTACCTCCCTACACGTGTTATAAATTGGACTGACAGAGCACAAGCGTTTTGGCCTCGTGTATACACATTAGTGGAGGAACCCGTCACCTCTCGTCTCCCCCTCCCTTCCTACCTACCTCTTCTCTTCTCCTCTTATCTCCCATCTCTCTCTTACTTTTCTTTTTCTTCTTGTTCCTGCTCCTCCACTTCTTGTTCCTGCTCCTCCACTTCTTCTTCCTCCTCCTCCTCGCACAGCCTTCTCATCCTTCTCTCTCCTCCCTCCTTTTCCCACAATCTGTAACGAGATCAGATATACCAAACGTGAGAGCTTATAACACGTGTCATTCCCCTCCCGCTGTAGAGAGATGGAGAAAGTTATCCCTTAGGGCGAGGTTACCTAAGTGTCACATTGGCTTGCTATTAAAGCATTACCGAGTGAGAAATGAATTCGGGTGTCGGTTCCATTTACCGGTGGCGGTGGAGGAAGGACAGTACATTGCCATCCGGTTTAAATGATTTTGTAGTTCCGGTTTACGAGTTAGTTCGGGTTATAGATTATTTTGCCTTTTGTGGGGGTGGGGTGGGGGTTGGAGGGTTGGGGAGGGATGGGGTGGGTGGGGTAAAGGGGTGGGGTGGGGTGGGGTGGGTGTTCTGATCATCTTTTAGTGAAGGAAGAGACATTTTGGGAAGCGATACAGCAGCTCTTCAGACGTCGGGGGCTTAAAAGTTTCCGGAGAGTTGTTTTAGAAAGCGTTTAAAAGGATTCCAAGTTTTGTGGTGGGTGGGTGGGTGTGGGTGTGGGGACGAGTGGGTTTGGGTGGGTGTGGGGACGGGTGGGTTTGGGTGGGTGGTGAAGCACTTGATACGGGGATCGCTTGGTGTGTGTGGTCAAGGTATGCACGTGTCAACACTGGCCTTCGGCGCCTCCCTAGGGATTTACAACGAGGATTTTCAACCCATTGGGCCTGTGATCCTCAGAAGCCCTGGGACAGTTTTTGTGACGTGAGAACAAACCTGACGAAGAAATGCCGCACGGGTGCTGTGTGTTGAGCGGTTGTCTTTGTCCTTTGTAATTGAATTTTTATATAAGAAAATTCGAGTCATTACTATAAAGACACTTGATTTATTTACGTACATATAATATTATAGTTTTTCGATATTGTGGGGATTATTTTTATATCTTTGGATGATGAGTTATTTTATGAGGTAATATCGTATAGTGACGGGGAGGGGGCGGTACACCTTGTTCACCTGTTACTAATTCACGGAGGTGACAGTGATGGTGGAGTAGAGTGGAGTGGAGTGCAGTGGAGTAGCCTAATTATTGAAATGTCTCCATCATTTGTTTAATTAATTATTATCTGGAGGTGTGAGGGCCTCTAATACCTCACACTTAATCAACGTTCACACGCCCCCCTCCCCGCCTCTCCTTTTGACGTCAGGTTTGGCGTAAAATTGATCAGTTAACCTCTTTACGGGGTGTCGACTAATAAGAAAATGTAGGTGGGTAATGGCTCTCTCTCTCTCTCTCTCTCTCTCTCTCTCTCTCTCTCTCTAAAAAAAGAAAAGTAACCCCACGTCTGTTTTATACATTTCCCCTCTTCCTGTCTTTTCTTCCCCCCCCCCCTCCCTCATTCCTCCCTTCCCTCATATCTCTCCATCCACACCTCCCTCACTCCTTCCCTCTATCGTATCTCCCCTTCCTTCTTCCCTTTCTTTTCTTATCCCCTCCCTTTCCTCCCCCCCCCCCTACCCTCTCCTACAACATATCTCTAATATTTATCACCAACAGCCTCTAAGTAGCCACATTTCCGGCTGCTTTCTTCAGTGTTTTTTTTTTCTCCCTCAGCCTCGGGAAGTAAAGTAGAAGTAAAATCTGCCTTTTATTTTTTACCTAATGTTCACGGATACGTTTTCTGATCTTACTTTTTTTCAGGTTGGATTTAAGTTAGTTTGGGGTGATTTTTTTTTTTTTTTTTTTTTTTTTTTAGGTTTTCAAAGTATTATACTTTATTTGGGGTATAAAACTTTTCTAGGTTAATAATTAATTTCTTGGGAGGATAATTATTATTGTTTTGATACGTAGCGTTTTTTTTTAGAGAATAATTATTTTTATTTGAGAGTAATTACATTTTTAAGAAAATAATTAAATTTTTTAGAGCATAAATACTTTTTTTAGAGAATAATTACGTTGCTCAGAGAATAATTAATTTTTTTTAAGATTAATTACGTTTCCTATGCAAATTTGACGTTTTCTGGGCTGTGTACATTATATTACCATTGGTGCCGTTATCGTCTACGTTATTTATGCTTGGGTGCCTCTTACCCACTGGCTTCCATAACTTACATCATTAATCCATTCACCTCATCCATCCACACACAACATTCATCCACCCATCCACCCACATTACCCTCCCCCACCTACACACACACACACACCCACCCACCCACCCACCCACCCACCCACCTCACATCAACTAACAGGTATAAAACATACACACACAATAACAAACAAAGACATCCATCACCACCTTACACCACAACAAAGACATTTTTATTTCCTGTGTTTTTTGCGCAAACATCCATTTAGAAAATTACCCGCCCAGCCGCCTTGTTCAAGTCTGTACCTGCGGCGTCACCTCCAGGGCGCGAGACCCAGCCAGATTACCTGCTCCCACACCCACATTATATCAACACTCGGCGTTTTTCCATAATGCCTAACTTTTACCTCCTTCTTCTCTCCCTCCACTGCTTCTCCTCCTTCTCCTCCTCTTGCTTCTCCTTCTCCTCCTACTCCTGCTTCTCCTCTTCTACGTCTTCCCCCATCCCCCTTCACGTCTTTCTCTTCTCATCCCTGCACTGAGGTAGGTGTGTGTGTGTGTGTGTGTGTGTGTGTGTGTGTGTGTGTGTGTGTGTGTGTGTGTGTGTGTGTGTGTATCACCGCCAAAGGAGCTGCAACCTAAAAAGATGCTGGGTAAACTGTGGCAAGTTTAGTGTTGTGGTTGTTGACTCTCTCTCTCTCTCTCTCTCTCTCTCTCTCTCTCTCTCTCTCTCTCTCTCTCTCTCTCTCTCTCTCTCTCTCTCTCTCTCTCTCTCTCCACCCCCTACAGACGTCCATCCCTTTCACACACACACACACACACACACACACACACACACACACAGTCCCTTCCACCAGCCTCCTCACAACACTATCTCACGACTGCTTTCTTCACTTTCTCTTTTCCCCTCCTCTTTTACCCCTCGCCATCTTCCCTACCCTAATAGGGTGTGTCATACGGAGGCGAATTTTTTTTTTTTAGTTTGAAAAATCGGCCCATGGTATTAATGATGTAGTTCTATGTGCAGAATCATGTGATATCTTCAGATTTGAAATGTTTTCATTTTTTGCTAGGTAAATTTTAACTTGAAATCTTATGAAAATTCAGTATTCCCACCCTTTTACCAACACCACTAAATAGCTTATTTAAAGTAAAGTAAATGTATCAGGTTAATTTATTAGGATGAAAATGATCCAGAATAGTGAAACGAATGATCTTGACACATTTATTAAATTTAATATTCCTTTAGAAAACAAAATCATCAAATACAAAAACCGGTTTTACTACTACGACCCGGTGTTGCTGCACACCATAGAGAACATTTCTTTCTTGCTTCTGTTCCTACTCATCACCTCCTTGCTGACCACCTGAGCTCGGATGTAGCCTTCCCTCCTCTCCTGGCTGTACACGTGACTGCTGGCCTCGCTCACTTGCTGTACACAACGCTCTATACTCTGGGTGTGCGAGGGCCAGGCAGGGACATGCATGGGGTTGTCCAGGAAAGCTCTGACTTGAACATTGGTGAGGCTGCAGGTAAGAGGGGGCTCACTGCCAGCCTGGATGTTATCCAGATCTATGAGATCAGTGAGGGTCTTGGCACCTAGATTGACTTCAGGAGTCTTCCTGACCCTGAAGGAATCGTCACCAACTGATTCGTCATGCCCAGATCCTCTCATAAGTCTCATATCCAAGATCTTTTTGACTGCCACTCTTCTCTCCTCCTCATCCTTACTGCAGAGCATTGTCTGCAGAACTGCCTCGGGATGAGCATACCAGGAAGATCTCCTCACAGTCTGCTCCACAATCTGAACAACCTTCCTTGGCTGACTCCTCAGGAGCTCAAGCTGGAAGAGAAACATGCCTCGGACCTTCGGAGAACGATGACTTGACCTTGGTGTTGAACCAATTTGGCAAGTAGACACTCACGATGAATTGGACAATAAGTCTCAGGTTGTGAAGCTGGTTCCCTTTCAGTTTATGATGAGCGACCCAAATTCTGCAGAACCTGAGAGCCGTTGTGAGCCACCTAGAATGTGAGACTGGACCTATCTGCAGATAAGCAAGTCTATCAGGCATGACCCCAGTTTTGATGGCACTGCAAATCATGTAACCATAGTACTGGTCAGTACTCAGGTCGTCAATGACAGTATGTGCAAGCTCAACGAGTGGAGGGCCAACTGTGATTTTTTCAAAGCTCGGATTTATTTCTAACTCAGTGGCAGAGTCCAGCATCTTGCCAAGAGGACCAGACCATCTGTTGTTTGAAAGAGTCTTGCCATCCAGCTCCTGGATCAAATGTCTGAGTGGCAACTCGTTGGTGTGGAGGTCACAAACAATCCAGACCAGCTTCCTCCCAATCTTCCGCTCTATC
This sequence comes from Homarus gammarus, assembly GCA_958450375.1. Classification (NCBI taxonomy): domain Eukaryota; kingdom Metazoa; phylum Arthropoda; class Malacostraca; order Decapoda; family Nephropidae; genus Homarus; species Homarus gammarus. The sequence goes on from CAUDMG010002111.1 coordinate 817,137, forward strand.
CACTGTATGACCCCCCCCCCCTTGCCACCCTGTGTTCGTGTTGGTGCTGTCCCCTCCAATGGCCTGCAGGGTCTGGTCTACGTTCCTCTCTCTGAGCCAGTTCACAATGTTATCTGCCACTATCTCAGCTGGTTTCCTGATGTCATCTCTCTCTGGAGTGAAATGCCACAAATACTTCCCTCCTGGTTCACTGCAGCAGGAGTAGTGTTCCTCCTTCACCATGGCAGGGAACAACTTGTCAGAATCTTCAACTTTCATGAACACTTTAGTGTCATCCCTTCTCCCATCAAAGAACAAACAATTGATTCCATTTTCTCTTATCCCCTTATCAAACTCCTCTTCTAGGTTACTGACAAGTTTTTCCTGAGCTCTCCTTACTTTGTTATGATCTATCACCAGGTGAACATCATCAGGTGTTATCAAACCACCGTCAATCCAGGCAGCTGTTGCTATCTCTGCAGTTTCTCTGAGACCAGTGTGGTGTCGCATGCTGGCCAGAGCTATGCTCGGGATATCTTTCCTATTTCGAATCTTATGCCTGGAAGGTTTGGGATCATTATTTTCTGGGTTAGGGACAAAGTCACCATTCTCCTGGTCAGCACTCGGATCAGCCATGGGGAAGTCATTAAACTCTGAATCAGCTTGACTCCAATCATCGGCCTTTTTTACCTCACCCTGGGCCTTCTCAAGTCTCTTTTCCTCGGCAACTCTTCTCCTCTTCTGTCTCTCTGTGGCAGCCTCCTGTCTCTTGGACTCCGGAATATCTTGGCTAGAAATCATGAGAGCCCCTATACTGCCAGTCTTCTCTCTCTGTGCTTTGACAAATGCCAGTTCGATCACAGGAATCTTCAGTTCACGCTTGCAAATACAGGAGATGTGGGCCTCGGATTTACAGTCACGATCGCATCCAAACTCAGGACAGAGAACAATTGGGCACTTGTAAGTAATTATGTCAAATAACTGGTCCAGTTGCTTGGCAAAGCTGTCCTTAACTGCAAGTTTTCCTCTCCCAAGAGAGATATCTCTTGCCTTTTCCCAACTGGCTAGCAGTCTCTCACTAATCTTCTTCTGACTTGTTATGACTGGAGGCTTGAACTGAGCGTTAGCCAGAGTGTACTGTGCCAAGACAGCTTTGGTCATATCACTGGCAATGTCTTTGTTTGTGTAAGTTCTTTGGTTCTTTTCACTGATTTGCCTGATTAAAACACCGTATCTCAAAGCATCTCTCAATGTAGGCAACTCCGACTTCAGGAGCTCTCTCCCAGACCCAAGATAGTGACTGAGATGGCTGGATTTTTGGTTCCTCGTCCTGACACAAGCAGCCATCGCAAATATTATCAACTTATAAATGCATCAGAATCTGAAACAGAAAAAAATATTGTTAGTTGGGTTGTTAAAGAATGAAGTCAGAAAGCAATGTTCACTATTTAATTGTAATGCACTAATGCAGCTGTACGTTAGATTTTCGATAAATTTCACGCTAAAATTTACCTAGCAAAAGGTTGCAAAATATTGAAACTGAAATTATTTTCTGTTTATATACACTAAAATCTACCAAAAAAGTGATGGGCCATTAGTTTTAGCTGATCTTCCCTCCTATGACACACCCTACTACCCTAACCTCCCTCTCCCCCTCACCCCCTCTCCCCCTCACCTCCCTCTCTCCTTCACCCCCTCTCCCCCTCACCTCTCTCTCCTCCTCACCTCTCTCTCCCCCTCACCTCCCTCTCCCCCTCACCCCCTCTCCCCCTCACCCCCCTCTCCCCCTCACCTCCCTCTCCCCCTCACCCCCCTCACCTCCCTCTCCCCTCACCTCTCTCTCCCCCTCATCTCCCTCTCCCCCTAATCCTTCCCCACTTCACCTTCTTCCTTGCACCCCGATACACCGCGAGGAAATGGCTTCCAGGTATGGATCATTGGAGGCGGGATTTTTTCTTCAATTCTATATGGTAAGTGAGATGAAGCGTAATACATAGGTGGGAGGGAGGCGGTGGGTAGAGGCGGTGGGTGGGGGTAGGGGGTGTTGGGTGGGGGTAGGGGGTGTTGGGTGGGGGTAGGGGATGGTGTTTGGGGTATGAAATGGTGGGTGGGTCTCAGGGGATTGTGGATGAGGCTAGGGAGCGTAGGGTGGCGTTAGGGGGGCGGTGTGTGGAGTTAGGGAGCAGTGGGTGGGGTTAGGGAGCAGTGGGTGGGGTTAGGGGTCGGTGGGTCAGGTTAAGGAGCGGTGGTTTGGGTTAGGGAGCAGTGGGTGGGGTTAGGGAGCAGTGGGTGGGGTTATGGGATGGTGGGTGGGGTTAAGGGCGGTGGGCCGGGTTCATCAAGCCAACTCCCAAGGGGGTGCTTCACTTTCACCAGCGCCCCGGGGAGCTGGGGAAATGGGGAGTAAGGGAGGCGGGGAGAGGAGGAGGAGCATCACCACAGATCTGGCAGAGGCGGGAGGCGCCACCAGACTTCTCTTGTTCTTTAACGTAGTTTGATGATTATTGTGTTCACTATGGTGGTCTGGGCCACAATTTAATCATCAACAAAGCTATTGACCTCGGGTTTTGAAGAAGTCTTATACCATGGTTTACAGACTTCCTCAGTGACCGACGCCAAGCTGTACGCTTCCGAGGGGCTGTCTCCACCTTTCAGTCACTCACCAGTCACGACTCCACCATTGGGATCAGCGTCAACAATTCTGCTCCCGACTATACCGCCCTTCAGGACTTATTGAACAGTCTACAGAACTGGGCAACCAGCAACCACGTCACATTAACCATACCAAGACCATGGTTATTAGGGTGTGTCAATTTAGGGGGTGAACTGGCTAAATTGAAAATCGAGTAATTTGGTAGCAATTTATTGTAGTCTTTAAGCATGCAAAACAATATTCTGGCATAAATTTTTTTTTATAATAAGTCCTACCTACATCAAATGGATTTTTAAATGTACATATTTGTGAATTTATAACATAACCAGCGTTTGCACACATGTTACTGTTTCAAGTTTCAAATTATTATATTCTATTATCCGTAGTCTATTTGAAAGTAACCAATGCCTTCATACTCTCTTTGCTTTGGTTTCTTGTCATCAGTAGTCTGCTTGCTATTTGTGCTTTGATGTAACCTTCTCGCCTCTCGTGGCTGTAAACATGGCCCGCTGCTTCTGTGACCATTTTCACACATCTCTCCACACTTTGAGTGTGGGAAGGCCACTTCGGCACCTGCATTGGAGTCTCTTTAAGGTTTCTCAATTCATGGCTAGTTAGACTTGTTGTCAATGGTGGCTCTAAGACTTCCAAACTCAAGTCAACCAATTCTGACAATTTGGTGGCATTGACGTTTATTGGGGGAACTTTTCTTGAATGAAACGAACAGTCTCCCAACTGGTCGTCATCTATTAGCGTTCCTCTAATCTTTAGAATGACTTCTACAGCCTCGGTTCGGAGATTGGTACATTGACTGCAAAGCATTGCTTGCAAAACTGCTTCTGATCGAGCATACCAAGCGGACCTTCTTGCCACAGGTAACACGACGTCCCTCACTACCTTCCTCTGTGTTCTTACTAGCTGCAATTGAAACAAAAGGTGATTGGGCCCATCCACCCACATAGGATTAAGTTTCACACTAAACCACTGGGGAAGATAAACTCCAATAATAAATTCAACAATTAACCTCAAATTCTTCAGCACTTTGCCCTTCAATTCGTGTTTGGAAATCCAAATCCTGCAGAAACGAAGAGCTGTAGTTAACCAACGGCTGTGACTGACAGGTCCAATCTCCAAGAGAGCCAATGACTGAGGCACTTCTCCTGATCTTATTGCTTGGGCAATACGATAAGCATAGGATTGATCTGTGCTGAGATCTTTGATGACTCCTTCAGACAACGCCGGAAGGGGAGGGCCAACTTCGACCTTTGGAAAGGTTGTATTTATTTCTAGTTGTGTTGCTTCATCCAGCATGATGCCAAGGGGACCGGACCACTTGTTGTTGCTCTTTGTAGGACCATCAAGTTCCTGGATGAGATGACGAAGAGGTAGCTCGCCTGTATGTAAATCACATACAATCCAAACAAGTCTTCTTCCTAGTTTTTTCTCTAAATGCGTCATTACACCCCCCTGCCATCCGGTGTTCACTGCAGTTGAATCTCCACCAACAGCCTGCAGTGAACTGCCAAGTCCTCTCTCCTGAACCCAACATAAAATATGATCAGCAATGACCTCTGCATGTTTCTTCCCTTCTACTTCAGTTTCGGGAGCAAAGTGAAACAAAAACCGACCACCAGGCTCAGAACAGACAGAGTAGTGTTCTTCTTTGATGAGACCTGGAAACTTTCTGTTCACTCCCTCTACTTCTAGCAAAACTTTTGTGTCATCTATTCTTCCATCAAACAAAAGACAGGAGAGCCCTCCCTCTCTTAAATCTTTTTCATGCTGATCAGATATTTCCTTCATTATTTTTTCTTGTGCTCTTCTAATTTTATTATGATCTATCACCAAAGATACATCCTCTCGGCTGATGAGGCCTGCATCTATCCAAGCGGCAGTTGCAATTTCTGCAGCCTCACGAAGTCCAGCATGGTGGCGAATACTAGCTAAAGCAATGTTTGAAATATTTCTTGTGTTGTATTTCATTTTCTTTGGTAAAGGTTCAGATGGCTCTTTGGAACTATCATCTGATGTTGCTTCCTGTTCATGAGAAGAACTATCATAGAAGTGATAAACATCTTGACACAGCTCTTCCTCTCTTTGGATGGCTTCTTCACTCTTCATTTTCTTCTTTTGTTCCCTCTCTCGGATTTGTTCTCTCTTCTTGGCATTAGCAATCTGCTTCTTTGTTTCTGAATAATCTATTGAACCCATTTGCATACTTCCTTGGCCTTCTGCCTTTGTCCTCTGTGCCTTTATAAATTCAAGCTCTAAAACAGGGATCTTCTTTTCACGAGGACAACCACAATCAACGTGGGAATTATTTTCTCTCTTACCTGAGTGAGAACAGTTGGATTCAGAACATAATTGTATGGAGCACTTGCAGGTCAAAATGTCAAACAGAGTATCAAGTGTGTGCAGAAATTCATTTTTCCTGGCCAAGTTTCCTTTACCAAGTGATGTTTCAACTGCTTTGTGCCATAATTTCGTTAGTTTTAGCTCAATAGTTCGACACTGATTAATCACAGGTGGTTTGAATAGTGCATTAGCTTTTGTCCATTGATGCAGAAGAGGGACTATCATGTCATTTATGAGTTCTTTATCTGTATAGTTCCTTCTGTCCTTTGCATTTTTTTCTCGAAGGAGTAACCCTAATCTTAGCATGTCTCTCACTGTTGGAAGTTCTGATACAGGAAGCTCCTTCCCTTTACCAACTAGCAGGCTCAAGTGGGTTGACAACTGACTTCTTGTCTTCAATTTTGACATCTTCACACTATCTGACAAATAGAAAAATATTTCAATGTTTCATAATTCAATTGTTGTTTCAAAAAATATCAATTTGTTTATCAAAAATGCTGTAACAGAAATAACATAATAATTTCTTAGAACATGATGTTTTATACAATGATATAAGTAACTGCGACAATCAATATGCCCTACTTACAATAATTAAAATGTAGAATTCGTCTGGTAGAGTAGGTGCAAGTGCAATGAGAGCAAACCACCGTCTATGATATCTAGAAGGAGAGTGAGCCGGGCACCTTATCCTCACGCTTGGTACAAGTCAAAACAAGAATTAAACTGTCCCACACGGAGAGCCTGTTCATGTTCATGTTCTGACATGCATATTGTACACAAGCTATAGAACCATAAAATACTCCATAATCCATATGCTTACATGAGATTAGTTAATATCAAGTGAATAATTCTAATCAAGTCTCATTAATTTGTTGAAATACTGATATTTGAAACTTTAAGGTATAATTGATGTAGGTGAGGGTTATTTCAATTCATTTTTGTTTGCTAATCTCAAGTTTAGACATAAAGAGGCACAATATTTTGACTACCAAATTTGATTTTTAACATGTTGACAAAATTCACACACCCTAATGGTTATGCACATCAACCTCTCCTCTGACGTTGTCCCACCCCCTTCCATTACTTTAGGTCCCAACACACTCCAGGTTGTAGATTCCACTAAGCTCCTCGTCGTCACCATAGACAACAAACTAAATAGGAAACCACACGTCAGTGAAGTTGTCAAATCCTCCAGTTTCCGTCTCCACCTCTTCCGCCGACTCAAGTCCCTCGGAGTTCCTGCACCCGAGCTCCTCAGTGTTTACTCAACATTCATACTTCCCAAGCTTACCTATGCCTCCCCTACCTGGTCTTTCTCCCTAAATGCCACAGAACGTAAACACCTAGAAAAAGTGCAAAAGAGGGCAAGCAAGATTATTCTCTCCCCTTCCTACTCCACATATCAAGAAGCGCTCAACACACTGACCCTTTCGACTCTCACTGACCATCACCACGACCTCATCTGCAAATTTGGTAAGAAGCTTCTGCACCATCCTCGACACCGGCTCCTACTACCACCTGAGATCCCTAGCCCGAGAATTGCTGTTCGACACCACAACCGCATCCAGCCCATACGAGCACGAACTGATCGCTATAAAAACAGCCCAGTCCCAACCATTGTAAAAATTATCAATAACTTGTAACAAACCAGTGTAGTATTCACTCCCAGTAAATCCTACTTTTTGCACTGTCACTATGTTGAAATGCCCTGTTGTTTGAGCTTTTCCCCACCTAGTCATTATATATCTTATTTGTATCACTTATGTTACTTGTATATTATTTGTAAATCGAAACCCACTCCCCAATTATGTAACTGTATATTTTCAGCCTTCTGGCTGCCAAGCTCTTTCAATAAACCGTTAATTATTATTATTATTATTATTATTATTATTGTTATTATTATTATTATTACAAACACACACGCAAACACACACATATATGCATATTATTACATATACATAAGCTTATAAAATATTTACAATTACATATTTACATACACTTTTACTGCGTGCGTTCTGTATACACACACCTACACAGTTTCCACACGCCCTATTATCCACAGAAACAAAAGTTCCAACTTTATTTTATCATTATATAAAAAATTCTCACTCAACTTTTAAGTCATTGAAGAAAAATTGTGGGGATGGTTATGGGATGAAAATTTCATAAGAAGAAGAAATATATGAGGTTGGCTAATGTCCTCCTTCCCTCGTCCCTGAGGAAACACAGTGAGGAAAATAGAGAAACATATGGGCGGTGAAGGAGGCATAAAGGTGGGTGTTTATGCCCTGTGTGACGTCTCCTCCTATATATCGTCCAGGAGGGAGTCAGCATATGACACCTCGCAGGAGATTAAGACAAACGACCTGAGGGAGAGACACTGCCGCACACTGGTCCTGCCGCACCTTGGTTCTGCCACACCTTTGTCTTGCCGCACCTGTACTGGTCCTGCATCTGTTTCCACGCTCACTCTTTGTTACATAAATACAGGTACAGTCAGTTTCATGAGATGACATTATCACAAAGCTGGTTCATTAGATCTAAGCTAAATGTATTTACAAAAGTATATAGTCATGGAGAGTGAAAGTTGGTCCTGACGGGCAGTGTGGATACAGTACACTGACACAATATGCGGCACTGCACTTAACCGTCTTCATCTCCCCAACTGTAATATTCAGGACTCACTCACAGCTGTGTGGACTTGGAGTGCCCCGGGCGTGAACCAATGACCTTTAGCAGCGTTGCTTATGAGTGTGGAGTTGAACTCTTAACACCTCCCCAGACCTTGTTTAAACTCATCAAGGGATTCCCCCCCCCCCCCTCCGGTCCATGGCTCTGTTACTCACCTTTTATGACTCTTTTCCAGACCTCACAGGCTGGTCTTAAACCACTACCACATTGTTGTTTAAGCTGCTGAAACTTTCCCACAGTTGGGAGAGGTACAGTACCTTGGTAGAACTTTAGCCGCGGGTTGTAACTACCAGAGGGGGGGGGGGGGAGGACGGACCCTGGACCTGCTGGGGACCAAATAATTAACAGTGACGCACTGCGTATTTAACCTGTGGTGTTGATTATCTGGAACCAGGTGGTGACTGGTTGCGGAGATGATGGTTACTAGCTGAGAACTTGGGACCTGGTTGGAGACTACTTGGGGACCTCTGGACAATGGAAGCCCTACTGAAGATCTAAAAATTTGCCCTAGTAAGAACCTGCAGGTACCTTGGCCCGGTAAGGGCACCAAAGGACTTGAACTTGCATCAGATTTACCTGGAAGGGACACACAAGACTCGGCAAGACTTTGTGAGGATCTGTGAATACGTCTCTCACCATCGTTAACTGTTTGTGAACAAGAGGTGCTGTGTGTATAAGTACTTTCGTGTTAATAATGTGTATGTTCTTAGGTCTGTGCTGTTCAGTATTTGTCTGGATGTCTGTGTGTGCTTTTTCATTAGATGATTTCCATGTAGACAACGTCACTAAGAAACACAAATGTTATTAACAGTGTAACTAATTTTAATGTTTGTTCCTTCCAGGTGAGTGTGGATTGAGTGGTGACCTGTAAAGACCTTAAGGTGGTTGATGGCGGCGGGTTAAAGGTCAGTGTAAACAGCTAGAGTTCACACTTCTACGTCCTGCTACTTTTAGTGGTAGATGTTCGGCGGGGTCTTTGGGGAGATGTTAGGCAGGGTCTTTAGGGAGGTGTTAAGCGGGGTCTTTAGTCCGAGAAATACCTGTCAAACTTATTCATATATTTTGAAGTGATTTGTGTGAATAAGAAACACTGTCCAGTAAGGTGAGGCCAAGAGATGTAATTCATAAGTCATTTTAACATCTTATAGATATACACAAATGATAAAATAGGCGACACAAACGAAGACAATAACGATACAAAGACTCACGAGAAGGCTAATATACGTCTCCACGATGTTAATTATATTATGAAAATATATAAAGTGTAGCGAGGGACAAGGTTGTGGAGGTGTAGGAGTAGAAGAAACAGCAGGTATTGTGGCTGGTGGCCCGGGGCGGCTCGCCCACACAATGTACCTCCACACATCAAACACATTTGTGTTTTTGAGAAACAAATATTTGTTTTGGTCTCCAGGACACGCTTTATCCTCGCCCGCTTAAGTGTCAAGGGGTTGAACTCTTCATCTAAGGGATAAAGGAGACACCTGGTTAAGAAACTTAATGGGATATAGAGGGCGGCTTCAGCAAAAGGACTAGAGTTAAATGGACGGCTTTGTCATAGAGACAAAGAGAGGCGGGGGGGAGGGAGGTGCACCGAGGTTTCTCAACAGGACTTTGAGGTAAGGGAGGCAGCTCCGTCGAGCGGAGTAAGAGGGGCAAGAAGTGTACTTCTGTTTGAGGGCTTGGGGGGGGGGGGGTTGTGGGGGAGGGGTGGAGGTGAAGTGGGAGCTCGGTGAAGGAAGCTAATAGGGTAAGAGGCCTTGTTGGTAAGTAGACGCTTACCTTAAAAGGATAAGGACTGCTGGAGTCGAGTAAGTCAGGAGTAAGGAGACTTGCCTCGCCGAGACCACTTGGTGTGTACAGCGGATGATCCTGTGGGAAGGTTGAGGCGTGAAGGACGGGGCCTTAGCGGTCAAGGTTCTTTGTTGAAAACGTAGTGAGTGTTGAGGGTGACTTTTTAGAGAGAGATGTGTGTGTGTGTGTGTGTGTGTGTGTGTGTGTGTGTGTTACAGTTATATATGTACAGTATGTCTGCCTGTTAATCCGTACGTCTAGTCTTGTGTTCAATGGTCAGTCTTTCTATCTGTGTCTAACGAGTGTTTTCTTATGGAGGTGTTTACCATGTTGCAAGGTTCAGTCAGGTAGTCAAGTAGTTGCAATATTTCACAGTAAACAGAGAGTTGCAAGAACCATAGGCAGTTGCAAGGTTGATAGGGGGCCCTCGTGTGGTCCCTCTGAGGTCTGGTGTCAGGTAGTCATATTCTGTGTTTCTTCCCGTAATATTGTCTTGTTAAAAGTCCTCTTGTTCGGCAGAGGTAAACGACAGGAGTGTGGATGTAGATACGGTGAATTTTTCATGAAGTTGACGGATGCGACCGGGCTGACAGCAGACATGAGACGGACAGTAAGACAGATAGAAAAATAAATAGACAAAGAAGACAGAAAGATAGCTTGCTGAGAAAAACTGTCAGATATAAGAGACAGACAGACAAACCCAAACAAGACAGACTTCGTTACTTATAATAATTGTATCGATATTAATAATGTTAAATAATATAGATGGGTGTTAGGCGCAGAATTTCAAATGTGTTATGAAGATTGATCGTTCCTGGCTGACATAACAACAAATTGGTCTAGATGCATTACGAGAGAGAGGGAGGAAAAATAACGCCCATTAGTCACTTTCATTACACGTTTATTTAAAAGGATAATTACGTTGAATTGTGGGAGGGTTGTGGCTTGAGGGAGTGTGGGAGGGAAGGTACGGCTGACTCCACTTACACCTGGTACAGTGGCTGGTGCGTTTTGTAAGATGTGCCAACCCTGTCTTTCTTTACATCTTGTTAAAACTGCCTGGATGTGCTTAAGGAACCTCGCAATCGTAGCCAGAGTGAGGGTGCTAGATAAGCATTCCTTAATTCCGGAGCAGCAAGATGGTTTGGTATCGGACAGCGAGATTAGGCCTCCAGGTAAGCAAGTTTACCTCTGAGAATTTTTTTTTTGGGGGGCGTTGGGCCCTTGGACACCTCCCCCCCTCCCTTCCAATCCTCCCATGATAAATTCCCTAGGCCGGGGGGGAGAGGGGGACCGCGGGGGGAGGAGTGGGGGGGGGGGGAGCATATGCACCATTTCGGAAATTTGATCAAGTCTTCCTTAACGTGGTGAGGTGTGTGTGTGTATGTGTGGGCGGGCGGGCGCGCCTCTGCAGTGACGCCCTCCTCCCGTGCCGCGCCACCACCTGCCCTTACTGCGACACTACTGCACCATCTGTAATGCTCATGTACCATTTGAGTACCTTTTTACCATCTGATTGTCTTCTGCTGCACCACCTGTGATACTGCTGCACCACCTGTCGCGCTTACTATACCACCTGTGAAATCACGCTCACGAGACCATAGCACATCCATGGATTCCTGATAGCGCTTCTGCGGGTTACACACACACACACACACACACACACACACACACACACACACACACACACACACACACACACACGGAAACAAATGCTCTTTTTGTTTTCTAAGTTTTGGGGAAAATTTTGCCAATTGATTTTCTTTGGATAAAAATGGCCACTAGTATTATCAGAGAAGGAAGAGAGGGGCGTCAGGAAGAGAGGGGCGTCAGGAAGAGAGGGACGTCAGGAAGGGAGGGATGTAAGGAAGAGAGGGGCGTAAGGAAGAGAGGGGCGTCAGGAAGAGAGGGGCGTCAGGAAGAGAGGGACGTCAGGAAGAGAGGGACGTCAGGAAGAGAGGGGCGTAAGGAAGAGAGGGGCGTAAGGAAGAGAGGGACGTAAGGAAGAGAGGGGCGTAAGGAAGAGAGGGGCGTAAAGAAGAGAGGGGCGTCAGGAAGAGAGGGGCGTCAGGAAGAGAGGGACGTCAGGAAGAGAGGGACGTCAGGAAGAGAGGGGCGTAAGGAAGAGAGGGACGTCAGGAAGAGAGGGACGTCAGGAAGAGAGGGGCGTCAGGAAGAGAGGGACGTCAGGAAGAGAGGGACGTCAGGAAGAGAGGGACGTCAGGAAGAGAGGGGCGTAAGGAAGAGAGGGGCGTAAGGAAGAGAGGGACGTCAGGAAGAGAGGGTGCGTCAGGAAGAGAGGGACGTCAGGAAGAGAGGGGCGTCAGGAAGAGAGGGACGTCAGGAAGAGAGGGGCGTAAGGAAGAGAGGGACGTCAGGAAGAGAGGAACGTCAGGAAGAGAGGGGCGTAAGGAAGAGAGGGACGTAAGGAAGAGAGGGAAGTAAGGAAGAGAGGGGCATAAGGAAGAGAGGGGCGTCAGGAAGAGAGGAGCGTCAGGAAGAGAGGGCAGTAAGGAAGAGAGGGAAGTAAGGAAGAGAGGGGCGTCAGGAAGAGAGGGACGTAAGGAAGAGAGGGATGTCAGGAAGAGAGGGACGTCAGGAAGAGAGGGACGTAAGGAAGAGAGGGATGTCAGGAAGAGAGGGGCGTAAGGAAGAGAGGGACGTCAGGAAGAGAGGGAAGTAAGGAAAAGAGGGACGTAAGGAAGAGAGGGGCGTAAGGAAGAGAGGGACGTAAGGAAGAGAGGGACGTCAGGAAGAGAGGGACGTAAGGAAGAGAGGGACGTCAGGAAGAGAGGGACGTCAGGAAGAGAGGGACGTCAGGAAGAGAGGGACGTCAGGAAGAGAGGGACGTAAGGAAGAGAGGGAAGTAAGGAAGAGAGGGACGTCAGGAAGAGAGGGACGTCAGGAAGAGAGGGACGTCAGGAAAAGAGGGACGTAAGGAAGAGAGGGGCGTAAGGAAGAGAGGGACGTCAGGAAGAGAGGGTGCGTCAGGAAGAGAGGGACGTCAGGAAGAGAGGGGCGTCAGGAAGAGAGGGACGTCAGGAAGAGAGGGACGTAAGGAAGAGAGGGGCGTCAGGAGGAGAGGGACGTCAGGAAGAGAGAGGCGTCAGGAAGAGAGGGGCGTCAGGAGGAGAGGGACGTCAGGAAGAGAGGGACGTCAGGAAGAGAGGGACGTCAGGAAGAGAGGGAAGTAAGGAAGAGAGGGAAGTAAGGAAGAGAGGGACGTAAGGAAGAGAGAGAAGTAAGGAAGAGAGGGGCGTAAGGAAGAGAGGGGCGTAAGGAAGAGAGGGACGTAAGGAAGAGAGGGACGTAAGGAAGAGAGGGACGTAAGGAAGAGAGGGACGTCAGGAGGAGAGGGACGTCAGGAAGAGAGGGATGTCAGGAAGAGAGGGACGTCAGGAAGAGAGGGACGTAAGGAAGAGAGGGGCGTAAGGAAGAGAGGGGCGTAAAGAAGAGAGGGGCGTCAGGAAGAGAGGGGCGTCAGGAAGAGAGGGACGTCAGGAAGAGAGGGACGTCAGGAAGAGAGGGGCGTAAGGAAGAGAGGGACGTCAGGAAGAGAGGGACGTCAGGAAGAGAGGGGCGTCAGGAAGAGAGGGACGTCAGGAAGAGAGGGACGTCAGGAAGAGAGGGACGTCAGGAAGAGAGGGGCGTAAGGAAGAGAGGGGCGTAAGGAAGAGAGGGACGTCAGGAAGAGAGGGTGCGTCAGGAAGAGAGGGACGTCAGGAAGAGAGGGGCGTCAGGAAGAGAGGGACGTCAGGAAGAGAGGGGCGTAAGGAAGAGAGGGACGTCAGGAAGAGAGGAACGTCAGGAAGAGAGGGGCGTAAGGAAGAGAGGGACGTAAGGAAGAGAGGGAAGTAAGGAAGAGAGGGGCATAAGGAAGAGAGGGGCGTCAGGAAGAGAGGGGCGTCAGGAAGAGAGGGCAGTAAGGAAGAGAGGGAAGTAAGGAAGAGAGGGGCGTCAGGAAGAGAGGGACGTAAGGAAGAGAGGGATGTCAGGAAGAGAGGGACGTCAGGAAGAGAGGGACGTAAGGAAGAGAGGGGTGTCAGGAAGAGAGGGGCGTAAGGAAGAGAGGGACGTCAGGAAGAGAGGGAAGTAAGGAAAAGAGGGACGTAAGGAAGAGAGGAGCGTAAGGAAGAGAGGGACGTAAGGAAGAGAGGGACGTCAGGAAGAGAGGGACGTCAGGAAGAGAGGGACGTCAGGAAGAGAGGGACGTCAGGAAGAGAGGGACGTAAGGAAGAGAGGGAAGTAAGGAAGAGAGGGACGTCAGGAAGAGAGGGACGTCAGGAAGAGAGGGACGTCAGGAAGAGAGGGACGTCAGGAAAAGAGGGACGTAAGGAAGAGAGGGGCGTAAGGAAGAGAGGGACGTCAGGAAGAGAGGGTGCGTCAGGAAGAGAGGGACGTCAGGAAGAGAGGGAAGTAAGGAAGAGAGGGACGTCAGGAAGAGAGGGACGTCAGGAAGAGAGGGACGTCAGGAAGAGAGGGACGTCAGGAAGAGAGGGACGTAAGGAAGAGAGGGAAGTAAGGAAGAGAGGGACGTCAGGAAGAGAGGGACGTCAGGAAGAGAGGGACGTCAGGAAGAGAGGGACGTCAGGAAGAGAGGGACGTAAGGAAGAGAGGGGCGTAAGGAAGAGAGGGACGTCAGGAAGAGAGGGTGCGTCAGGAAGAGAGGGACGTCAGGAAGAGAGGGGCGTCAGGAAGAGAGGGACGTCAGGAAGAGAGGGGCGTAAGGAAGAGAGGGACGTAAGGAAGAGAGGGGCGTCAGGAGGAGAGGGACGTCAGGAAGAGAGAGGCGTCAGGAAGAGAGGGGCGTCAGGAGGAGAGGGACGTCAGGAAGAGAGGGACGTCAGGAAGAGAGGGACGTAAGGAAGAGAGGGAAGTAAGGAAGAGAGGGAAGTAAGGAAGAGAGGGACGTAAGGAAGAGAGAGAAGTAAGGAAGAGAGGGGCGTAAGGAAGAGAGGGGCGTAAGGAAGAGAGGGACGTAAGGAAGAGAGGGACGTAAGGAAGAGAGGGACGTAAGGAAGAGAGGGACGTAAGGAAGAGAGGGACGTCAGGAGGAGAGGGACGTCAGGAAGAGAGGGACGTCAGGAAGAGAGGGACGTCAGGAAGAGAGGGACGTAAGGAAGAGAGGGACGTCAGGAAGAGAGGGGCGTAAGGAAGAGAGGGAAGTAAGGAAGAGAGGGACGTAAGGAAGAGAGGGGCGTAAGGAAGAGAGGGACGTAAGGAAGAGAGGGGCGTAAGGAAGAGAGGGACGTAAGGAAGAGAGGGACGTAAGGAAGAGAGGGACGTAAGGAAGAGAGGGACGTAAGGAAGAGAGGGGCGTAAGGAAGAGAGGGACGTAAGGAAGAGAGGGACGTAAGGAAGAGAGGGGCGTAAGGAAGAGAGGGACGTAAGGAAGAGAGGGACGTAAGGAAGAGAGGGACGTAAGGAAGAGAGGGGCGTAAGGAAGAGAGGGGCGTAAAGAAGAGAGGGACGTCAGGAAGAGAGGGACGTCAGGAAGAGAGGGACGTAAAGAAGAGAGGGACGTCAGGAAGAGAGGGGCGTAAGGAAGAGAGGGACGTAAGGAAGAGAGGGACGTAAGGAAGAGAGGGGCGTAAGGAAGAGAGGGACGTCAGGAAGAGAGGGACGTCAGGAAGAGAGGGGCGTAAGGAAGAGAGGGGCGTAAGGAAGAGAGGGACGTAAGGAAGAGAGGGGCGTAAGGAAGAGAGGGGCGAAAGGAAGAGAGGGACGTAAGGAAGAGAGGGACGTAAGGAAGAGAGGGGCGTAAGGAAGAGAGGGACGTAAGGAAGAGAGGGACGTAAGGAAGAGAGGGACGTAAGGAAGAGAGGGGCGTAAGGAAGAGAGGGACGTAAGGAAGAGAGGGGCGTAAGGAAGAGAGGGGCGTAAGGAAGAGAGGGACGTAAGGAAGAGAGGGACGTAAGGAAGAGAGGGGCGAAAGGAAGAGAGGGGCGTAAAGAAGAGAGGGACATCAGGAAGAGAGGGGCGTAAGGAAGAGAGGGGCGTCAGGAAGAGAGGGGCGTAAGGAAGAGAGGGACGTAAGGAAGAGAGGGACGTAAGGAAGAGAGGGGCGTAAGGAAGAGAGGGACGTCAGGAAGAGAGGGATGTCAGGAAGAGAGGGACGTCAGGAAGAGAGGGATGTCAGGAAGAGGGGCGTAAAGAAGAGAGGGACGTCAGGAAGAGAGGGACGTCAGGAAGAGAGGGATGTCAGGAAGAGAGGGACGTCAGGAAGAGAGGGATGTCAGGAAGAGAGGGGCGTAAAGAAGAGAGGGACGTCAGGAAGAGAGGGACGTCAGGAAGAGAGGGACGTAAAGAAGAGAGGGAAGTAAGGAAGAGAGGGACATAAGGAAGAGAGGGAAGCAAGGAAGAGAGGGACGTAAGGAAGAGAGGGACGTAAGGAAGAGAGGGACGTAAGGAAGAGAGGGGCGTAAGGAAGAGAGGGACGTAAGGAAGAGAGGGGTGTAAGGAAGAGAGGGACGTAGGGAAGAGAGGGACGTAAGGAAGAGAGGGGCGTAAGGAAGAGAGGGACGTAAGGAAGAGAGGGACGTAAGGAAGAGAGGGGCGTAAAGAAGAGCGGGACGTCAGGAAGAGAGGTACGTCAGGAAGAGAGGGACGTAAAGAAGAGAGGGACGTCAGGAAGAGAGGGGCGTAAGGAAGAGAGGGACGTCAGGAAGAGAGGGACGTCAGGAAGAGAGGGACGTCAGGAAGAGAGGGGCGTAAGGAAGAGAGGGAAGTAAGGAAGAGAGGGACGTAAGGAAGAGAGGGACGTAAGGAAGAGAGGGGCGTAAGGAAGAGAGGGGCGTAAGGAAGAGAGGGACGTAAGGAAGAGGGGGACGTAAGGAAGAGAGGGACGTAAGGAAGAGAGGGACGTAAGGAAGAGAGGGGCGTAAGGAAGAGAGGGACGTAAGGAAGAGAGGGCGTAAGGAAGAGAGGGGCGTAAGGAAGAGAGGGGCGTAAGGAAGAGAGGGACGTAAGGAAGAGAGGGACGTAAGGAAGAGAGGGACGTAAGGAAGAGAGGGATGTAAGGAAGAGAGGGGCGTAAAGAAGAGAGGGACATCAGGAAGAGAGGGACGTCAGGAAGAGAGGGACGTAAAGAAGAGAGGGACGTCAGGAAGAGAGGGGCGTAAGGAAGAGAGGGCGTCAGGAAGAGAGGGGCGTAAGGAAGAGAGGGACGTAAGGAAGAGAGGGACGTAAGGAAGAGAGGGGCGTAAGGAAGAGAGGGACGTCAGGAAGAGAGGGATGTCAGGAAGAGAGGGACGTCAGGAAGAGAGGGATGTCAGGAAGAGGGGCGTAAAGAAGAGAGGGACGTCAGGAAGAGAGGGACGTCAGGAAGAGAGGGATGTCAGGAAGAGAGGGACGTCAGGAAGAGAGGGATGTCAGGAAGAGAGGGGCGTAAAGAAGAGAGGGACGTCAGGAAGAGAGGGACGTCAGGAAGAGAGGGACGTAAAGAAGAGAGGGACGTCAGGAAGAGAGGGGCGTAAGGAAGAGAGGGACGTCAGGAAGAAAGGGACGTAAGGAAGAGAGGGACGTAAGGAAGAGAGGGGCGTAAGGAAGAGAAGGACGTAAGGAAGAGAGGGATGTCAGGAAGAGAGGGACGTCAGGAAGAGAGGGGCGTAAGGAAGAGAGGGATGTCAGGAAGAGAGGGGCGTAAGGAAGAGAGGGACGTCATGAAGAGAGGGACGTCAGGAAGAGAGGGACGTCAGGAAGAGAGGGGCGTCAGGAAGAGAGGGACGTCAGGAAGAGAGGGGCGTCAGGAAGAGAGGGACGTAAAGAAGAGAGGGGCGTAAGGAAGAGAGGGACGTCAGGAAGAGAGGGACGTCAGGAAGAGAGGGACGTCAGGAGGAGAGGGACGTCAGGAAGAGAGGGGCGTCAGGAAGAGAGGGACGTAAGGAAGAGAGGGGCGTAAGGAAGAGAGGGACGTAAGGAAGAGAGGGACGTAAGGAAGAGAGGGGCGTAAGGAAGAGAGGGACGTAAGGAAGAGAGGGGCGTAAGGAAGAGAGGGACGTAAGGAAGAGAAGGACGTAAGGAAGAGAGGGACGTATGGACGAGAGGTGCGTAAGGAAGAGAGGGGCGTAAGGAAGAGAGGGACGTCAGGAAGAGAGGGGCGTAAGGAAGAGAGGGGCGTAAGGAAGAGAGGGACGTAAGGAAGAGAGGGGCGTAAGGAAGAGAGGGACGTCTGGAAGAGTGGGACGTCAGGAAGAGAGGGGCGTAAGGAAGAGAGGGACGTCAGGAAGAGTGGGACGTCAGGAAGAGAGGGGCGTAAGGAAGAGAGGGACTTAAGGAAGAGAGGGGCGTAAGGAAGAGAGGGGCGTAAGGAAGAGAGGGAAGTAAGGAAGAGAAGGA